>VWZK01010362.1:137898-251257 GCA_013396935.1 Baryphthengus martii | reverse complement strand
GCGGAGTGGGTCAGCTGCCGGTGTGGGAGAGTGTCCTGGCCGAGCAGGGCTCCCTGCAGCCCCGGCGCCGGTGTGGGGAGCGCTCGGTGGCCGTGCGGTGTGTGGGAGGGCAGAGCCGGGCCTGGGCCCCGAGCCCGGCTCCGGTACTGACGGGGGGCTCCTTGGCGCGCAGGCCTGGCGAGCCTGGCGTAGTTCGCTCCCTGTAGAAGAGGGGTTCTCGGGCGGTGATGGTGCACGCTGCCCTGTACCTGGTGTGTTTTGCCTGCAGAAGTCAGGGAATGAAGTGGGGTCTTCATGAGGAAGCTCGTTAATGTGCGCCGCTTGTGTCACTCCTGAGCGGCAGCCGGAGCTGTAGCGCTGGGGGGGGGCGGTTATCACCTTAGATTTGTGATGTGTTTGCAGTTAATTTCTGTCCGAAGTAAATGGAAATGAATGCCCGCTTCACTGTGGTGTGCACTGCTCGCTGTCTGCGTTCATGTACCAACCCGTTCACACTAAACTTGAAAGCACAAAATGTTTGACATTTGCATTTCCTTTTCACAGAGCATACGAGGAGTTTTAATCTGAGGAAATCAGTAAAAAAATATTTTTCTGCTTTATTTAAATTAAGGGTTGATCCTTTCTCCAAAAAGGACTGGTATGATGTCAAAGCACCAGCAATGTTCAATATCCGGAACATTGGGAAGACGCTTGTCACCAGGACTCAAGGAACTAGTGAGTAGTGGGTTTTATGCAGTAGAGGGAGGTGTATTTCTTCTGTGTGCTGGCTCCAAATGAGACTCATACAAGTGCTGACAACTGGTTTTTGCTCACAGTATTATGAACCTGGAAGTTTGAAGAAAAAAAAAAGTGCCTCTGGCTTAATTGCTTGATTGGAGTGAGTTTTCTTAAGTTGGCAGAGTAGTTTATAGAAATGAGCTTAGTTGTAGAGAAGATAGTGAGATGGGGTCTCTGTTTGTACAAGAGTGGCAGGCCGTGGGGGTGATCCAGAAGGATGTGCCTGAAGCTTCTGATGAAGTGCTGTGGTGGTAACCTCACGAGTTTGAGAATTAAGGAGTTATTCTCATTATCCCAGGAGACCTCAAGACAATGTTTCAGGAGACCTCAGTCATAATAGGATCATAAAGACCATAATGTTAGAAGAGACCAGAACGTAGAGCTTTTATGTAGAGAGACCTGTGTGTTGACAGCTAGAGGTACTAACTTAGTGGGAGCTTTTGTCACTGTAGTGGTAAAAGTTACAGGGTCTGGCACACCCTGGGAAAAGGAAGCCTCTGTTAGGGGTGCAGGGTGACCACAAAGAGGCAGGAGTATTTGTGGAAGGTTAGCTGCATGGCGTGGCTAAGTAGTTGCGTTCTGCTGTTTGGATTGTGCTCAAAGTTATGAAGATGATCTTTATTTTGAGCTGTATACGTGTGAAACATGAAATAAGGATCACGGTGAGTTAGTCAGTGTTAAAATGGTTGCTAGAGGCAGAGCTGTGAAATGACTGTGCTTAGGGGGGTTGTTGCTGCTTTATCTCTGCTGAGCACACGGGGCTTTTTATGTTTATTTTTTTCATTATCATTCATAATTTCCAAATACTTGTAAGCCCTTATGCTTTAAAAACCAAAACCTATTACACATGCTGGAATCTGCAGCTTGCTGGTGTTTGTATTCAGCACCTGTTGTCATTATCTTAAAAAGATTCCTCAAAAAGTTAACAAAACGTGGTATTTGGCTCTGAGTCGATTTGATGGTGTTCAAGGTACACGTAAACTTCAGAGCTGTGAAGCCAGGGGTCTGTCACCTGCTGTTAAAAACCATGAAATGGAAATTCCCTATCTGATTTAAACAATATTTTTCTAATGTTAATAAAAGGTGTTGTGTTTTATTGCATAACGCAGAGATTGCTTCTGATGGACTGAAGGGCCGTGTATTCGAAGTGAGTCTGGCTGATCTGCAGAATGATGAGGTTGCCTTCCGTAAATTTAAACTGATCACCGAGGACGTTCAGGGCAAAAATTGCCTGACCAACTTCCATGGAATGGACCTCACCCGGGACAAAATGTGCTCCATGGTCAAAAAATGGCAGGTGTGTAATGAGCAAGGTGTGTGCCTTGTTGCAAGTGCCTGTAGCAGAGGAGGCAGCCGCTGGTGCCCTCTAAAGCTGTGCCTGAAGTGGCAGCAGCAGGTACTGATGGATGTCAGGGGTGTGGTGTTGAGAAACGTGTCCACCACGCTGATGAAGAACTGTTTCTTTTTCAGACAATGATCGAAGCCCATGTAGATGTGAAAACTACGGATGGTTACCTGCTGCGCCTCTTCTGCGTGGGTTTTACCAAGAAGCGTAATAACCAAATCCGCAAGACCTCGTACGCCCAGCACCAGCAGGTCCGGCAGATTCGCAAGAAAATGATGGAGATCATGACCCGGGAGGTCCAGACCAATGACCTGAAAGAAGTTGTCAATAAGCTGTAAGCTTTGGCCTTGTTTTCTTTCCCCTGCTGTTTAAGTACTTGGTTGTTGGTCGGTTGTCACTGAGTACCTGGGGAGTGTGGGTGCTCCACGGACTCTTTGGCAGAGACCAAAAGCTGATGTGCCATTTTGTTCAAATACTCTTATCTCTGCGTCATATTTGACTTCCATCAACCGTTCTGTTTGTGTACATGTAAAATCAGGCTCCAGAGATTTTTTTGATTCATGTTTCTACAAACTAAAGTTGTAATTCTGGTCAGCCTAGGGTTGTGAGTGTTCTGGGTTCTTCTGATAGAAGGAAGTGAGATGTTTGCTTCCAGAAGTGATTGCAGATTTGCTCTAGAAATGAGCACACTTGCACTATATCCCTTCTGACGTGGCAAGGAAAATGTCTTGGGATCTAAACATAGCCGAAGAAAATTATCAGCAAGTGATGGTAGTATCAATGGCACAAACTTGTGTAGAACGCTCCGTATTTAAGAATTCTTTCTTTTAAGCCTGTGTTGCTGCTGAAGCAGCAGGCGCAATTTTTGACGGACTGGTACAAATGCGCTCTCTGATTTTTCTCAGGATCCCAGACAGCATTGGCAAAGACATAGAGAAGGCGTGTCAGTCCATTTACCCTCTTCACGATGTCTACGTCCGCAAGGTGAAGATGCTGAAGAAGCCCAAGTTCGAATGTAAGTCGGTGACTGCAAATGTTCAGTGTTCTTCTGGGAGGATGCGGGAAGCCTTTCGTTTAAAATGCATTTGCTCTTGGATAAAGGTGTTAAAGCAGCATCATAAGCTTAAGTAACTGTAGTAGTAACAGGCTTGTGCTTCTAGTCTGACCCTGAGTTTTCAGGCTTGAAAGCCAAGAAGTGATCGTTCAGCTGGGAGCTGTTCTGAATTCTTGCCTGAAACTGCTGCTGAATGTTAAAGGCTTTGGCTTGGGAATGAATGATGACAAAATGTTTCGGTCCCAAATGAGATGGAATGATTTTATTTCCCCATTTTCTGACATTCCCATATAAAGCAGTAATAGATTCTTGACTTTTATCTTTTTTTTTAAAAAAGCTTAATTTTCAATTTGATTATGTAGCACTTAGGCCGCTACTTGTGTTTGTCTCACTGTCAATTGTTAGAGCAGCGTCTCCTTTGTTGCTTTTTTTGAATGGACTTGGTTGTACTTACATTAAATGTTCTGTTGGTTTAATTTGTATATGATGAGCAATTCAGTAATTTAAAACTTTCTAAATAGGTGCATCTCTCACTATTTATAATGCTGCTTCTTTCTAGTGGGCAAGCTGATGGAACTGCATGGTGAAGGTGGTGGTGCTGGAAAGCCTTCTGGGGACGAGGCAGGCACTAAAGTAGAGCGAGCTGATGGATACGAGCCACCCGTGCAAGAGTCCGTCTGAAACTAAAAATTGACTCAAAATAAAAGTGTAATATACAGAAAGAACGTTTGCTTGCCTGTATTGCCACTAGACAGTATTGGTACTGGATACGGGGATGGGTTTTTAATAAGGTAAACCTATTGCTTTGGTTTTAAAAAACAAAAAACCCTGACAAAACAGTTTGGGATATTTGTTTTTCATGATTGGTGTTGCAACATGGGTTGAAGAAGATGGGTTGTCCTTTCTGGAAGGTGGAAAGTACAATACCAAGGTGGTTGTTTTTACCCAGTAATTTTGATCCTCCCCAAAGAAATGTTGTGGCTGTGCACAGAGGTAGTCGGTGAAAGGTGCTGCGAAGAGGAGCCTTGTTCAGGACAAGGGGGCCCCACGTGGGAAGCTCACTGTTTCAGAGTTAGTTATTACAGGGATTTATTGAGACTTGCTTATTTTTGAATTACATTTGTGTGTGTTTAAGCTTCTGGGTGGTGAATTGGATATGATCTCTCACGGGTTACTTTTAGCACCTTCTGATCATCAGAGACCAAAAGACCTTTAAGTTGTAATTTTGATGACGGAAGCAGTGATAATTTTGGGCATATTCTGCATTTCTACACTGCGTAAGAGTAGAGTCCTGACATAGCTTTTTTTTAACCTATATCAGAACTGAGGGATGTCTGTAATCACAGCTGAAAAACCTGTGGAAGGGACTTCAGGGGGGAAAAATTACACCATAAAAAGGCAATAGTCTATGTTCTGAAAATAAAGCACACGAGGGATGTGCTGTGTCACTTTAAGCTTTTCCTATGATCTTACAGCATTTTTTGCTGCTTGCTCAGTTTACATCACCCTGAAAATGGAAGAGTTTTTCTGGCTAAAACAGTATTTTGCACCAGCAGCATGTTTTGTTGAGAACTGGGCAGCAAACTTAGACTTTGCTGGGAGGAGTTTGTCATTTAAAACCAGGTATGGACCTGTCTGAGGAGGTCGGCGAGATAGTGGTGGCTCTTGCAGTCAGCGTTGAAATAGCTTCAGACAAGACAGGAGGAAAGTTGTTGCAGGAAGGATAAAAAGGAATAGTAGAGGGACATCAATCATGAGGGCTGTAGTCTTCACGGTCACAGATTTTTCATGTTTTCTTGGTTGATTTTTCTGATTTGGAGCAAATAGTCTGCAAAGAAAAGTGTTTTCCGAGTTTAAAAGACTGAGAGTGATGTGATTCCATGTTGTGATTCTTGGTTGCTATTTTAATACAGGGGATGACACTTGGACTAGCCCATGACTTACCATCCCGGTAACCATCTTTGCTGGATTGTGACTACAGGCCTACTTGTTCTGGTTTTTCCAGTTTGCTTACTGGAGGGGTAGTGCTCAAAACTGTCGGAGTGCTGAAATCTGAGAAATGCTGCTGCTTCTCTTCTCAACCTGCGCTGTTGAGGCAGGTGTCATTCTCCTCCTGGAGTCCCACACACTTTCATTTTTTGAAGCCCTAATCTGCAGTAAATCTGCTCCTTCACTTTAACAAAAATGAGAACTTCCTTGCATTAGAAAAACAAGCCGTGCTTTAGGGTAAGTGTGGTAAGATTGAAAATGCTGCACCTACTGCCGTAAGGTTTAATGCAGGTGTGTACAGAGGTGCGTGTGCTTGTGTTCCAGCTCTGCCTCAGGGTCAGAGGGCTCAGAGCTTTCTGCTAACGGACGTACCTTGCTGCCTTTTCTCTGCTTGGCAAGAGTTCCATCAAACAAATCCTAAGGGACAGCAGCCAGCCTGTGCTCTGCGTAGGGCAGGAGAGTGAAGACATCCTAAGGTGTTTCTGAGCTCATTGCTGGAAAGTTGTGGGTTTTGTCCTCTTTTTTCTTTCAGCTGTATGGGTGACTATGTTGCAAAAAGGCTTATCCAAGAGGATCTGGGGAAATGACAAGAACTTGCTTTTTTCAGGTTTTTTAAAATGTATTTTTTGGAGCAGTGGACTGTTGGCATTGCCATAGAGGGGCTCGGGGTGGGTGTATGCTTCAGAAAACAGCTTCGGATGGGGGACGAATAAGCAGGAAGGAAAATTTTGTGCATCCTCTGTATTCTCTGTACAAATATCATCTGAAAAATCAGAGTGTATGAGTGGCAGCAATCAGCAGAGCATGCTTAAGAGTATGTGTAGAATTGCTGCTAGCTCAGGGTCAGCCTGTGTTTAGTCCTAAATCATCTTGCCACAGCAAGAGCAGACCGTGGCCATTGTGCACCGTGCCCCAGGATGGCAGCTGGCTGCTGCAGGTAGCACATCTCACAGCTGCTGCCAATGGTAAGTTTGAAGGCCTGACTAAACTGTGCTAAAGCCATCGGGATTCTCTGAGGGGTTTGGAGGGACGTGATACTGTTGTTGTAGTTGGGGGTGTTTTGGTTTGGTGGTTGTTCTTTATTTTTTGTTGTTGAATTTAATATATGAGCAGAATGAGATCCTTAAACCTGTGAAGTGGAAAGCTCAGCTCTCCACACCATAAGACTATAAAAATGCCATCATGACTTAATTATAAAAATTTTATTGGTTAAATACATTCTTAATTTACAGAGGTACCATAACAAACTTACTGGACTTAACAAAGATTTATTTAGGACACTGTTAATTGTACACGAAATGAAGACATCTTCCTGAAGATACTTCCAGAGGGCGGGTCAAACAGAAAACGTTTTGGTAGATGAGGCTTTTATTATCCTACTAAGGTATGGGCATCTAGCTGAATTGCAAGGTTACAGCTGAAATTTGCTACTCTATTGCAGTTAGGATTTGTGCTACACCTCATTCACGGGTTGGTGGTTGGTTTTGGTTTTTTTACCTCGCAGGTTATGTACTGTACACTTCAGCAATTTTATGTTGCGATCTGTATGTGGTTTCACGGTGATATCAGGCATCAAGTCTTAAGACAATCCCTTCCTGTAGAAGCCCAGCATCTGACTTGTTTCAGTTTGAATAGTTTTAGCTGCCTGCAGTAGTGCAAGCAGCCTTCAGATGGCACTCCTTGCTCTGAGTATAAGGCTTTGCTGCTCTTCCTGCCCTGCATAATAGGGAGGAGATGATGAAAATAAAGCAGGGTGGTCTCACCTACTGACAGGCACTGACTTGAAACATTCAGTGGAAGTTACAAAAACAACCGGTCCGTACACAAGTTATAAAAATGGAAAGGAGGAAATTGAAAAAAAAAAAATATAAAAATTCAGTTCTACTTTTGAGACTTGTATCAAAATCTTAGAAAACTGCCAGACAAACAGTAAGTAAACATGATACACTTAAGCCTCAGCCACCACCACAAGGATGCGGTGTGTCTTTGGAGGACCTGGGTGTTGTGTTTGTTGGTGTGGGTGTTGCTTGGTTCTGCTGTTCTCCCACTGGAGGTTCAGGAGTTGTGTTGGCACAGGTCATGGTGGAAGAAGCCTGTTTGATTTAATAGGGTGATCTGCTCAAAGTTTATGGTTGAGAAGAGTGGGCTTGCAGGAGTCAGGAAAGCTAGCTATGTATTTGTCTTGTTGGATTTATTTAGAAGGAGGCGGATATTTTATTGGAATGAAAAAGAACCTTTGGAATCTCCTGGCAGGAGATCCTGGAGATTGGGAAGGGTTATCCTCACAGCTGGACTTACATTAGCGTTCGATTCCACAGGAGTTCCAGATAGGCTTGTTGAGGGTGGTAAAACTGAATAATAGCTGTCAAAACTGTCATGTTTCCATCTCTAGAATCGTGCATCATTTAGAATTGTTTTTTTTTGTTAATCCCCTTAATGAAAGTAGGAATCCACTTCTCAGCTCATTAAAACTTTGTGTGATCTTCATCCCCCAGTTGTGTGAATGGTATTGGTGCAGTTTAAATATACAACTCTTAAGGCTGATGAAGCTTCTAGAGAAAACAAAACCCCAAAACCAGAGGACCTGTCTCTATATTTGCAAGTGCTGTGGCAAAACAGTGACTTTGCAGAACAAAACGGTGGCGAGGTCCTTGTGTCTGTGCTGTTCCTCAGGCTCGCTTCAGGTAAGCTCCAGTCTGCTACGGAGACTGGACACCCAATCCCTGCTGTGGGGAGTCCTTCAGTTCTGGTTGTAAGGTTGTTTCTCCCTGCCGTGATGGTAACCGAAGCACAGTGCCTGGGGACGGGAGGGCTACTCTCTCCAGCTCCAGTTTGTAGCAGTAGATGATAGTTGTTGCAGCAACACTTAGACCTCATATCAACAAAGTTGTTGTAGGCAGGCACGTGACTAAGACAAAACTATCTCAAGTCCAATCATAATGATTCTGGTTTTCAGTCTTCATCTACCGCTCAACTGTTGGCGATTTTGCAACCTGAATCTTCAGACCCACAAAGAAAAATCTCCTAAGTGGATGTTGATACCTGCTGACCTGAATCTCTCTGAAGTAATGACTCGTGCCAACAGCTTACTGGTTTCTTTTAGTTACATAGTACAAAACTGATGGAATACTGTCAGCATATTTTTTTTTTTTCTATTGCAGTCTGCTGAAGTTAGCAGTTAATCAAGATGCATTTAACTCTTGTTGCAAAAAGGATTTTACTACCAGAAGTTCTCATAATGTGAAGGTACCTCAATCATGTCTGTCTTGTTTGTTCTTCAAGTCACCCTGCTGCTTTTTACTAAATGCCTCTTGAAGTAACCTCTTGCCTGGCATCTTTTCTTTAAGGCCTGGACAGACCATTTATAATGATGCTCAGTATAGTTGGTATGTGGTAACAAACTGGAAACTAATCCCGTGTCTGTGGAAAGCCAAAACCAAGGCTGCATAATATCCTTCATGTTAAGGATAGGAATAGTGTTACTGAAGTATGTTCCAGTGCTTGAGTGACAAATAAAATTCAGACTGAGTGAAGACTGGCTTTCTACTTCCATGAAGTGGGTGGAGGTGCAAATAGTTGGAATAGTGCAGCTACTGCACGGAGGGGATCTGAGAAAGCTCAGTAAATGCTGTCACAACTAACTTCAGCTGGGAAAGAAAGGGTGCCATGGTGCTCAAAGGACAGTAGAAAGATCTAAACCTCTATCTGGAAAGGGTTTTGGGGGAAGGGAGGAAAGTCTAAGATGATTCATACCAATTTGAACATTATTTGTTAAGAGGCAAAATACTTAAGTTTTACTTTTATGATCTTACTGTATGAGCAGCTCGGGCTAAGAATAGAAGAATACTACACAAGGATTTGCTTCTGAGTCTTCCCTCTTACCAGTATTAGATTGGTTATTTTTTTACTGTGAAAATGGATAAGGAAGATAACTGCTACAAGTCATAAACCAAGTGGATTCAACTGCTAATGTGGAAGTTAAGCAGTAACGAAACCTGAATATTGAACTTGATCTACATACTGAATTCTGTAATTATCTTGAAACAGTTTTTTAAATGTGGATTTAAAAAAAGTTTTATAGAAGCCCAAAGAAGCATACTTTATGCAGACTTTGTGCATGATAAGTGTAATACCAGGTAGTAAACATACTAGAATGCTATTTAAGTTCACTGGTGTTGCACCACAGTATTTCCCTAGTTGGAAGCCGCTAAAACTCCTGCTTGTATTTGCTCTCAGAGCATTCATGAAGCATGACTACATACACTGTCACAAAAGACTATAATTTTCTTACTTCAAGATACTAGTATGAATGTCCAGAAAAAGTAGTGCAAAACATTGATAGTCAAAACACGTGGATGTCTCTGTGCCTTTAGGATAGAAAACATTCTCTCCCACGTGCAGGGAGTACGAAGAGAGGCAACACGTCAGGGCGTTTTTAAAATCTGAACAAAGTTCTTGGGAAATATCCCAGACTTCCCTTGTATCTCTCCGCTCATCCAGTCCTCGTCTACAGATTCCAGCTCTGTTATTGTATCTCCTGCCTGCAAGAGAAGGAGTAACGTGAGCCAGTAGAGCTTAGGGCGCTATGTTAATGCGTGCATTGCTGATGCAATTCAGATGCAATTAATATCAATCAAATAGGAGGAGGCTGTTCTGTTGGTTACATCTCTTTGAGATTGTTTGCAAAAACCAGCTGGAGCTTCTCTTAGGGCAAGTAGTTGTCTCTACTGAAAAATCACCACCTTCTGAAAGGAAAAAAAATAGCACTGCTGGGTAACTCCTTGCACTGCCTAAGCTGTCCAGGTAGGTGGGTACGGTAGCTGGCTCACAGCCCCCTGCCTTGTGTGTTTTCCTGCGCTTTTAGGAAGGTTTCTTTTCTTAAAACACTTCAAAACTGCTTTTTGTAATATTTTTTTTTTCAATTTAGTCCCAGTATTTTCCAGCATTTAGAAACTTTCCTTTAGAAACTTTCCTTTCCCACAAAGGGAAGCAATTGCTTAAGTAGCTCAGTGTGGCTGTTTAAAATAAACTGCAGCTCCAGTATTTGATCCTTGGTCCTGTTTTCCTTGTCCCATGCCACATCCGTCATCTGAAGTACTGTCATGGCCCTGGCCTTTCTTCCAGTATCTCTGTCTCCCTTTTCTGCTCTCAAGAATCTTCTATCCTCTTAGCATTGCAAGCTGCTAAAGCTGAAACTAATTATTTTGCTACTTTTAGAAGAGAAAAATAGTGCTGACAAACATAATTTTGGCCCTGCTGTAAGAGTCTACTTTCAGACACTTGCTTTTGAGGACTAGTTACCTAAATCAAGACTTGGAATCCTCAAGGGCATGCTGTTTCTTGTTAGTGCTTCTTAATATTATCTGGGCATCCAGCAAGTATTTAATTTCTCCCCTTGCTCCCCTGGCAGCTATGGATCGTACTGCCAGACTTTTCGGTTTTGCTGTATTGTGTCCCATAGAGGCATTGCTGCCGTAGCACTCACGCTCTCACTATTATCCTCCCTCTCATTAGTGTCTTTCTAGTTAAAAAAGAGACTCCCTCGACCATATCAACTGATGAAGAAGTGAATGGATTGCAAAATGAGGTTGGTTTGTCTTGCCATTTTTACTGGATCAGAGGTCGGAGGAATCCCGCGACTCCTGACCTCTTTTCATTGTCTTCAGTGAAGATTTTGCCAATATGAAACAAAAGTTTTGTTAGAGACCGTTTATCGAATGTGTAAATAAATACATATGACTATTCTACGTGCTTTGTTCCTTCTTGTTCCAAGCCTATTTTCACAGTGGATAAAGCTTATTTTTTAGCATTCTTTAGGAGCATAAGACCTTTTGGAAAACAAGGCTAAGAGAGGTACTTACTTTGAAAGAAAGCTCATCTTCATTTTCTCCATGAAAATCGTAAAGAGCTTTGGCTTTTCCTTTCTTCCCTCCTAAAGACTGTGACAGCTCTACTCTGGCTGCAGAATGTAGACAAGACAAATTATTTGGATTAGAATTAAATAAATCTGTTTCTGGAGAGTTTCCTGTCGTTCTCATGCTTTCTCCCCACTAGTGTGCTACAGGGTGTCCAGATGTTACTACTACTGCTACTTAGCAAATTCACTGTCCTATTGAAATAAAAATCTCTACTGACACTGTTCATTTCACAGTACTAACTACATTCTTATGGTTCTGTTTCTAAGAGGACTAAATTTAAAGTTCACTTACTTGACTTTTCCAATGGTGATAGCTAATAAAAGCTGTCTTTTCCTCCTTGTACTTGGAGATGAAGCGGCACTCGGTGTGTACAATTTGCCAGTTAGGTGGAGCTTATTTCCTGTCAACTTTCCCTCATGGCTTTACTTGCAAAAACTATGGGAAAAAATTGTGATTTTTCTGTCTTCTTTGAAGGTTTTGACTGTATTGATTTGGGGACCAAATAGAAGCTTGAGGAGAGCAATGAATGTTTGTTCCTTGCCAAGATGCAGCAGTTGTAGTTATTTACAACTCCACCAGCTCTTTGGCTGTGCTGTGGTGTTTCTCTTCAGCTGAGGGAGAGCCCGGCTCCCCCACATCTTTTGTACTCCTGAATTCCTACTATAGGTAGCTCAGTGATCCTGTTTTGCCTCTACTCAAACCATATTTTGGGTTCCAAAGTGTGGAATCCCAGAATCTGTATCACCTCCCAGATTGCTTACTGACTAGAGCAGGATATTGTTATTAGAGAGGGTGGTTCAACACTTAGTTTAGCTTTAGAATATTAAGGACTCTGGTGGTGTGTGGCTTGTTAATGCAGTGGAATAGTTGGGTTCTCCCAGAAGTCTGTCATGACTGTCACAACCCAAGGAATAATGAATTGCCATCTAGTAGGAGCACCGTACCTGAGCAGGTCTGAACAAAAACTGCCGGGAAAATCCCTTCCTTTTCATTCAGTCTTCCTCTATACCACTCCAAATCTACTTGTTCCAGTATTTGGATGCGGTCTCCCTTTTTAAAGGATAAATCGTCTTTGGTTTCTGCTGTAAAATCATGAAGCGCTTCACACCACTCTACTGAGCGTCTGTTGTTCTATTCAAGTGAACAGAAGAAATGCATTAATTTTAGAAGCATTAATGGAGCCCATAAAGCTGATGGACGCTGGTGAAAGCAGCTGTACAGAACAGGGGTGGCCTGGCCTTCTCTCATACAATAGTGTCCCTGCAGATGTAGACTAGAATGGCATTTCAGCAATTACCACAGAATTTCATCTAGGCTCAGACGCATTCCTTTTTATCAGTGGTGGCAGGGGACAGGATTAATAAATTCAGAATTAGACCACTGCAGCAATACTTAAAATAGAGTTAACAAGAATTTGCTTAAGCACAAAGGATAAAAATTTACTTATGTTAATGTGCCAGAAGCTATGAATTCAATCAGTTTAGGCCAACTGTTAGAATTCAAGATGTGACCGCGCAGCATTGTGTGCTGTGGCAGTTGTGTTACGTTCAGGTTCAAAGTTGTGCAGCTAAGCTGATATTCTAATAGAAATTCTCTGTAAATTTAAGAAATGGCTATGTAAATTCTGGCCCTCACCTATGCATTTTTATTACCTGAGGAGGGGAAGAAGAAATCTCCACCTTGTTCTTCAGTGCTGCTCCTGTACCTACATGAATAAAGCGCAGCTTAGAATAGCAGCAATGACTATTCAAAATATTACTAATGATAGAGATTTTAAATATTCAAAGTGATTATTAAGAATAGCTTCTGAAGAAGTCCTACTCTTCCTTTTGATTTTTTTTTTTTTTTTTCAAATCTGTCTTCTCCCCTTTTCTACTGCCTGCCTGCCTGCATTCATTGGCCTTTTGGACTGTCTGCCTGTACGCTGCCTCTATGCACGCGGCACAAAACCATATTCTTGAAGGTTTTTCTGCAAACTTATTCATACCTGTTCCAGGCAGATCTTCAATCACTTCCACAAAGTTCAAGGGGAAAATTCCAGACGTGCCTCTGAGCTCTCCTTTGGCCCACTCTTCATTTATATATTCTTTAAGGATAATAGTTTCACCTTCTGAAAAACTGAGCTCATCTTTCTGATCTCCGATATATTCAAATCGTGCTACACATCTTGGGCCTCTGCACAAACAAAAGAGAAACTTACTTTGCTTGTTTATTGTTGTGGTCTACTTAGGGCAGCATTGTGCAAAATATCGATTGGTATCTTTAATTAAAATGATCAAAGATAGAACAGGTGAAAAACTGGGGTCTCGCCCTGGGCCTCATTTCTCCTTCCTGAGGAGGATGAGCATGGAGACTGGAGGAGCTGGATGCAACTTCTTCATCCCAGTTCCTGACTGTTACAGTATTTTGCGTAAGACCCTATTTCTCTTCCATACAACAGCAGCAAACATTTCCCTTTGTTTCTGGGCTACCTGTCCCATTTTACATTTTTGCCTATATCTAAGTAAGTATCCCGATACACTTTTGCTGAGAGTTTGATGGGTTTTTTGAGCTAGCATCCAATTTAGCTGCAATCAAACATCAGGGGGTGGGGGTGTTGTGTACTCGTCCCAGATCCCAAATACATGGAGGTTTCTTAGGGGGAACCTAGTTTTTTTATCTACTTTGATAAACTTTGTTCTGTAAAATCCCCCCAGGCACGGGGGAATAACTTACCTATTGAAGAAAACCAGCACTACATCTGATAGATCTTTCATAATTTGATGTAATACTGAAAAAGCTAAATATGTATTTTCCTCACTTATTTAATAAACAAATAAAATAAACGTAGGAAATTATGCTAAGAAAATTATTTCTTTATCAGAAATACCATTCTAGGAAAAAAGTGATAATGGGCTTTAATTCTTTCTATAGCAACCAATGTAAGAAGCTTGTGCAATGCTGCTGAAGTTAATCAGATTGGTTCACAGTTTCTGTAACCAATTTTCATGAAAAACTAAGGGAAATGCTCTTCTAATACAGCTCATAAGAGGAAGGAAAGTGAGTGAAGGGGACTGTACCTACAGAAACATTTGTTACAAAGATACAATCATCTACCAAACTTTTGAAGCCATGAAGTGAGGGGGTTTTTTGGTGTTTTTTTTTTAGCTGAATATGAGTTTTATTAAAATATCAAACTTTTAATTCTGAAAGCTTGATTTTTTAAAAATGTATTTTGGTGAAGAAACTGTTAACCATATTAACCTCAGCACAGATAACAAAATGATGTTTCTTTTTACCTCCTAGTCAATCAACACGAGAAAGAAAGTAATATTTATCTGACTCACTTAATACATTGTGATGAACAGGGTGGTTTTTTCCTGTTGTTATCTTCTGGAACATCAATCTAATAAGACAACAAAATAAGTAAAAACTTCCATTTCAAGATCATGGCAACTACAATAATCTTGGAATTGGTTAAAATAATCTGTTTTTCAGCTAAACATCAGCTCCAGGTATGACCTCCATGTGACACTAGTCTCTGGCATGCTATGGTATATGACCATATTAATGTAGATTTCAGTTTTGTACACCTGGTTTCTCATTTTTCACTTTCAAGTACTCAAGGAACACTATTGAATGTTTTCTGTTCTGAAGCTGGCTTATTGTTCCTACTTGTGGAGTGACTGATTGACAGGATATGGGACTGGATGCTACTACGTGTTGTTGCATTTAGCTCCCGACTTTCAATTGGTAATTGCTCTCTATTATTTACTTGCACAATATATCACAATATACAAAATTATAGTTTACACTTATCTTTTCTAGGCTTTGGTAGCCAGCTGTCCTCCAAACAAAAAAAGCATCTCACAAATCTCACTTGAATTGGGGAAATATAATTTGGAAAACCAATACATAGATATATCAAACAACATTTAAATCCTTTAGCATAAGAGGACTTCAATTGTGTTTTTCACGTGACACGAAGGACGATCTGTGCGATGTATAAGACTACAAGCCTGCAGAGCCTGGGGAGGAGCTTTCGGTGACAGTTCGCTAGCGCATGAGCCACTCCCCGTAAAAATCAGCAAGAATGTTTCATTAGCTTAGGGGAAGGACTGGAGGAAATCATGCTGCCTTTTAGGACAAATAATCTTTCCTAGAGGAGCTGGTATCTGTGGCGCACTGAAGGTTGTATGGGAAGTAATAACCGTGTGTTATTGTTAGGTGTCCAGACCTAAGCTATAACCCAGCTCAATATTGTAAAACACACTACAAAGAGCTGTATAGAGACCTCGTATCAAGATGCAATCTGATATGAGTGAACAGGAGCATTCACTCAGTAAATTAGCCTTGGGTACTGCACTCTGGCTTCAGCAAAAGTTAAAAGAAAAAAAAACTAAATTTGTGCACTCAAAGGGTGACCACCTTTTACAACTCAAACAGAAATTTGAAACACATCTCCTCGAGCTTTTATGAAGTTGTAACTCTGCATCAATGTTGAATTTGACTCCAAATGCTCATTCCACTGCTTTAACATAAAATCTTTTCCCTGTTAGCCATCAATAGTAACAGGAGATTGTAAATTACATTGTTGGTCTGTGTAGAAGCAGTTAATTGACTTAGCTAACAAATCTTTCTTGTGAAAACGAATCGAGCAGGGTTCTATTATTACTAACCCTGAGTTTAAGATTTGAGAAGTACTGAAGAATAAAAACAATTCTTTTTTTTTCTCCAATAAGCCCATTAAAAGCTAAACAGACACCCTATGCTCTCCGATGGTTCTCAAATACTTGGTATTGCCTGTGCAGCAGCAGTGCTCATCTCTGCCAGCTGTCCCAGCTCGACACACACACTTACTGACTTCAGCGCCCAGCTGTACCCTTTCCCTGCATCCTGGTGCCAGCTGAATAGTCCTCCATGTCCATGTGGCTGGTGTGGACAGCCCGGTGGCCCTTTCTACTGTCACAAAATGGGCTTCAATCTCAGACTCAAGCTTCTAGGAGATTTGACCCAGCTTTTGATGTAGTGAACCATACCGTAGTTCTTTTGAAGATGAGGGCACTCAATTAATTGCTATTAGGCTCCACAGCAGCACCTGTCTCTTGCCTGCCATTTACAGTCAAGTGTCACATTCAGTAACAAGATTGCTTTAAGATGCTCATTTGCAACAACACAATCTCCTTGCACTGTGCCAGCACAACCACTTGTGCAGCCACTTACTAAAGTCACTTAGGCGAATTGATCCAGTTGAAAAAAAATATTCTAGGAAGAAAAATCCCCATGTTTTGTTGGACCCAACTGCTGTCCTGACCTAGTTCACTACATGGTTATATAAATGGTGATTCCAGCACAGTTGAAGGGACAAGAAAATGAGAGAAGCTAGGGGGTTGTGAGGAAGCACAAACAGTAAATGAGCGCTGATTCTTACATGCAGCTGCTCGATAGACCCTGAGAAACTACCCAGGTTAACAAAGAGAATGTGGTAAGGGCCATGATTTTCTCACTTGGCTTCAAATTAACAGCAAAATAATCCCCATAACACAAGCTGGTCGTGCCAAATCAAGCATCTTTCTAATACCATCCACACAAGTTGGTGAGTCTTCTGTGCTGCCAGGGGAAAAGAGATTATCTAAATACAGAATGGAGTTAAACACAGAGGAGCTAGAGTAAAATAAAACCAGAAAAGAAATGCAACAGGATCTTATGTAGTGATGTACATAAAGCCTACGTACAACTACTTTAACAAAGCTGGCAGGAAATATCCCAGTCCGATTTCCACATTTTCCTCTGTACCACTCGGTATCAATTTTCTCCAAAAGAAAAATGGTGTCTCCAGAATGAAGGTTCAAGTCATCAGCATGCTCTGCAAGACAGCATCATTTCAGTTAATGGTAGTTGTCACACTCACTGATTTTCTCTGAGTAAAACCTTCTTAATATAAATACCACAGACAAAACCAGGATGAGTTTTCAATAAGTCTTAATAATGCTTGATAAATCAGTTCTCTTAACTAAAAAACTGGCCCAACTATAGCTAAACCCATGGGTTTGAACAACTCTACATGCAGACCTTGCAGGCTTAGCTTCCTCATCATTTTAAAGCTCTAATTCCTATGAACCTTCCCATTTGAAAGTCTTGGAGTAGAACAAGCTTCCAGAATATTCACATTTACTTACCTGCAGGAAAATCATGGAGGACTACAGCATGAGGTGCACTTGTGTCAGAAACTTTTGGAGGGTGGTTTGAATCCTGACAACAACAAATAAATCCAAGTAGATTATAAATCATGGAAGATACTAACAGAGATTCTCTGCTATGTATTGTGAAAGTAATTTTCTGACTTTGGACACAATGTTGTTCTGGTATCAGAGAATCCCCTGTGGAGGCAACAGTTGGTATTGGTCACACAGCTCTGGATCCGAATTCTGTATGCCTTCCGCCAGTGTAAACCAGCACGCATTTCACCAAAATCTACTTTTGAGCCAATATACGGCAGGGAAGGCAAGTAACTCTTCCCAGCACAGAAAAGCTTCAGCTACCTCTGTGGGTCAGAAATTTGGAGCATTGATAGCAAGTCTCACCGCAAGAGCTGTGGCCAGATTTTACACTGCTGCTTGGTACTGTGTGCTGCCAGTTACTCTTCCTTACTCAACGGCACATCTGCTGACTGCCAAGCATTTTAGAGGGGTGAGTGAGACCCTGCAAGGCTTTTCCTTACAGGAAGATGATGCTGAGGGGAAATGAGAATTTTGTTGGGGGATTTTTATAAATAGAAATGACATTCAAAATGCTGAGCCAGCTTCTCTACCCCACCCACCAGGAATTTTTAGATTATACCGAAGACAATCACTGTGCATGAATTACATTCCAAGTAATTCATTGTGCACAAAAAAAACCCAACCAAAAAAAAAGCAACGTGGAGAAAGATAAGGCCAGAATAATACAAATTACAACAGATAACAACAGATCCCATAGAAATCTATTTCAGACATGTAGGTTTCTGATAATAATCAAAAAAGCTGCTCAGAGCTATAATTTATACTATCTATTTAATATTAATATAGTCATGCCCTGAAACCAGGTTGTGTTCTGTAGAAGCAGAGAGAGGAAAATGCTTTGAAGTCAGTACGTCAAAGCCAATTCACTGATATATCATGTACAGCACTTCATAAAACTCCTTGCTTATCTTTTGCCCACTTTTCAGAGACTCAGGGAGTGATTATCTTCCTATGAGACAGAGGAACTTTACCTGTTTTCTCTCCCTTCTGGCCCTCCAAGTAATTACTGGTGCTCTGCCTCTTAAGCACAATGTCCTTGTTGTGCTAAAAGGCAAATCACCATTATTGGGTTTGTTTTGGTGGTTGTTGTGTTTTTATTAAAGAAACACTAGGATTTAATAAACCACTATTACCTTTCTCAGTGTAACCTTTAAAGCCCAAAGCACATGATACTTTACCATGAGTCTTGCTCTTTAAATATTTATCAGCAGAAAAAAATGCCTTACCTTACAGGACAGTCCTCCAGTGTTCCTGGGAAGACAGTCTTCCTTGGCAACTCCAAGAGGCACAGGTAGCTTGAACAGAAACAGACACACATGGAAAAGTTTGTTTCGCTTCTAAGCACCCAAAATTCCCACTGCAAGTGAAAACGATCAGACAATCAAACTATTCAAACCATCTACTACAAGTAACTAATTTAGAAGTCTAGTGGAAGAGGACAAGGTCCTTTGGAAAGCATTCAAAATGAACTGCTGGTGATATGAACTGACACTAAGAGAAACCCAGGTGTTGACATCCACTTTAAAAGTGTCTTAGCCACCTAACTGGTACCACTGATACCATATCATATGGTACGTGGTGTTCAGCAACACACTGACACAGAAACTTACTCATTTGTCATGGAAAAACAACCTGGGAGGAAAATTTCATTGACGGTAACACTTGACAGCAGGAAATTACTAGTGATCTGCTACTGAAAAAAAAGCCCATTTACAAAGATATGTCACACGTTTCTTATGTAAACAGATGTGGCTACACCAGAGAGGAAGCAACATACTTCCCTTATCTCAAAGCTGTTCCTACTACCAACTTAGGCATATCTTTCTCTCTCTTTCTTGCTTCTCTACTCCACCAAGAAGTTAAGTGCAAGAGCAAAGATCAGAAAGATGGCAACAAAAAGCTTCCCCTTCATGCTGAATGTTGATGCTGTCCATGTTACTGGTGTGTGGGTGGTTTTTTTTGACAACAGCCTTGGTTCAAGCACTCAGCTGCTCTCATCACTGACCAGTTTCAAGTATCTGGGGAAAGACTCTCTCCTTTTTATCTCTAATGCTGACCTGTTTATATTTGTTATTTCCCAACAACACGTGCAACATCAGAAAGAAACATTTTTTATAATAAAAAGGGATGGCATCAATAAGATGAAAATGTAAGAAAGATAAGTGGTGTTACATTTCTTGTTCTTTGCTGGCTTGATTAAGCAAGGTAAACTACTTTTTAGGTTCTCCCCCAATTTTCTTAAGCATTTTGATGTACATACAGAAAAACAGTACACAAACACTACTATTTAGCATGACTTTAGGAGCTGTAACAGAATTCAGAATTGGTGACTGTAAAAAGAACCCCCAAAAGCTATCCATTAAAGATATATATAATCACATACATACAGAAAAATGCACCCCCCGCCCCGATCTTTTGTGTGTATGTATTGCTTTCTCCAGTACTACGTTACAGTACTTATCACTACCTGTTAGTATTTTGTAAGGAGGATTATGCTGATGGATGCACTGTGAAAGCCACTTGATAGTAACCTACCTTACTACCTTTTTCGCTACTGTTTTATTCAGCGCTGTTTTATAAACAACAGTCTCAGACAGAATATCTGAATTCTCACCATGTATTTATTGTAGAGAGGATGACCTGGTTTAGGTCTAGGAGGTAATGCTGGATCTGGATTTTTAAAGACTTGACTTTTTGCTCTCTTGGGTCCCAACCTGAACTTGCTATTTTTTTTATCAGAAGCTATGTCAGAAGTAGATCGCGATAGAGCATCCTTCTGGGAGGAGGTCTTGGCTGCAGAGAGTTTTGGTGGAGGTGGCCTTCCAGGAACACCTTTAGGTGGGGGAGGTCGAGCAGGTATAATTTTTCCATCCACAGGCCTAAAAATCGGGCAAACCATCAGAGAAATATGCGTATTAGTAAGCTTGGCACTTCATCCTTCACCACAGCCTTAGCTATAGAGTACGCAATAAGGAAACCTGACTCTTGATGACCTGGGCTGCAGAGTGTGTAGGATCTGAAGCTCTCTGGGAATACACAAACTATTCAGATATTGGGTAGATGAACAAGTCCTTAGATAGATCCTTTGACTACATATTTCCAAGTCTGCTCGCTTATCAACAGCCTGCCAGCTTTCTTGGGAGCCCACTACATAAGCAGGATTTCTTTCAGCAATCCACCTTTAGGAAGAGCTTTGTCTGAAGCTGCCTCAGGATCAAGTTCTTCTAGCGGAGAGCTTTAGTGGAAGCCCTGACAAGCTTTGCTGACCTAGCTGGTCTCCAAGGATCAGCCTAGCTCATTCCCTGGGCTGTCAATTACCTGAAGTGACTTTTGGGGCCCTGCTGAAACTCATGACATATGACACCACTTTGCACAATGGCATCAATAGCAGAATTTATCATTTTTATGGAACAGATGTCTACGCAGAAAGAAAACATCAGTGAAAATTCTTGAGTTTTCTGGCAGTGCTGGAGGTACCACAGTCTCATTAGGGTACCAGTAATTTAGAAACCAAACTTAGAGACTATCAAGTTAAACAGGTAATTCAAAAAAAAAAAAAAAAAGTAAAAATATTACAAATCTGTCTTACTAAGCACTGATTAAAAAAAAGCTGCCTACACAGTACATACGAGCCATGATTTTTTAGAATCAAAGAGTGGTGTTAAATCATAATTCACTAATTAAAAACCACCTCTGTTATAAATAAGCATTATGTACACAAAACTTTAACTTCCTGTTGTTAAGCACCCTGGCGTTACCACTACTCAAAAAATACAACATGATTTGATTGTTATTGGGAAACCTTTGGCCAGTTACTGCAAGTTTGTTTCTGCTACAATTCTCTCTCTTTTTTTCATATACTATGATTCAGAATAATTATTTGCTGATGTAAATTCTTAAGGGTCTGTAAAAATTATCAGCCAGAACAAATGTGTGTTAGTGGATCTTTGGAGTATCCTTCTGACATATTTTGTGAGTGTCATCCACCAACTGAGAAGATATTAGCGCTTTACTAATGCTCTGGATAAGAATTCTCTATTACTATGCGAGTACGGCTTATTTTCTAAATTTCAAAAAAATTTTCCACTTCTGTTCACGTTATACCACTCCCCTTCCTTGGCCTCATCTTAAACTAAGTATTTGTAATATGAACAAAAGAGGAAATTCCAAGTTTGACTGTACTAAATTTGGAAACAAACCAACCCATACATTTGTAAGGCAACTCAACTAAACAAGAAAACCCTAACAAGCAATTCAGAGAGTTATTACTGCTTACTTTGAAAAAACCCAAACAAACAAAACCCCAACAAAATCCATTTGAGTAGAAGAGTGAAAGGACAAAATGTTTACTGCAATTCCAGAGACCTTCCAGAGAATCAGGAATGCTGGAACAGGGGAAAGTAACAAGAGGCAACACTGAGGTGTTTCCCTGTGGGTGCAGCCACATTCTTTCCTGTTAATGAATACTTATTATTATTGGTACTCTAAGTTTAGTAACTGAAAGATTCTCTTGTCTAGACAGAACAGAACAAACTCTTGTGTATAAACCCACAGATTTAGAGTGCAGAAGCTGAGAGAGCCACAGTGGGCTAGCCAGCCAATGCTTCATCTCCCTCCAGTTTCTCTCTGGCATTTAGAGGACCTGAATTTAAGGCTGGTCCAGATAATTTGTCTCTGCAGACCTTCTTTCTTGTTGGTTCAAAAGACTAAAAGGACCAAGGTTATAATTGATTCTGCACCTTCACAGGCATTTTAGGCCCGAAGCAAACTGTACAAACTAGCCAGTGCTTCTGGGAAGGCGCTGGCCCAGCATCGGCCCTTTTCAGGGCGGCAGCATCTGCCACCTCCATTCCTTCAACACTCAAAGTCAGCCACAAGCGCAAGTGCTGTTGATCAAAAGGTCAGCAACATGCAGAAGGGGATGTTCTACGTTCAGCTGTGGGTGAAAAGGTTAAAGATGCAGAAAGGAATGACTGTCAGCAGCCACTGTACATTAGCTGAAGAGCCAAACAGCTGTCCTCCTATAATCTCCCTGCTCATACCGATAACGTACAAACAAGTATTAATCAGCTAGCAACTTGGTCCTGCCTGTTTAGTAGTGAGCATACTACCGACCCAAGCCTGTTGAGTTAGGACTAGAGTTTGTAGTGTCTACGTCGAGACTAATTAGGCAAACTAACTCAGAAACACCGCTTTTAAGTGAGTCACTGAAGGATTGCACTTACCTTGGGGGTAGTAGAGGTTCCAGCTGAGGCACTCCACCCTGTTCTGAACGATCCAACTCCTACAAAGATTCAAAAGATAAAAGCCATTTCTTTAAGCCTAAGAAACAAAACTGATCTTGTTTAAAGATGTATTTCCTATATTAAATTATATCATACAGACAGGAAAAACAAGAGTTTCTGGAGGCCTGAGAATAAAGTAATAAATATTACGGTGTGTTCTAGCATTTTAGCATCTCGTTGGACATAGAGGGAGATGCAAATAACCCAGCTGACTAGCTGAATCAGAGCTTGAATTGTGCATTAGGTATGACCCAGCCGTCTTCTCCTACTACACGGGAGTCAGGGCTTAAGAGTCAAATTCAGGAGAATCACAGAAATGTACAATTCCACTCTCCATAGGATTCCAATTGCTGCAGTTACATTGTCAATTTTGACTTAATTTTGACAGATGAAACGCATTGAACAGGCTTAAATCAGAAAACGTGACATCGATGCAACTCGCCCAGGACAGCACCTCTTGCAAACACCATGAGCTCTCATTAAAGAAGGCATCTGTTTCCTAGATCTAAGTGACAAACCCTGATGAATCTTAGTTTGGCAGATTAAGGCGTCACTCCTCCCAGCTGCCCCTGCCAGAGATTACTACCCTGTAGCAGAGTCTGCAGAGAGAGAAACACGTGCCATGTCTGAAGGGCTTGGACCACAGTAATGGAGTAACAAGCTACCATTCTTTTTGCTTCCCGCTGTTCATTTTCATGGCAGTGCCACAAAGCACTGCCAGCTCCACTGAGCAAGCGCAGCAGCTTGTGGAACAGCGTGGAAAATCAGAGTGCTGAGTCTGGGTTCAAAAGCATCCTTTTGAGTCAGTGATTTAACTAGGCCTGAACAGTCTCCTTTACCTAATTAGGGATACTTGTGCTTGAAAACAGTAAGAAATTTCTATGATTTTTCCCACCTTGAAAATATCTGGGTGTATTTTGTGACAAAAGTTTGACCCTTCATTAAGTTCTCAAATGAATGTTCCTGATTCAATGATCCTGATTAGAAAGAAAACAACCTGCCATTTTCAGATAGGGATGCTATCCTCATACCAAAAATTCTCCTCTTCTGTGTGAAAAGGAAGATACCTGTGCCAACAACTGCTTATGGTCAACTAATTTTATGTTGATGGTTAATCACTTCCACTGACAAAAAATACTAGTTTTAGAAGCACAGAAGTTCTTATCTTTCCAAAGATAAGGTTTCCATATTTCAGTGGATTTGATGCAGTCTTTTTATGAAAAAAAACATAAACCTCTGAAGGTTACCCATGCCTGTCACAATAACCTGGATGACATTGTAAAAGTTTTGGGGTTGAATTGTATAAAATGTTATTTAACATCTTGTATTGGAAATTATTTTTTCAACATTATCCAGAAAAGATGAGATCTCTATGAATAGTCTCTTCAGTCATGACATTTTAAAACCCCTTTACGCTATTAGCAGAGATAGCCACAAAGGCTTTTGTTGGCAGCTGCCTATCTAGTGAGGGCTTATGATTCGATTTTTTTACTGCCTGTGGTTTCCACAAAATTCTTTGCCATTCTTGCCATCACAGCACTCAGTATTTGGAATTCTACTGTCATTTTCTAGTTTATTTTAATTCTTTTTTGTAAATCTGTGTCAAAGGACATACAAAATACGCAGCTACAATGTCTACTACTACTATGTGCTCAGGAGCAAGGAGTAGAGCCTTACTTTTGAAAATGGATGGTTCTACTCAGGCTTGGACAGGACCAGGGGAAAAGAACTAGAAGGAAAGAGCTAAAAAAACCAAGTTTCATTCACCTACAGAAAAGTTTTCTCTGCCTGGAAGTCAGCACTACTGAGAGCTAGTGTCTGTATGAAGGTAAAAAAGTACATTTCTAAAGAGTTCTGACAACATTTCACTATGTAAATCTCATTGGACTTTGAACCTCTTTGCAGTGCTTTTGAAACCAAAGTGTAGAATATCCTGAATCCAGCTGCTAAATGCAGAAAATTGAAGATGGATGTGATCAAAGTTTAGTAAAAATCGACAAAGTGCTTGTCAGCATTGGCAGCAGTCTAAATTACCCAAATAAGTTAGAGAATGTAATTAAAAGAAAAAAAAGCCTTATATTTGCGAGTAGTCCTTTGTATCCTTCAGTCTTTCAAATAATTTACTTTACAAGTGCTTGAGAGTTACAAGAGATCTGTTAACCAAAGCAGACAGAGCTGTAATACAGGAAAATAATTCTAACTTACCACTTTTTTTACTAGGTCACCACTGTTGGGTTTTCCTACTGCGATATCAGAGGTGTTCCCAATAGGCTTTTCAGCAGGAAGTGGTGGAGGGCTATGTAGGATTTCATTTAAAGCTGTAAAAAAACAAAAGGTCCCAAATGAAAGTCTACTTAATAATTTCTTTACATGGACCAACGATAGGTAAGGGAGTCCACCTTGGTTTGGGGCATTTTTTTGTGAAGGCACCTTCCTTCCTCAAAGCCAGAGCATCCAATGGGCAGAACCACTAAAAAGACTAGTGAAGAAAAAATGGACACGAAGGGAACTTTGCAACTCTGAGGTTGACTTCAGGAGTACTTCCCATCCTGCATAACAGATCTTCACTTTACTCTCAGGACACCAGCAAGTTATTTATTCTAGGGTTTCAGCTGCAATAGTTGTTGATATAATATTAGACGAGTAGAAGAGTTTCTACCCCTGGGAATGTCAGACTCATTACTGGATACCCTGAAACACCATCACCATCTCTCAGCCACATTTCTAAAGTGGCTCACTTTTTTCAGCTGTCAGCTCCTGGAATATCCTTCAGGCTGGAAAACAGCTGAGGGTTATTTCAAGTAACCCTGAGAGATCAGGAGACTTGGATGGAAGAATCTTCAGAAAGGTAAAGGCAAGAAAAGAAACTGTTGCCTGCTACAAAATTCAGGGTGGCAGGAAGCAAACAGAGATGGAAGCTTCCTGGTAGTCTTTAGGGAGTTTAGCAAATTTAGGACATGGAAGAGGAGACAGTACAGCTCTTACGAGGGAAGAGTCATGATGTCCTCAGTCTTGATAAAGAACCAAAAACCCTGCTAATTATATGATATTTGCTTTCAACATCTCTGCCACTGAAACCTGGACAGACCCACTTGGACAGATTTTGCCAGCACATCTACCAAACATTTTGTCTTTGTATGCTGCAACCTTGCCATCTATCTTACAATGTATCTGTTTACCACGAAAATTCATTTCATACGAAGAACTTCAGACACTTGAGCTCTCCAGACTTGCAGCCAATCTTGGAGTTATGTAAAAATGTGCGTAGACAGCCTGGACATTCACAGACTGCTGACAAAAGAGGAGAGAGATTCTATCCAAGTGAAAACTTTCAGTTGCTCATTTCATGAAAAGTACACTCAACAAAGAACTAAAACATAGGAAGGAGGAGCACTGTTTGTTTTAAACTCCTCAGTTGCATCACTATGATCTAAAACCCTGGTGTGATGCTTACAAACGGATCAGTTCAAGGATAAATCCCTTATTCTTAGGAGTGGGTCACAGTTACCATGATGGAAGAGATGAAGCATTGGAAAAAAAGAGTTCATGAAGTTCATCACACTTCTAAGCTAGCAGGATGGCTGAAAAGTAAAAATAATACCTGACAATAATTGCAAAAGAAATCTTCTCTTATCATACCTCACTGATAAATAAAAAGCACAAGAGATTTATTTATTCACACCACTTCAAATCTTGATATACACACAGATGGCCTAATTTCCTCACCTGTACTCTTTATAAGACAGAAATAAAGGAAGAAACCACCCTCCCCCAAGAACTAGAAGGCAGGTGTTATTTTCAGTGATTTCTAAGTGTAATAACTCAAGTGGAAGTTTAATGCTTCCTTTCTAATCACATCTCTACAAAAATGCTAATGCTAAATGAGTGCTTTACTGGAGTTCAAATTCTTAAGCATCTAGCTCTGTCTTTTCTTTTTTTTTTTTTCTTTTTAGGCAGTGCTGGGGGCAGGGGGCTGTTTATTGGGATTTTTCGATTTTTCTTTTTAGTTTGTGCTGGCTGATGACAGAATTAATCTCCCTCCATACCCATGATGGTGAAAGGCCCCTTGTACTGAGCTTATGTGGCCCTCTTACAAGGTAAATCCTACTCTATCCATGTCATTATACCTTGGGCCAGTTGTACTTTTTTTTTCTTTTTTTTTTTTTCTAACTTTTAATAGCTTATATTTCTGCAGCAGCTCCTATCCGACAAAACACTACTCTGCTTTCTTGGAACCTGCTTCTGTTCCTCCACATTCCACGAATCTTCCAGCCACAGCCTCCCCTTTACACTTCCTTGACAACTCCCTGACAATTGTAGCAAAGTACAGCATGACCATCAGTCTCCTGTGGAATGTTCAGTTACCACTAGAGAGCAGCAAGGGACCACTTATCCACAAGAATAAAAGACACTAATTCAGAAGGGAAAAAAGAAAAAGAAAAAAAGTTGTTAGGTTTTGGTTTGGTTGGGGTTTTTTTGGTGTGGTTTTTTGTGTGTTTGTTTGTTTGTTTTGGTTTTTGTTGTTGTTGGTTGGTTGGGGGTTTTTTGCTTTTTTTAAAATGGAAATTAGTTTCCTTTGTGGAGAATATTGATGTCTCGGGTTCTTTACAGTAGTTCGTAAACACATTCTTCCAATTGAAAAAAACTTTTATTTATTATCAGGTATTAATAAAAAAACTTTTCCTCATAGCTTTATCTTCAGACTTCTCTGCATTTTTAATCATTATGTATTTCTCACGGATGCAAAGGAAAAGAAAACCTAGTATTTTAGCACTGGGGGGGTAGCGGTGAGGAGGAAGGAATATGGGAAATAACAAGAGGAAGTCTCAGAAGAAAAGCCACCTGAACATGTAGTTGCTACAAGCTGACTCTACACTATGCAGTGTAGGAAAAGATGATTTTGAAAGATGAGTTTTAAGAGCTATCTTGTGACATTTCTCCCCAAGCTTTGAGGATAAAACATAAACGAGTTTGTATTCCAGCACAAAGATCAACACAAAGAACTTGTGGCTCTGATAAATTTCCCCTCTGCGATACTGTCAGGGTCATTTGTAAAGCTGTGAAGGATTAGAGATGGAAGGTATTAGGGATATGGGAACTGTCAGAAAACTATAGTCAAAGCCCTGACACAAAATTGAACGCATCAGGTTTTTGCATCCACGCTCTTGCATGCCTTTTTAATACTCTCAGCTGCTATGAGAACACTGTTGTTGAAATGGCCGCAGATTCCAAATCTAACAAGGGTCAAGGGAACTTACTGATGTAAGCTGTGAAAACTACACTTATACCCCAACTAAGCTGCGTTTGAAGCAAAGTTTAATACAGTAATGCTGTTACTTTGACAAGTGCGGGTCCTGGTCCCAGGAAGCTTGGGAGCAGCGTGAAAATATTCTCAGCTGATGTCAGAAGTCAATTTAACTCACTGATACGGTTTAGCTCACAAAACAAGCTCACTTCTCCTGAAAGGGTCTCCTCCAGCTCTTCCCTGCCAGCCTTTAGATCCTCCCCGCAACGATGTTTCACCTCTGATATGCATTAGCTCCATAAGACTTGAGGGACACCAAACTTAGTGCAAGGGATGGAGCCAGACGAGGTGGCTGGAAGTCAGGAACAGGGGAACATGACTCCCAGCTATTTTTCCCCTCCCACCACAGCCCTTAGGTTGGCTTCTCTGTCTTGTCAAAGTGTACCATAGGATTCCTTTGGCAGATAATATAGCTAGTAAACAGCAACTCAATTAGTAAATAGTAAGTCCCAGTGAAAATGATTTTCTGACAGAGATTTCTCAGACAATCTGGGAGAAGAACTTACGCTTCACTGGTTTAGCTGGGATCCGGATGACAGTGGGTTTTCGGGCTAAAGGTGGTTGAGCCGTCTGTTCCTTTGCAGGTTCACTTTTGATGAGGAACTGAAATGGATCTAAAAGGAAAAAAAATCCAAACCCCAACATATTTAGTATTTACTTGTTGAGCACAAATCTCACTGAGTACTGCTTTCATTATTAAGGACATTCATATTCCATACCAAAGAAAATTATTAAAATATATATATAAATCAGGCTGATGCAAATAGTGTACTCAGCTCTTTGTAAATTACACGTCTTTTCTGTACATCTGCATTCATAGTTGGCTTCACATAAACATGCTCCAGATGCCTTCTGGGATTATATAAACCACTGAACAAGAGGAACTGCATTGCTTGGTAATAAGGACCTAAAATCAGGATGGCTTTAGGGAAACATTTTCAAAGCAGTTGCTCTAATATGCAGAAATAGCCGGAAACACATTCGCTAAAAGCTTTTTAATCAATAAAACCTTGCCAAAGCTGAACAATCAGCACTGCAGCGCATAAAATGTCGACAGAAACAAAACAAAACAACGCAAAGTATTTAAATAATACTGATTACCAAATGTCTTTGCTGTAGAACAACTAATTTCCTGGAAGATTCTGCATCATGTTGTTGATTATAAACCTGCTGTCATGGGGGAGACTGGTTCAGACCAAGGACTGGGGGTCATGCCTGAGCTCTGCCCTTGCCTGTATCACTCATTCCTCTGCAAGCCCTTCCAAACATTCCATTGATAAGACAGGAGCAATGTTTTCTATGCTTCATAAACTTAAGCAGTGATCTCTTATTAATAGGTATGGGAACATATGTGCACGTAGAAGGCAGCTGTGAAAATACTTGGGCATGAGTAAAGTCCAAATCAATGGGTTCTTTCTCAAGTACACCTGTATGTCAAAGAGCAATGGTTCATTTATACCTCTTCTTTGTTGTTAACAACTGCTGCCTTTTTCTCTAACATTACCAAAAACTACAGTAAAATGGCAACGCTGAAGAGGATCGTAACTGTGTAAAGTAGAAATGGGAGAAGAACTTCAGACAATAAACTCTCCACGACACATACTCATAGCCCCAACAACCGAGTTTGATTAAAAGGCCTCTTCTGGTGGCCTTTTAAGATGTGGAGCTCCATGACACTCAGTTTATGGAGTGTCAGAGTCTCAGAGAGGAAGTACGCTGGGCATCTCTTTAAATTCTTCAGGACTTTTTATAAAAACATACCCTTTCCCAAAACTACCACCACACCTTATGACAACGTTAGAAGCCTTGTATTTAATAAAATTTTATCTTCAGTGCTCATAAAAAACAATTACAGAAAAATATATGTAATAGGTAATAATGACTTCTTACAGATAATTTTGGGTAGCATAATACAATGCAGTTATACTATCCAAAATTAGGACACTAGAAATCTGCCTGGGAATACACACAAGATTTAAGAAAATCCAGGAATACGGTATTTATTTATTAACCACCTCATAAAAAAACCTTTTAGCATTTTAATTAAAAAAGCCTTGGCATATTTCAGAGAGAGGGGAAGATGACCAAATACACCAAGCTCTGTTGTTTGGAGGGTTTTTAAGCAAAAATAGTCCCAAAGTAATTTCAGAGCTATCTACCTGCCAAGAGGCTCCCTAGAAATCTGTCTGGGTACCTTCCCGTCACATTTTAATTATGAATCAAAGCACATCAAATCCTTCTGTCACTCAGCTTGTACAACAGCTTCGAGCCTACACTTCAGGTAGAAAGGATCATGACAGATAAACGATTTGTCTATAGTTGAAGGTATAGAGGCCAGAGTTAAAAACAAGCTCTGTTATCGTCTAAACAGAAGATGGCTCCACCACATTGTGCCCAAAGACACTGGAGCATCAAGAAATTAGGCACAGGCAACTCACAAGGTCAGGGTTTTACAAGGTAAGGGTAGAACTAACATCTTGTGTAAATTAGAGATTAGCACTAGTCAGAAAAAGTTAGGTCTCGTCAGTGAAAGCTGCATCAGAGCAAAGGTTTTTCTAGAAGACTTGAAAACACAGACCACAAGAAGGGTGCAAGCATTCTGGTAGTATGGTCATTACAAGAAAGAAAAATCCCACTCTCAGAGCAAGCCTGCAGTCATAATCTTCTTTGATTCCTTGAGAGGTACGTCTGCTAGCTACAATGCTAACATTTGAATTGCATTAAAAAAAGATTTATCTAATCTTAACTCTTACGCTAGTGCTCAGAGGAACTTTAGTGCAGCTGAAAAAGGAAAACCAGAAGTGGTGTTTCTTCTCTTTTTCAGTTACGTGGCAACTCTACAACAGATTTGAGGAGTGACCCTGGCGAGGCAGCGGGGCCACAATGCTGCACTGGCCCCTACTGGGAAGCTGGAGACACGGGGTGAGCAGGGGAAAGGTGAGCAGGGCTGAGCCATGGGGTCCTTGGCACAGCAGGACCATAGGGAACACACTGGCACACGGAGCACCTCTCAAGGTAAGGTTCTGCAGAGGTTAAGGAAGTTCTGCATGAACGAGGAGAAAACAATAAAACAATTTGCCAAAGCTCCCATCTTATAAAAATACAGACATTGTGAGAACAAGTGCAAACGCTCTAAACTCCTAAAATAATCACAGATCTGTATGCTTGTAAATTTATGAGATATTTAAAATCACACAACTTTTCTGTTTGTCAGCTGTTATTCATTGCGAAGAGTAGAAATGTTTTTCTCGACCAGCCAACAGCTGGCAGAGGTCTCTGAATCAATAAATCTGAGAAGCAATTTTTAAGTCTGAGAAAAGTAATTTCTAAGGCTGACAAAGCCATTTGATGAACCTTAGTTTTCCACTCATTATCTTATGTTCAATTATACTGTTGTCACCTCATAATTAGTTTAAAACTCATTACCTTGTTTGTGCTACTCCATTCCCCAGTGTTGCATTTGCAGCACAAATTGGCTGAGCAAACGACCGTGCTGCTTCGTGCAATGGGACTGACAACATATCAAATTTTTATGTTGTTTAACAATTGGGCATCGTTTGAGCATAATTCATGGAGGCGTGAAAACAGAATTGTTAATATGCTCCTGTAAAGATTCTCAGCTCAAGGAAATTAATCTGCAAGGCATTTTTCCTAACATATATCAATAGACTTCTATCAATTATTTTTTTTTATTAAACTTCTACAATGATGCTTAGAGCCTGTGTCTTCCTTAGTTTCACTTTTCTACAACTTCTGTTTCAAAGGTGATAACATATATTACTCTGTTTGCAGGAAAAACAAATGATAGCTGTCTATTCTAATACACCACATATCTCTTTATTTTATCAGTTTAAGAGAGACAGGTTTTTCCTTCCCACACTCTCATTTACCATCCTTGTTTGAAATAAAAAAATCAGGAAGTTACAGAACAAACACTAGATTTTGTCTATGTAAGCAGGACAGATGGCTATTAAAATATTTATTGGTAGTGTTTAAGTAAGTGGTAGTAAGATGGTAACAGATACCTCAGCAGCCATAAGGGGAATCTCCAAACAAATCAGATGTGGAAAGCTAAAAGCATCGAATAGTAAGAGCTGCTGTGAAAATGCTCAGTCCTGCAAGAAGTACTCTCAGTACACATGAGAACAACGTAGTACAAAAGGTGTTGATGACGACATTACAACACTTGCCACTACAGACGTGTGCAACTGTGCCTACTTTCACTGTTTAATTAAAAAAAAAACAACAAACCACAGAACTAAATCATCTGGTAAAAGATGAGGCTCACACATTCTCTTCGCACAGAGCAGTATTGTTACGGGGGTCTTCCAGGAACAGAGGACAGAGCCAAACCTCATTAACAATTGGTTTTATTAAAACTTAGACCCGTGAAAGCACTCTGGTGTTTGTGGAAGCGTATGTAACCATACCCAGGGGACAATTTTCAACAACAGATCCCTCCTAGTAATATAAATGGAGATTCAATGGATACCTGTCATCCCAAAGGGATGTTCAAAAAACCCTCTGAAATGCTCCAGCCAAAAGTCTGATGTTCACTCAGATATTCTAAATTTCAACCTGCTTACAACTATGAATAGACATACTAGACAGGTATCCTATCTAAATTCCAGCATCAGTGATTTTTCCAGTCTCAGTTTTCCCCAGTATTTTTCATCACCAAAATTAACAATCCATTGGTCTTAGAAATGGTATTTCTGATTCAGAGAGAATAATAGGAACTACACCACCTTTCTCAAAATACGCAATTTGCAGCTCCCTCTGCATGGAAACTTGCCATGACCTGGTCACTATCATATCTTTTAATAGACTGGGAAATTAAAAAAAAAAAGAGAGAGAGAATGGAATGCAAGCTCTTTCAGGATGTCATCTGTGCATAGCCTGAAAGTATGCTCAGGTGAAACTTGGGCTTCTCAGCATTTTCTTAACACTAGGAGAGCAGATCAAGTCACTCAAATAAAAGGAATATAATATTCAGGAGTAGACTTAGTATGGCTTCAGACATAAAATTGAAGCAGAGACAAGCAAATCTGCTATCATAATGTTCTAGGATTTTTTTTTCCCCTAGCTTACACAGAGGTTATTCATGACTAGTCCAATTGTTTTGGTAGAGGCTATAAATGGACTGTGTGGTCCTGCTTCTTCCAAAGATTTATAGCTCATCAGACCAAGAAGATTTGCTTTTAGTCAAACAGGTACTGGAGCAGGCTGGTAAAAATACGTCAACAACCTTTACATGTAGGTAGCATTACCAATGTGGTTATCACAGAATTAATTTTATTTCTGCACCTGCTTATGCTGTTTTATCAAAAGCATAAAACACCAGTGCAAGCACACAGTAATTTCAGAAAATATATCTTGAGGATCATCTCTCCTCCCAGAAAATTATGTCCAGATGCCAAAACAGAAATGTCAAACTTCTCAAGCACCAATAAGATTTTTTTTTTAAAAAAAGGGATTGGGCAAAGATTTCAGGACAGGAAGAACTTATCCAGCAACATTTACGGCTACTAGGAGCAGAGAAAATGTAGTGAACTACTGGCAGAGGTTTTAGGCATTGCTCCCTGTTTGCTGATGACATCTGATGGATCACCACAAAAAGCAAGGCAACTCAAGGCCAGTGATCACTATTTTTGAAGAACAAGTCCAATTAAAAGAATAAATGACGTTTACAGGATACATGTGGCATTTGCAGAAGGAGGCTAGCCATCAGTATGACAAAAGTGCATGAAGTCTACATCACTGTGCAGAGTATGATATTCTCAGGAAAGTATAGACAAGAAAAATGCTGAGACATACAATAGAAGATCCAACCAAAATGTACTTGTTGAAAATGCAAGATGTCCAGAACTGAGCAATGAAAAATATTATCCAGACTCTTAGAAATTGGGAGAGCAGGTAAAACGAAATCCACTACTAGAACAGCAAAATTTCTTGGGCTATTCTAACACTTAACGGCAATACAAGCATTTATGGAGTGGAAACTACAGTGCTACATCACACAGAGACAGATGTAAATTAACTTTTTCCAAGCTTTCAGCACTTCTCTCTCAAACTAGTGGAATACCCACACTTACTACCTGGCTGTATCTAAAAGCACAACCATTTGGTTCACTGCTGGTTTGTTCATAATGAATAAAGGTGCTAGTAAATACACCACCTTTGGCACAAAAGGACTTTTTATACCAGCATGAGCTATTATGTCAGAGTTTAGGGGCTATTCTTACATCATTAATCTATTTTGCTACTTGAAGTAAGATTAGGATAGTTCAGATTGCAAGAACCTTCAGAAAGTCCAACCTCCTGCCCAGATCAGGTCAGATATGAAGTTGTGTTGTTAGAAATTAGTTGCATAACCTGTACGGTGGGTGACAAAAAAACACACTCCCAAATGACCCTGGAGACTAAAAACCACAGCCTCGTCCATTCTTGCCAGGTGAATGAATGATTTTTCAATGGCAAGAGATTCAAGTGCCCCAAAACTGTCAAGTTGGAAATCCCTAAAGCAGAGAACTGGTGATGGAAAGCAGTAGGGCATACAAAATCTTTTAAATGAAAATGTGAAGGACAAGGGAATTGATGTTGTTCAAAATACCTATCCACCATCCTGCAAGAATGTCACATGCTTTCAGCAAAGGAAAAAAAAATAATTTATAAACACTTCTTTTAAATAAGCATTTTGTTGTTCTTTGACAATCTCTCTGATCAAAGGACATCTGTATTTTAAGTGTTATTGTAAAATAAACAGATTTCATCATCAGAGAAGACAGTCATTATTAACAACATTATTACTTGTGTGTTACCACTTACCAGCATCTATAGACATGGAGCTCAAAAGCAAATTCACTTGGATTTGACAGATTAAAGGGCCTCTCATCTGATTTAAAAATGTTATCTGTTTCCTGAAACTAGATATAAAGCTCTCTTGTGCTAACAGTGGAGTCGCTTCCAAGCTCCTTGAAGGCTCCAATTTATGTTTACAAAGCAATCATCGGTAACGTCTGAAGAGTTAATGCATGCTTGTCACCACTTCTGCTGGTCATTGCCAACCTTCCAGCAAAACCAACAAGACACAGGACAGACCTGCTCCTCCACTGCTCCACCTCACAGTAGCGTGTCTTCAGGTAAAGCTGTTTTTGTCAGGAGTATAAGCTAAATAGCAGATTAAAATGGCTGAGACAGCTCACTCTTCTGGGGATGATACTTTTGGCAGTAAGTAAAAAAGGTAACATCAAAATAACAGTAAAAGTCATTGGAAGTAACATAGCAGAATCCTAAGAAAAACTGCATTATTTTCAAGATATGTCTGGACTAATCTACCAGTTAGAAATATTTCAGCTCCTTTTTTCTTTTCTTTCCTGAGGAAGCAATTAAAAACAAGCAGCTGCGCAATATCCCCACAGCAGACAAATTTGGAGTTACTTAAGCAGCAGTTTTTCTGCACTGACCACAATGTCACACAAATTCCATCATTCAGGCCACAAGAAGGAACAATACACATAAATGGATAGAAGCACGGGTTTGGATGGGGTGTTTTTTTGCCATACAGGCAGAAATGAACTTTTGTGCTGTGATGAAGTAGATAGATAGATACAACAGTTAAGAAATGCGGTCATCGTATTACTGTTAGAACTGAAATGCACTAATATGGTGAAGATATCAAAAGAGAAAACTGTTTCTGGCTGGTAAAGTAGGGCTCTCTGAATTACTTTTCAAAGCATTTGGCTTAAACTGAGTTCTGGTACATCAGGCATGAAGCAATCAGTGAATTATATGCTGTTATAGAGAGAGAGAAGACGAGAGAGAATAACTCTCCATGCACAGAAAGGAATGAAATCATTCTAGCAAGAACATCTCCAGATTTTAATATAGGTGGGTGCTCTAAACACACTGTTTCCTTATTTTCTTTGTCCAAAACATACATTTTCAGAATATTTAGCAAGCAGGCACACTGTATACTTTAACACAGCAACTAATACAAGTTATTGGTAAAACCATGGATCTTCTGAAGCCATGAAATTTACACTTTTAGTTCAACTTGCACTAGGATTTCATTTCCAAGACTTTGATAAAATGGATTAGTGAGAAGAGAGCCCACCTGACAGATAACCAAAACTTTGAACCTTCAAGTACCGCACACGTCTTTGTTATCAGCTATAAGAGAAATGTAAAAATACCCAATGATGATCTGAAATATCACAACTGTCATCAAAGCATTAGCACCTCAAGATTTAGAGTCCCAAACAGATGCCTTCACATTCTAAATGACTGACTCCAACAGGAGTAATTTCATTAGGCTACAAAATGGCTTTGAACATTATCTCTAGCCTCTGAGTCCAAAATTATGGCACTTAAAACTGGCATCAGTTTTGGCTGCTGCTGAAAGGAGCAGTTCTACTATTTGTCATTCCTGATTCCTCTTTCCTGGCACTTCCCTTGGGCCAGCATCAGAGACATGAGTTGGATGCAAGGTTCTGCCACAGTCCACCTCTGATTCTCAGAGCTGTTGAGCTTCCAAAGCTTCCACAGACTTCAACTGGAAGAGTGGATCATTAATGTTTGGACAAGGGCAAGTTCATTCTACTAACAGCTGTGCTTTTGGAGATACTGTCAAACAGTGATGAAACCCATGGGATTGCCTGAGGTAAACTTGAAAGAAAATCATCCAGCTAACTTTGGTAAACTACCAGTTAAATACTGACAGTTAAACCGGTGAAACTATGAACTGGTTTGTTGCCAACACTGTTGATCTTAGCACAGAAGTAATATTCCAATATCTGTCCCTACTGTGGAGGTGGTAGCCTTCTGTTAGAGGAAGCTGACGTCTTATGCCAGTCAACTAAATTTCTGCGAAGACTCTGAATTTGTTTTGCCTGTTTCACCTTTTTAGTCATATGCTGACTTCAACTTCTGTGCCCTTCCCATCACCAACTGAAGCTTCACCGTCTTACTTTTGCATCAGGTGTAGCAGCAGCAGGGATCGATCCGTTCAGTTCTATTTACACTAATCTACGTACCAGACACGGGTTTTGTGCCGTATCAGAAGAACATCAGGTTTTGTGAACGCTGTGATCTGGGATGTAAAACTGCTCTTTGACAATCGAGCTGTTGGTGCTCCGATTCAAGCACCACCGCATAAAAGCCTTCTTCCTTTCCTAGGGTTGCCATAACAACAAGCAGAGAGCTGTCATTTTGCTAAGTAATGACAATGACAAATATGTAAGAAATGCAAAGGTCTGGGGAACTGGGAGCAAGATTAGAGCTTCTCTTCCTGCCTTTCCAAAACATTTTACTGTGGATTCATCTTGCAAATCCTACGACGTTCCTGCGGGAACATGAGAAATAGCTAGTGTTAGTGCTCCGTGTTGCCTCATTTTTCAGAAAGCCAATGTTGTTCTTGTGCATGCTTTGTCAAGACATAGCATGGCATTAGTAATCAAGAGTACAGGATATGATCTTGAGCTCACAAATGCCTGCAAAAATCTGGAATGAATCCTAATTTTACAATGTAATAGAGTGATAATGCCGTCAGATCTTTTCTCTTTAGTAAGCAAGAAGCGGTTGCAACAAAGATGCCATTTTATGGAATAAATAAAATCATGGATAGGTGACTCAAGAAGTCAGGAAACTATTATCTAAATAATTCTTCTGTTAACCGTGAGAATGGAAAGTATTTTCTTCTTAATTAAAACAAGAAAAACATCTAGGACACCGGCCAGAAGATGAAGATTGATATTCTTACCATTTCATAACGGAAACTGGGGTTTTTTTCAGGTGATTTTTGTTTGGCTTCACTTAGCCTCTGATTTAATGGAAGAATTAACGTTATTTAGTTTTTCCAGGTTGGGGGAAAGGCAGTCTTTTAGCGTACATAGGGAAAACACCATTTTCCTTTTCATGCACTTTCAAATTGTAAGTATTCTCTTCTCTTGCCTACTACTTAGAACAGTTGTGTTTTCCCTCTGTTTGTTGCATGTACTAATCAAAATAAAATGACTGAAACTAAAAGTTTTACCCTAAATGCATTGAAAACAAGAGTCATCCTTCTCTTGTGCTTCTAACGTTCTTCTAAAACTACAACATGCACAGAGGCTGTTCCACGACTACAGTCTCCAGACGTGATGATGATGACTCTGTTCCCACTAGATACCGCCAGTCACACACTGCCTTGACACAGGGTACAAAACACCTCTCCAGTCACCCTCTACTCCTGTCTCCCTCCAGGCTTAGTATAACTTCTGCAGGGTTCCTGGAATCTGTCAGTCTGGGAAAAAAGGACTTGTATCCTGTGCAGCTAATCACCTCTCCCGCAGGTTCTTCCTTTGTCTTATTTCACTGTTTTCATAAGCTCCTCTGAGACCTGTACATCCACACATACCAATCTTAACCGTTTAGGGCTTTAAGGGACTTTCTACATCTGCCTTGGGGTTTTTATGCCAATATAAAGGAGAAAAAACAACAAATCAGAACTTCATCCAGTGATATAATCCACAAACTGTGAAGAAATCACATTTGTTAACAATAATCAATAGCGATTTACCGTACTACACAGTATCTGTGCTTTTCTTTTCAGAAAGCTGTTCAATGATAAATAAGGTTTAAAAATAGATTAAAAACTATAGCTAGTCACTTAATCAAGTATTTTGTATGGCACAGCATCTGTTTTAAAGCAGGACTCTCCCTGGATTGCAATAAGGCTGGCAAGCTAAATCAGGACATACTTGAATAGTACGAAGAAAAAACCTATCATGATAAAATTTAATGACAGCCCAACATCCACCTATGTCTTAAACTACTGAAAACATCAGTAAAAAAATACTGACCCCAAGTGCTTAATGGAATCAAACAAGCTTTATGAAAGGGATGTAGTTGCAGTAATTAATCTGTCCATATGCAAGAATTATTTTCACTTATTAGAAAAAATGAAGTTGTGTAACAAGCATATAAGTTGCACGACAAGACAAGACACAAAGACAGGCAAGAGTAAATAAGTAGGCACTGGTGAGAGGGACAGAGTATCCCAGTATGTCTGCTCCCAAGCTTCCCTAAATGTAACAAACATCACTTCTTTCTAGACGACTAGGTTTCCACAGGCACTCAAATAAATTAGTCAGATTAGACGGCAAGAGATAAGATGCCGCAGGTTTCCCAGAGAGAACTGTGATACATTCTGGAGGTGACACCTAGCGTATAACAGCAAGTCTTTTATCATTATTTTAGTAATCACGTAATAAATCCAGCAGGCAAGTTCTAAGATTTATATAGCTTTAAAACCTCCCAAGTCTCAAAATCCAAGTAATTTCATAGTGATCTTGACATAATAGAAAACCAAGAATTTCATATACACGCATAAATTCCGTCAAGACAGGGAGACATAACTCACACAGGATCATACACCTGCAAAAAGTAACCACAGTGACAATTTAAAAAAAAAATTCCTTCTTACCTGCTGCTGCTTCAGAACTGATGCTATCTTTCACTACACAAGCTGGACTTAGGGGCAAAACATCATCGTCAAAACTGATCAGATCTCCTTCCACACCTAGTTTATTTTGCAAAGAAGACACTGAGGAGTCGGCTGCAGGTGATAACTCTCCCAGAGACTTGAAAACTTTTTCTTGGGCAGATACGGAAGCGCGTGGAGGAGCAGCAATTGGTTTTAATGAGGCCAAAGAAAGGGCAGGATTTTCTGCATAACGTGACTTTTTAGGAACGAGAGGCCTTGGAGCAGGAACGGGAAATTTCTTTTGTCCATCGCTGTTCTCTACAACCGATCCACTCCTTGCATCAAGAAAATCACTACTACTACTTTTAACAAGGGCAGGTTTCGGCTTCTTTGGCAGTTCAGGTTTGGTTACAACACTGCTCCCAACTACTTCAGGTTGAGGCTGCAATTCCTTGGAAGGAGATGATTTGCTTTCTGTCCACGCATCCCAGTCTCCTGAAATTCTGCTTACCCCAGGCTTTGGAGCAACTACCGGTTTCTTTGCAGTAACAGGTTTTGGAGGGAATGAACGAGGGGCAATTTCTGGCTTTTTTAATGATCCTGAGGTATCATCAGTTCCTTGGGATTCAAAAACTTTGATCCTTGAAACAATACTATTTTGGCTCTTCTCTGTACTCATGCTGTCCACTGCCACGTGATTGTCTAGTAAGCAATCATCAAAGAGAGGTGACTGCTGACTTGGAGGTTGCTGCCTTTTTGCAGTAGACTGGTTCACTTCTTCTCCATTGTCTATCTTACTTTCGCTATTTTTGACCACAGGTCTGAGATTGCTTCTTGATCTTGGCTTTGGCACAGGACATATTACAGCACTGGGATTTTCTTGGCACCTCAGACCTTCAGAAATTTCAAAGCCTTTTAAGGGATTCTCATTTTCTGAAGGAGATCTATTCAAGAGAGCTGCAGAAGGCCTAGGAGGTTTAAGAGGACTCTGCCCTGCTAACAGAAAAGAAAATATTTTAGTTGTGAGTTCAAAGTTACTTGTCAGTTTGCAGCATGAAGGGCACACAAACAACATCTAGAGCAAAGAATAGTATAGAACTTCCCTAAGTATGCTTGGTTTGCACACTTGTCAGTCTGAGCATGTAACACTGCTGCTATTCCATAGGACCTCTGAGCTCCCCTGGCCCCAAAGCAATTGGCATTATGGCTGAATGGAGCATAACTTTCAAGATTTATAGTCTGACTGCGAATGCAACGGCAGTTCCTCAGAAGGGAGGATTTTTACAGAAAACTACAGCAGTAATCATTCACAGAAATTTAACTCTTATTCATATTAAATGCTGCACAGACCAATAATAAAGAACATCTGCAGGAGACAGAGTAAGGTTTTCATCAATGAGAAATCCACAAGAGCCTCACCTGGATAGCCTGCAGGTTCCCAGTGTGTAGGCACACTAGTTTTTGCATTACTTCCTGGCAAATGGCTGATTAGTTCCTCTGGAAAGTCAGTTTGTGTTGCAGAAGTAGTGGTATGTCTAGGAGCAGCAGCATTATTGTTATTTGTTGTATTGACTTGCACTTGATTGATTTCTTTTATCACCTGCTCATATGATGGTGGAAGCTATGAAAGAGGGATATAGATATTAATGTACATCCAGATATGATCCTTTAAAAATAAAAGCTTATAAATTTAAAAGTACTAAATTCACATACGTAGAGGAGAAGAACACCGGCATAGTCTTTTATTCAACGTGATGAAAGTCTAAGAAAGCAAAAACTCTGATTCTCTCAAATGTTCTTTTTACCTTTGTAAATCAAATAAATACACCTCGTGTAAATTCATGCTCACCTCAGCTGGAATATGCTCATTTCTCCTCCACTGAGCATGAGACGAAGCAGAAGGGAATCCTAATCCATGAGGAGTGACAGGGCTTGCACCTGGAAACCAGGAAGACGGCCGGAGGGGTTCAGCAGCAACAATTGTAATTTCAGGACGCCTGAAAATGAAGGCAACGGGGAATAATTACCTAAAAGAACTAGTTTAAAATGTTTGAAGTACGAAAGACCAAGGTTTTCTCAGCATGGGACATCAAAATATCTCAGGTTGGTTAAATAAAGAAAACACAAAGATGTTTTTCTGTGATTTCAAAGTAACTTCCCCGACCTTTCTAACAAGCACTTAGGCTTCCATTCAAAGCACCTAATTAAATGCCTAAGCCAAAAAGTAGGTTTATTTGCTTCAGTGAAATAATTTACATGCTTAAAGTACTTAAACACAAGTGTAAGTCAATTAGATGGAAGAAGTCTTAAGTCTTCACCGGATAATGAGAACTAATCATGTGTTTGCCCTTAGCTTGCTACAGTGTGAAAACAGCAGGATAGCTAAAACTGCTTCTGGCTGGCTACCTGAAAACTTGTCTATTCTCAGACCTCTAGGGAAACCTCCCACTGTGTTAAAGTGGGGCAGAGCAAGCCTCACCAGGCCTTTGGGACAGGGCCTATATTGTTACAGCATCTAGTACAACAGCAACTCCGGTGACAGGGAAGGGCCCATAGGTACTAGCCCCATTTTATCACTGTAACAACTGCTCTAGTCCTAAGCTGCAGTGATGGCCCACCTTCCCAGACCATGGCCCCCAGAGTACCACCAATCAATCCGGAGCCACACACAAAATACATTTTGAGAAGTGAGGTTTGTGTGTAGATAAAGCATCTGCTACAGAAAAAAACCTGCAGAAGTGTAACTTCTAAACCTGTTGTAAAAAAAAACCAGAATTAACTAGAAGAGGGCTGCAGTTCCTTCACACTCGAAATAATGGCAGGTTCAGTTCACCAGCTATCCAGGTTAGCGACGTCTTTTCTCAATACCCTTTGAGAAGGAGGAAGGAGGTCTGAAAGTGTGCTTATTTTCATTTGTGAAGTGATCCTGTAAATAGATGTCAGGGAAGTAAAACACTTCTGCAGAGGTTTGATGGTTGGTTGCATTCCTTTTTGAGGATATGTACAAAAATTGATGACAGAACTCCTCAATACCTTGTGCTTAAGAATCATAATATTTTTACTTTATTCAAAGTCTAATTTATTTTTAAACACACTAAGGATAAAGTAAAAAAAAAAACCAACACAAAACAACAAACTAGAAAAGAAAGCCATAAAAAGTACTACTGTGACACAACCTAACAAGTTTTACAGTAACATCTAAAGGCAATATAAATAATAGCACCATACCTTCTGTCTCTCTGATGTTCACTATGGCTAGAGGTCCGAGAAGCTATTTAAAGAGAAGAAACAAAAGTTTTGAAGATGTTAAAATGCACTGCCACAGCAATAAGATGAGGATAACAGCAGAGCCCTTACCAACCTGCTATCAATGAAATGGAGAACACACAGCATCTGATCATAAGCTCCAGATCACGAGTGGCCAAGTTTTTAAAAAATAATTATTTGTATTAAATATGAGGAGAAGATTTTAAAAGGTTTAAGATGAAGTTCCATAATCAGTTTAAGTCACTTTATGTTCAAGTTACCACCAAGAAAGATGGTCCTGTTCCCTTTCTTTTTCCTCACCACACATTCCTGCGTTGTGGTGACCCCTGAGTTGAAAATTCTTTTTCTTTAGTTAAAACAATACATGAATAAAACAAAAAAAAGAAATGTTAAACAAGTCTGGCTTTACTTTTGATGGCTTATTTCTGAGATGTGTTCTTTAATCTCTTTTTAATGTCTCTTTTTGTTTGTTTCAGAGAAGGGAAAAGTACTAAGGCACAAAATCTAAGCAGCTATTTCAACCCCCTTTATGTAAAAAGAAAAAAAAAATATTCCTAGCTAAAAATTTCCCAAAGTTTAATCACTTAATCACATTTTTTTTTTCAAACCATGTGTTTTAAGTTACATAAATTAAGTATCCTGACCTCTCCATTTTTCTATTTTTGCCATATTTACATTAAAATAATTTTTTCAATGGCCACATTATGCTTTCATTTTGATTTTTTTAGCGAGAAATGGAAATTATCCAAGGCACAAAGTTTTGTATAGCGAGTGCAGTTTAGGAACTAGTAGGATCTTGTTGCAAAAGCTAACAGTTATGCTGTTCCTCGGCCACCATAGAATCATTAACTGAAACCGGCAAAGCATACTGATTGAAGAGCCACACAGCGTTGTGTCAGACATACCTCTTCCACAGGGCATTTTTGATGTGCACTATTCATGAGTGCTAGAGGGAAAAAAGAAGGGGTTACAGAAGAGGAAGAGGAGGTGAAGGAGAACAAACCAAGGCTTCAGTGTGCCAGAAACCACGATCAATTGGGTTCGTCATGCAAGGACAGCGCATGTGCCAGTGTTGTAAGAGGACAACTCTAATGTCTATTTACAACATAGTATCTTAAAAAAAACTAAAATAAAACCAGATTTTATCTCTAGTCTCATGCTTCTTCTGAACAGTGGCTGTTTGTAAGTTTTCCTCGCAATAAATTAACCACGAGGAATATAACTACATATGGAAACATCCACTGTATGGCTCAAAGAGCCGTGTAGAAATGAGGAGGGGGAAGTCACATCACTTTTAATGCTTTATTTGGTTTAAAATCATAGTTTATTTGGGTCTGCACTTTTTCCTTTCCAATAATAATGGGTTACACTGAGGAGTTGATACAGATGCAAAGAAGCTGAGATCCCATAATTTATACTCCCATCTACCACAGAGGTATGGGCAGGCAGGTTGATCCCAATAAGAGGCACATCTCAAAGCTTTGGGCATGACTGCACATCTCCTAAATCAGTTCTGTAAAAATTGTTTGGCTGAAGTAAGCAAATAAAAACCCCCTACACCTCACCTTGACTTTCTTCTTCAGAGATCTTAACACAGCATTGATTTAATACACGTTAAAGAAAAAACAAACCAAACCAAAACTGACCCAAACCAACCAATTCCAACATTACTTTTTGCAAAGAGGATGGAAGAAAGTGTTCGTTTGGTGAATATATTTAACACAACTGCTTGGAGCATAGCCAAATTACAATGGTAAGACCATTAGAAATAAAAGCTAATTAGTGTGGGATATAAAACTGAATTGACAAACTTGTCAAATTCTTTCTTAATTTCTAGATAAATTCTACATGCTCTTTCCTCCTGTGAAACTCTAAATGTACTTCTATTTAATAAAGTTATAAAAACAAATAAGAAAAAAACCTTTACAAAGTTTGAGAAGTTTTTTTCCTTTCTTAACATAGGCCACAAAACTCCAGTGAAACATCTATCTAATCCATTAAAATCCAAATTTCAAGTAAATAAACTCTCTCGAAAACAACATATTTAAAATATTTATATAAAAAACAACTTTACTAGTAGATATAAATATGTCTCTTCAAAAGGCCTAATGTTCAAGCCCTCATATATGTTTTCAGAATGTGCTAATTCTGTTTGCAAAAAAAAAAAACAAAAACAAAACAAATCTCCCAGGCATTTACAGAATCAAGCTACTTCCATGTAGATAAACATTTCGTATAAACATTTATTTTTTAAGGACCTTGACAAAGTTATTTTTGCCTTCCGTCAATTGCTCTATTTTTTCTTTTCTGTCACATTTTTGTTACAACTACCCTTTTAGAACAACTTTTGTTTTGGAAGCTCTTAAATCCACAGTAGAAGCAGAGATGAAATCTACTGCATCTTCTGCTCACACGTATTCCTTGAAGTTCCACAAATGCTACGGAAAAGGAAATATAAACTTTCTAAATAATCCTTACCCCAGACTTGCACTGCTTTTATTCCTTTACTATTTCAAAGAAATGCATTTAAATTAAAAAGCATATGAGAGAAGAGATGAATTTTTAAAATATAGCACACACTTGATTTAAAAATAAACAAAAAACCCGGCAGCCATTTTTCTGGCCTTGTGGTTTTTTGATCCTGTAAGTCTATTCCTCATTCCCTTTGTGGAGTTCCTTGAAAAAGCACGCTATTAATTTTTCTCCTAGATTTCAAATCATGACAGTTTTAAGATTTACAAAACCTTTCTTCTACCAGGGGAGTCAATGGAAATGTAGTTCAGTGCTGGTTTACATATTCCCAAGTGAAGACAGTTGACTCCTCAACTGCCACGCTAAGAAACGCTCAGGATGAGAATTGTTGACATTTCCAGAAGCATATGCTCAGTGATATTTAAGTAAAAGGTAAGCAAAAGTTAAAGGAGGAGGGGGAGAGGAAAAACTCAGTGCATAAACCCCACACTTTCTCATCTTAAAGCTTTATTGGTCTCAGGGGAAAGAAAAAAAATGTCAAATCAATTCACAACATTGTCACTATTTATTTCGGTTATTGTCAAGGAGGCACCTAAATGTGTTTAACCCACTAGAGTAGAATTTAAGCCAGTAAAGGATTAATGGTAAGTCTGTAAACATAGGACACACCAGTGACTTATAGATTCATTTTTTGTACTTATTTCTTACAAGTGCTGTTTAGCGGGCTTTATCCAATTATTTTTGAAAGTGCAATGGTAAAGGGTACTCAGCTTGTGCCATATACTTATGTTTCGAATGCTTTTCCTTCTATGCTCTTTCTTCTCTGGATCCTGCTTTCCAAATGCTCTTAATATGCCATTGCACATATCAGTTATGGCACAGAAGGCATTTTAAGCTCAGAGATCAAGCTGCCTGTATAAATAACAACCATCATTATATCACAAACCCATTAATTGAGATGCAGTAGACAAGGTGGCAGCAACAGAAGTCTGACATGCACTTTTGAGTCTTTGGAAGAGAACTGGGCTACAAGTTGCAGTCTTTCGGGCAATCTTTTAAGGCAACAGAGAGACAATTATGAAGTTCGTTCAGGGATCTGCTCAGAGATACCATCCTGGAGTGAGCACCGAGTGCTGCCACAATGTAGACACTGCATAACAACAGTCACATCTTTCTATTAGCAAATCTGTACGAAATACTGAACAGTTTTGTCACTGCGGAGTGTTTTAAAAGCAAGTTTCATTTTGCTCTAAGGTTTGGAACCATAGTTTCAAACGGTCCAAGCCTTACAGGAGATTAAGCTCCAAATTTTTCGGATGATTTTTATCTATGGTCTCTTTCAATTAACTATTGCACTTAATTCATATTAACCGTTATGAATAGGTTTTAAAGTACCAATATTACTTTGTACAACGAGGACGTGTGGCAATATTTGAAAACACAACCTCTTTAAATACTTTTCTAACAATGAGCCAGACATTTCTACCACCAGTCCTATGAAATACGTAGCCTATTAGACTGAGAAGTTACTCTCACTATATAGCTGCCTAGGAATAAAGGTTATTCATTATAGTATCTCAAGGAGAGCCTCAAGACTGGGCAAACACTCCCTCCCTTACCTACGGAGTAATACACCAGAAAAGCTGACAGAATGGTGCCACGCAAGAGGCCATGTCTGCAGTCTTTGCAATACTCCACATGGCCGTGAAGGCTCTTTAGGGAACACTAAAAGAATCAGGTAACCCTCAAGTCAAAGCCAGAAAAAAAAAAAAGTCTGATTTCACCCAAGACCTGATCAGAGTATTTCTGTAGAAGTGGAGGTTCAAACTAATAGGAAACTGTCATGCATCTCTGAAGGAAAAGATTTCAGCTTTTCTCCTGAACTATTTCTTGGCACAAGGGGGAAGTCTTGCTCCTTTTCTTCTAGTTCTGTTTCCAGGCACCTCAGGGAAATGTTAGGTTGTCTGACATTAGAACTGGGCTCATTTAATACTTGAATGTAGCTAAAAGAGATGGTGATGTCCAATTCCCCTTCCAGACATGGACTTTTATCCCCTCTTGAATGAACATTAGCACTCATATGACCCCACAGTAAGTGAGTTCAGAGTGTTAAATAAAGAAAATAAGCACTTTCTGTACAGTTTTTGTCCATTTTATCTCCTTGAATCTGCTCACCTTGTGCTCAGACCACCAGCAGAACAGGGGAAGGAACAGACTAAACTGGGCACCAAAGAAGCTGGAATTGTTAAACAAAATCTGCATAACCCACACCCTTAAAGCAAGTCTACAGTTTCACTCAAATTCGACAAGAATGATTTATGAAGGCACTTCACTCCTTCCTACATCTTTCCTTGAGCTGTATGTTCCTGCCTCGACATCGTTCCCTGCGTTATTCCAGCCCAAATGTTTGTGCAGATGGGGAGAGAATGAGGTCACGGAATTGATCTGGTTGGGAAAAAGCAGGAGCCAAAAGAACCTAGGAAGCCCTCAAGCAAAACAAAATAAAAATGAAAAACAAACAAAACCCACAGCCAAAAATGGCTGCAAACCTGCCAAATGGGAAGCCACAGACTCCAAGAGCATACAAACTGTTACACATCCTTCATTCAGCCACGTACTTGCTTAGGACAGGATGGCACAAGCTTGCGGGTTCTTCTAACAATTTAGAGCAGTAGACTTGCCCCTCTGGAGCCCTGCTCCTTAACACCACCCTGTTCTGAAAGAGTGGAAAAGTGAGTTGAAACATCCTTCGCCTTTCTCTCACTCCTGCAGCACTTGGCTTGCCTCTTTTTCCTTTCTTTGGCATTCTCGTGGATGTTGCTGCAGTGGCGTCAATGGAAATAGTTTCGCTGGTTTCAGTGGGAGCTGGGTTTAGTGATCTGTCCTGGCCTGAGACCATCATTAAAAATCCAGGGGTAACTTTTGAAGAGATGAGATTAAAAAATTACTCCTGAGGATTTCATGTTCACATGCTTGCTTGTATCAAGCACACTGGACTCACTTTTCTGAGTTCTACTTAGCTCTCAAGCAACTGAAACTAAATAACACTGTCTTTCTATCCAGAGATATAGTCAGGGTGCCTAAAAAGAAAACCAACTCTCTTCCTCTTTGGCCAGAAGAAAGGGAGACTTAGCGATACAAAGTCATATAAAGTGCTGTCCACAGGTTGGAAAGTTGAAACCCTGCACGCACCTATCATGTTTCTTAAAAAACAGAGATAAATAGCCCATAGAAGCTATGATTAAGAAATAAAGCTAGATTTCTAACTCTGTTAGGGAAATATGCTTTTCCAGAGAATTCCGTATTTTTTCCAGATTAATGGTAAGGGGAGATACAAATTATTCAGGGTTCATTTTTCATCTAGGTCCACCCACAGGTACAACTGGCAGACAAAGAACTATGGTTTCATATACAATGCCTTGATATATACATGGGAGTTTTTTTCTAGCTTATCATCTGAATAATTCACATGGTACTTATATTTCATCAGAGTTATTTACATATTAATATCATTAACTATAATCTTATGTTAGCCAAGGCTTCTTGACTACATTTTTTTTTTCACTTGATTGTCCCTCAAAACCAAGTATCACTTGCTACTATATTTTCAAAAACATTGCTATCAATTGCTTAATGATCTTTTAGATGGTTTCTCAGTTAGATGAAGTACTGGGGCCCAGGCAATTCGAATCAATTTCTGACTCCACCACAAAAGGCCCTCTGTGATCTGGTGCTCCCTGCTTTCCAGTTTCCTGTCTATGGCAGCAACAGCACAGATAAAGCGTTGCATTTTAACTACAGCATCATGTAGACTTGCTCTGAATGAATCTTTCATGATCCCCTTTGACTACCTCCAACCTAATCCATACCAATATGCCCCTGACTGGTAAGTCCAGAAGAAACAAATCAGTAGTACGTACACTAATTTATTTTTCCCCCTGGTAGAACCCTGAGGGTTGTTTCATTAATATGAAATTGAAAACATGGACAGAAAGGAAATAAAAGTGAAAAGCGCAAGAAAGAAATAGCATAAAATACTTTGGAAGATGTAGCTAAAGAAATTCTTTGCCTAGAAATACCATGAGCAGGGAAAGGAAAAGAGGAGTCAGGGTAGTCAGGGAAGAAGTGTTAGGACTTCCATTCAAGATTTATAAACAATTTTTTTGTTTTTCAAAATGAGCCCGGTGCACAACTTCAATCCTGTCCCCACTATCGTCAATGAGCAGTTGCTGCAGATTTCTACTAAAATAGAAAATCTTTTGTTTTATTCAAGTGAACTAAAAATTTGGCATGTGTAACCCAGGTTCTTCAGAGATGGATCACAACTGTGCACAAACATTAGTAACTGCCTAGAAGGAAGAGCCTGTCAGCAAAGCAAAAAAATGGCCTAATATGAAGCAAAAACGATAAAGAGTGAGAAAGTAATTATAGCCCCCCAAAAGCCTGCTACCTACTTTGTTTTCACATATAAAGTTAACCAGTTACAAAAAAACAAAGGAAGATGTAGTAATCTTACAATATTATGGATATTAAAAAATAGGAAAACCAGACTTACATCTCTTGATTGCTGCTCTTATGGATGACAAGGGTCCTTGGCTTAATGAATAAAAAAAATAATCAAATTATTACAATGTGGTTAATGTCTCAGAGAGAAAACAACTAAGTAACATGATGTAGAAATTCCCCATATATTGTACCAGATGTGCTAAGCGCATTTTTGCCCTAGGTTATCCTACAGAAATTTGTCCAAATCTCCCGGAGTATACAACCATACCCAACCCCTTCTAATGAAAATCAGGTTACAGTTTAGCTGCAAGACTCTGAAAAGATAGAAAACCAATTATTAAAACCATTTTTTTTCTTCAATTCTGTGTGGAAGTTCACATTCTGTCTCATTTGATGGGACAGCTTGGAGAAGAGCCCATGTGGGTGGTTGTATTCTCAGATTATAAGCATTTAATGATATAATACTTTTTGTAAATAAATCTTACACAGCAGAGTTAAAAACTACAATACCTTTGCTAAATATTTTTAACAGTTACTTAACAACTTATCTTCCCCTTCAGCTGAGATTTTATTTTTCTGTAATAAATTAGTGGGTGGAGTTGAACAGGAAGATAACATGACCCAAAATTTGTTGATACACAAGGACAAAAAAATGCTTTCTTTTGCCAACTCATCTGTTTTCTTGGTAAGACTAAAGATTCTGAAGCTTCTCTGTTGAATGTCTGTCTTAACATATATAGCAATCCTTACTATTTTTGCAAGTAAAAATCTAAACTAAATTGGGATTATCATTTCCAAAACCCGTTGTTAACTTAGAGAATGTGTTATTAATAACCTGCCACTTGTGCAGATATAGAAAAGGATTTAAAAAATATTTATTCTTTTTTATTAAAAAAATAAAACCCACAAAAGGTAAAAAACACTTGTTGGTGAGAAGTCTTTGGAAATTCTGAATTAGTCTTTTTAAAGGCTGAAAATGAACAGACTGTATCTGGTTCAAATTAATACAATATTTTAATTACAACAGAAAGCATACTAATCAAGGCTTTTCCAGAAACCTTCCACCACAGCCTTCATCAGCAGTACAACAGCAGGACATGAGCATTTTACCAGGGCTCTGGCCCTGCCTGCAGCAGATGTGCAGAACACCAGCCCTGTTAAGGCTCAGTTCAGCTCCACAGGCACTTCCACTGCCATTGCTGATGGCTGCAATTACTCCAGTGGGATGAAGAATAGGGGGATTTGGAGGCGAGAAGAAAGAGACCGTCAAAAAGGACATGGCTGAAAAATATTCTCCCTCTACAGTCATTCTGAAACCTAATTAAGAGTAGAAATGAATGTCGCTCTGACTGAACTGCTTTCTGAAATAGCTTGGCTAGTCTCGGATAAACAATGCCTATTTGTCTGGTTTCAGAAACAGTTCAAATGTGGCTTGGCCTCTATCCACGTAGCTAGCAGAGCTGCCTTAGAAAACATTTCTATCAGTCATATTTCACTGTGCAGAAAAAGATTCTCATTTTCCTTCGAAATGTCCCATCATAATACAGCCCTATCTTTAAGAGACACTTTTAGTTGTACATGTCTCCCAGATGTAGCCCAGAAGCCTTCTTTAATTCCTTGTAACTTGGTCTCTCTCTTTTGGATGTTTCTTTTTGAAGCTTTATTCTTCTGCTTTTATTGCTGCGATTAACTACAATCTTTAGGGGATCATTTTAATCATATTTAGTATCAGACAGGAAGGAGACTGAAGTCCAGTAACATGAACCTGAAATCTTCTGGAGTAGCAAAAACTTTTGATACTTGGAATTCAAGATTTGCTTAAGTGTTATAGCAGGAAATTAGGAAATCTATAAAGAGTGCATATTCCAGTAATAGTAAGAATCAAAAGTCTTAAGTTCTCTCTTCCGCTGGCAAGAGCCCTTTGACCCATTGCAATTTGCCTTAGAATCCGATGAACACTTTCAGATAAGAGCAAGTATTTTGGGCTAGAAATCATAGAAGTCATCATGTAGGCAAAAGTTCAAGTTTTCCATGCAACAGGAGGATCAAAACGGTATAGAAAATGATATTAAAATCAAAATTCAAAGAACAAGGAAGCACAGCCTTTCACAAAACTAACCTAGTGAAGAGGAAGGCAGTTCAAGCATGCAACTATCCCTGTAATTTAGAACTCCAGATAACATGATTCTGTTACAAAATTTATGATCTCACAGGCAAAACAAACTGTTAGCAGATAGTTTTTCTTTTCCGTTTTTCACTAACACACCACCCACCCATCAACAACCTCTTGGCAAAGTATAACATTTCCTACCCCCAGGAGAGTTTGATTCATATTTATCTTACCATTATCTCAGCCCTTTAAAAATATGGAAATGGGAATGGATGTAGAATTACTACTTTTTTTCCACGTAGCCCTGTAAAGGACCTGCAAAATCCAACACTTTGTTATAGATGAAGCCCCAGTAATTTAAATAAGATGCTGTTCTTGTGGCAGATGGTGATTTTGCCCACACCTTATGCTAAGCTAACCCCTCCCTGTTCCACAGGCAACAATTTCTGGTCTCTTGTCCTGTCTTGCAAACAGAGTAATGATAAGGTTACTAATATCCTCCTCTGCTCCGCAGTTAATGACACAATTTTTTCTGAAGCCATCCAAATAATTAACATAACCAAACTGAATTTAATTCTCCTATTTGATGAGCTAGGAGCTGCAGCAATTTCTCTATACTGTAGAGTCCCTGTCTCCATCCCATCTCCTCCGCCTGTCCATGAGGCACAGCAATGAACCAGAGCACACACAAAATCCTAAAACCAGCATGTCAAAAAAAACCAAAGAGGGAAGAAGTTTAATCCGTGCGGGACCGCCGATGCTGGTCCCAGTGCAACTCCTCCGACAGTTACATCAGAACACCTGAGGGGACAGCGTGACAATAACTAACCCCTGGGGGTGGGGGACAGCAGCTCCTGGGTTGCCCTGCAATGTACATAAGCAAAGTCCAAACTCACACTGCTGGAAATAAACACTGCAGAGAGCAGTGAGCATTAAAGACTCTCATAAACATCACCCCCAACATCACCCCTATGTTTCCACACCAATATGGAATAACTGAAGATGCAAACTACTCGTCTGTCTCCCACAGGATTTATCACGGACGAGTGGACAACCACAGGGACTCCTCTGACATCTGCACGTTTATCCTAGACTTCACTCAGCGTTAATTTAAAGCACATACTTTGCTTCATCTCCAGCTGAGGCAGCAGCTTTGTTGAGTGTAACATGCCAGCCCCTCGAAAGGGAGAACTAACCCATCTCTGTTGGGCCCTCTGTATCCAAACAAAGTGACTCATGAGGTTGAGAGGGGATCTGTAAGCTGCTGTACCTGCTATGCTGAAAGCAGCTGGGTACTTTAAGTCAGCAGTAATATGAAAAGGGTCCCATGGGTCACCATTTCTGAAAGATAAAGAACCTGGAGTGGTGTGTTTGAAGTTGTTAAACACCTACTCACTCCTCCCAGCAGGCTTTATTCTGCGTTTCAAGGACAGATTTTCTAAATATAAACACTTGAGGAAAACACTTCAAAAGCATATTTTAGGTTTGTGTATTGGGGATATAAAATTGCCGCAAATTAGACTGGGCAAAGAGCTGTAAACTGTTTAGCAGAGTAAAGTGCACTTACTGTGTATAAACCGCGGTCTCTCCCTCATTAGGGGCTCTGCTCTGACACTTTTACTTGCACTGAGCAGTGTCTCTCTTCAAAGACAGCTTTAGTGTAGCGACAGCATTTCTCAAAGGCCTTCTCCTGCAGGGTGACTCCTGACCCAACGCAGCAACTGTGCGAGTCTCACTTACCAGAACAGTCCCCACACAGCAGAGGAGGGGAGGTGCTGTTTCAGTGGAATAAAGCTCAAATCACAGAGGCATCTCCGAGCGAGTAAGCAGGGATCCGTGTGTGTCCAGAGCAGGACAAGTCAAGTCACACGTTACCTGAGCAAAGAGGCCACTGTGTTTTAGCTGTTTCAGGAGAAGCAGTGCCTCCACGAAGTCCAGCTGAGGGCACCTCACGGACATGTTCCCACCAGCCAGCTCTGCTGTGGAGGACAAACAGGCAGAGGAGTGCCGGGCTTTACCAGCCTCTGGAGAACACTTTGGAGAGCACTCTGGAGAGACAGCTCCCTCCTGCTGGTGAGCACACCCATAGTCATTCAGAGGGGTCTCCCCAGGCTGTCTACAGTCTTCTGCCGTATGGGCTGTGGCACTGCTTGGGATACAAAAGACGTTTCAAACTAGAATCCTGTCTCAGCATCTCTCCTTAATCTACTTCCACCAGTCTCCATTGGCTTGCGTGGGATTCTCAGCAGCAGTCAAGCAACCCTCCACAACGCCTGCTCCCTTTATTGGAAACAAGACCTTTGGTTTCTTTATCTAAACTCACATAACAATGAATATTCTACAGGAAAATTGATTGCACTTCTTTCATACATCACTCTAGACGGACAAAAAAGCCTGGTTGGGGGAATAAAAAAAAAGAATGAAATAAGAATGATCACTCATTCTAAAAAATTCATACACTGAAGCATCTGCTGCAGTCACAAAATTTATCCTTCACATCATGTTATAAGAAACTTTTCTTAAAGTATCAGTCTTTAGGTTCACACACCCATGTAGAAGCTTTTAAACATATGTTTAATTGTGATTGTTATTGACCCTCTTACACATAAAGTAAAAAAAAGGTTAAAATGTTGCTGGTTTTAATGTCTTGTGGCTTCTTGGAATGTGAACCAAGAATTTTTAAATAGCTGATATTAAAATTAATGTGAGGCAAACCACTAGTTTAATAAAAGGCACCATATATTTCTCTCAGTTACTTTAGAAATCATGCCATCTTGATAACAGCCAGCGTACTACAATGTAACACTTAAAAAACTTACTAGAAAACATTATTCCAAGCACCACATGTTTAGAAAGTCTCCTAAATAATTTCACCACAGACTGAGTCACAGAAAGATGTTAGTAATTACACAGTTAAATTAAGGGTGGTGCAAAAGCTCAGATTTACCACCGCCCTGACAGCAGAGCAGACCGACCTATTAGTTCAACCAAAAAGCTCCCCAGGTTAGGACAGAAGAGTCATAGCTACCCCATCTTCATGATGTGGATGGAGTAGATAGAATAGTATTAATCCTGTGGATCAAGTCATTCTGCACTGATAACATACCCCCAGAGATCAGCCTCTTCAGTGACTCCTCCACTGCAGAGGACTCTAGGTTCTCCAGCTCCTATGTGTAAGTAGATGACATGACACACGGGCTCCAGGGGCGGTTTCCCTACTCCCACCTTCCCCACATTCCCCATTTCCACCAGCTCTCATGTTGGTGCTGACATGGGCACAAGTCTGCTGGATCAGCCACATGATTTTGCTAACAAACAATCCCGTCTCAAATATCCCAGTAAGTTTCCAGCCAGCCAGGCTGACTGCTCCAGCTGGCTGCAGAGCCACACCAGCACCAGGGTGACACTGGAGAAGCAGTGGGAGTGGACCGCTAAGCAGGCCAGTGACAATCCTTGGGGTAAGCAGTTCAGCCTAATGCTTAAGTCCATGACTCTGCAGCTATCTGACAGCAAATCACCAAATGTTGGCTATGTCTCAGATGTCTCAGGTCAGCTATTCTTCTCACCTTTCGGTATGAGTTGATTTACTTTTTTTTTTTTTTTTTTTTTTTTTTGTGTGCGTGTTAGTGTTCTGTTAGTGGTGGTCATCCAGGCTGGCTCACTGCAAGATCAGACAAGTACCAAAAAAAAGCAACTGGCAGCAGCCTGGCACCACAGCAGCCTCTCTGTAAAATGAAGATGCGCTCTCACGTTCTCTGCTAAGTCCTGGGGCATTATCATGGCCCTGCAGGTAGAGGAGGCTAATAAAGAACCAATCACCTAAGAAATGACATTCTTAATAGAACAGATCTGGTCATCTAGGACATCACACTCACTCTGGCACAACTTTACTTCTCTCTTGGGTCCAGCTCCCAAAGCAAGTAATCCTGAACCAGTAATTAAGTCTGGTGACAATTCAATCCTCATCACTATGCTGAGCATGTCTACTCCTGCATCACTTACTGAATGGGGCAACTCTGACTTCTCACTGTCTGGGCAAGCAAGGATGTGGTTAAGAAGCATCTAAAATCCAGCTGCTCGGCTAATTAAAACAGTTCATGTTCATCAGCAACAGGGAATTGCTCTCTAGCTGTTTCTTCAGCCACTTACTACATATTCATGTGCTTGTCACTGTCATACTTGGGGATCATATTCTAGCAAGTGAATCTTCAATTTTAATGCAGAACACAGGCAGGAAGTGAAAGCAGCTAATGGCAGCAAACAATAACATTTCACACTCCGATTCTCACAGCAAACTAGAAGTCATGAGGTTGCAACAGCTTCCAAGCTTAATAGTGTCCAGCTTCAGTCCTAGAGCTGAAACACCTTCCAAATTTTTGTGAATCTGTGACTCAGCTCTTGTGCACCCTGAATTAACTCTTTCCTGATCCAGAGCTATGAACATGCTAGCTAGATTTCCCCTAGCATTTGCTTTCAGACAGCAACCTGAGCTGAAAGGCACCTTGCCCCTGGAGCTGACTGTATGAACTGCATTCCAGAAAGGCAAATCTCAGAGTATGATTCAAGTTATTCTCAGTCTTCATTGTATGTTGTTACAAGAACAGAGGCTCTCCTTATTGAAGAGTTTGGCCCCCCTGTAACAGCTAAAAAAATTCTCCTCTATGCCACCTACCAACACTTCTTTACTCACTGTTGTGATAAACCACTATTATGTTTTGATGAAAATTAATAAACAGTATCTAAGTCTTTATTAACAATTTAACCTTGGTAGCAAATATTTCTAGCATTAGAAAGCACCTATCATTTTAATAATAGCATAATAACAATGCAGCGCTGTAAATGTAAATGCAAGTATCACTGAACTGTCATAGTGATAGTGACAGGATATTTGGGCCCAGGTAGCAATATATTCGGACACAAACGTAACGGTTAAAAAAAATTGAAGGGAAGAACAAGCTCTTTCAGATAAAACAACTGTAAACTGTAGCTTCTTCTGATGGAAATTCTTTACCAATGAAGTCTACGTAGTTTCTGCATTTGCAAATGGGGAAAGATGACAGCACCCTACTTCTACAGTTAAACAACAAGAAACAAAGCTTTTTTTCTGAAGAATGGTTCTTTGGTTCAATTATTTGCAGTTGCATTTCAATGAGTAAACCAAAGGCCTCTCCAGCCACTGCCTGGACATTCTGTTTGCTTCATACATCTCTGTACATCAGATACAATCTGATGGCTGAACGAGTTCCAGAACCTTCGTAACTGACATCACAGACTAATAAAAACTGGTTTAATCATATAGGATGAGTAGGACCAAGGTATAAAGAAAACCTGTAGATCTGGATCCACAGGATTCAAGATATCTTTAACTATTATAAAGTATGGATATTAGATTTCTTGTCAAACAGTCTGTGTACTTCAGAGAACAAGCAGAGTGTTTAAGGTTATCTTTAAAGGTATGTAAAGGGAAAAGTGGTACATGAATGTCCTCATATGACCGGACACATTAATAATGATTACTAACAAAAGAGATAACACTTAGCTTTACAAGAGGAAGGATTTTAAATCCTTACTAAACTAGTAACCTGCAGATCTGCAAAGAGAAAAGAAGAGGGGACGCGGGGGGCAATCGCCCAAGGTAATGAAAAGATGGGTGTATTTCAGCTGGCATTTTGAAAATGCTGAGGCTGAGAAGCTTAGGAGTAGAAACACAAGAGAGTGTGGCTCCAGAAGATGCATGAGCTGGAGTTGAGGAATCCAGAGGAGAATGCTCAGGTGCTTGCAAGCATATAGACTTCACAGACTTCAGAGCTGTAATCAAACCAAAGGAATAAGCTACAGGTTTTTCTTATTTTGCCTGAATCTGTTTGTTTCCTGTGTAAGAATAATCTGTAACATATAGGCCCATTTGCTTCAACTATTGTGCATCCTTTGAGGAGAAAACTAGTGTATGTATGAGGAAGGAATTCCTGGGGAATCTTGAAGCTTTTCAAAGTCTCCAGCAGGTGGATAACTGAGTCTCACTTCTGAGGGACAGTACCAAAATAGCTTCTATGCTCAGCAATTAAGATAGTATCCAGATCCTACCTAGTCAGAGAGTAACAGTACACAATTCCAGCTCTGTAATATAAAAGATAGTCGTTTGAGAAGCATCCAAAATGTAAAGTTCAACCTAAACCACAGAGGTGGGACTACAAGAAGTATTCGATGCTCGTGTGACCTCAGTGCCAAAAAATCAGTTGAGTACCTTTGAGTATTTCTAAGTATGATGACAGCCAATGCTGAGCTCTTTGACAAGTCCCATTTGCACTCTCCTTTAACCTAATTCAACTTCTCCATAGGCCATCCGAGACAAATAAGCAGTGCAAAATGTGCTGGAGTTTAAGTTTGAGCTGAGTGAGGAAACAAAAGGAATGACCTCATTGTTTTAATTATATATGTATGTTGAGAGCAAAGACATTTGTTGTGAAGGGACAATCTATAAAACAGATGTATTAATACCTATGCATCAGATATAGTGAAGTCTTAACTCAGCATTTAAGAACAAAAAAACCCCAAAACCCAAACCCCACTCTAGACTGTAAATGTGAAGCAGCGGCCAAAACGTGTAAGAATATTACAGTCATCTGTATAAAGAGACATACTGTCTTCAAACTGGCCATTTATATTTATAAATAAAATTAATCATTTAGCAGAAATGCTAATTTTCAACCCTCCCATGTTAAAGTCTCACAAAAGTAAAACTATCTACATGCATGATCACATTGTGTTGAGTCACCCAGTTACACCCTACAGTACATGAGGTCCATGAACTTCAAACAGTGGCCCTTACAGAATGCACTGTACACAGAAAACGTAAAATAAAATCTCAGAACCACACCCTTCATCAGACCAGTCTTTCCAGAAAGTGACCTGCATGCAGCTCAGTCAGCAAAATGGCATGTTTGCCTCTACACTCTTCCCTTGCCCTTCCTCCAAAGCCACTCAAACATTTCCTTTTCATCTATACTACAGATATTGACAGAGCTTTTGGTTACAAAATACACAAAGATTCCTCAGAAACTTGCACTACACAATAACAAACCATACATTCATTCATCTGTAGGTCTAACAATGTTTAGCTCCAAGTTTAAATACGACCTTAAACTGCGGTCCTTTTGATTCATTCACAAAGATCCAGCAACTGTGAGATTAAGGTCAGCCATTTCCAAAAGATACGCATCAAAGATTTTTTTCAAGTCTTGTAGTTCTGATTCTACAAGGATGCAGGTAAGGTATAGTGTAGAGGTAAAGGTAGTATCTTTGTTAGTCCAAATTGGGGAAAAAACAAATCCAAGTTTTTAGATACTCTTATTCTCTTCCAAGAGTGAAACAGAAGCGTCAACCATCAGAGTCAACAGATTTTTAAAATCATACTTACACCTACAAAAGCTATCCCAAACACACTGCAAAACCCTGATAGGTGGGCACACAGCATTGAATTTGCTGGAAGAGCACTCAAAATACCTACCTCAACAACTGAGAGAAGGCCTTTACCTGATGGGGACACTTCTTCAGTGGAATAGTTCTCATCTTTGAGCAAGTCATCCTGCAAACATACTACAAGACAAGAGGATCTTCCTTTACCCTCAATCATACACCCTGGCTGTCTTGCAACATTATAGACCTCAAATTATACGGCAAATCAATAAATACTGCAGCCTCTAATGGATGGTTAGAGCTTGGAAGAAATAATCACTATCATCACCTTTCCCTACTCAACTAAATTTAGCTTAAGAAACCTTATAGAACAGATCGAACCAGACCTTTCTGGAGCAACAGTCAGAAGAAATACCTTGCCAAAACATTTCACAGCCATGAAAATCAATGTCCCTCCCTAGCCTGTAACACAGAGCTCTTTCGTATGCTCCTCCATGCGCTTCAATCAATGCACCACGTGCTATTAGGTAAATTAGGCAGAGGTGATAAAAGCCACAGCGTATCAGGTTCAGCTGACTCAGGTGACTGAAAGGACAGGAAACCCACCGATGAGTGGTTACCCTCCTCTCATAACAACCATTTCATCTCTCAACTCTGACACTTCATCCCAATATTTACAAAGATAGGTTTAGAAAATATTTATTTATTTTTTTAAATCTCCAGTGTAGCTTAAAGGCTCTGGATGTAGTTAACATAACAGGTAATTTCTATAACCTCCAGCCTCAGCAATGTCCTTAACTCCAAAGGCTGTAAATTGTTCCTGTTCTCCTTCTCAGTCACCTTATCCCCTCTCCCCTGGCTAACAAGCCTTTTGGTCTCCAAAAGTAATAGTGACCTTTTCCTTAAGACTGCCCAATTGATTAACACAACCTATTGAAACCCAGAACAACGGCATTTTAACTTTCTCAAGAAGTGGCAAAGCTATAGAGAATGATAGTTTAGTCTCTTATACTACAGGACATAGAAAGCATTATATAAAATTGGCAGACACCAAGTTCAAAAGAGTCAAAGAGGTTTTTCAGCATGTAACATGAGGTCAAGCTGTGGAACTGCTTGTCACAAAATGTTGTGGGTGCTAAAAGTCTATATGAAATAATAAAAAAGAAACCCCAAACCTAAGGAGAACTCAATTCAGGGCTATTAAATACAAAGCATCACCCCTCTCAGAGGCCACGATTCACACAAATCTGGATGCTGACAGAATGCCTGGATATGTTCCAGTGCATGCTTGGGTTTTATCCCTTCCTTAGGCTTCTGCTTCACACATAATCAAAGACATAATGAGAATACTGGAATTGCTGGACTTTTGGTCTGGGCCACAAAGGTCATTTTTACACCCTTAGTTGTCTTTCAGGATGAAAGGAGATCACCTGTCTGAAAGCTCACCACTTTGTCCACTTACTTCAGTTGTTCTAATAAAATAAATCTTAAGATAAAAGCACAAATCTTTCTTCTTAAAGATATTTGAAAATCTCCCTTTTTTAAAAAAAAAAAAAAGTGAAGACAATCTTGGTAATTTCTATTTTATGCCCTTCAAGAACATGAATGATTTTGTTTTATACCACCTTTCAAGTATATCCATATTACACTAAGGAAAATCCCCGTTTAGCACCAGCAGCAAGGCAGTCAGTGCACTAAGAAGCACATTTTGTCAATTGAAATACTAACAGACAACTTTTAAAAAACCTGCTGAAGACAGTATGAGAACAGTAATTAAAGTAAATACAGAGAACTGTGTCAGTGTTTCAGATCCATCCTAGATGGAAAAAACAGATGTTGTTTTTAACAGAAAGCATTGGTAGTCTCTTCACACTGAAAAATGTTCATTTAACAGAACACATTTCTTTGTCAACAACCTCAGAAGGAAGAAGGTAGATTGGGCAGTAATGCAAATAATTTTCTGTCCTACAGATCAGTAAGGTGTGATGAGAAGGCCTGTCCTGCAGCTGTCATTACTGTACTTGTCCCATGATATCTGTTCCCTTCCTTTCTAGCCGTCCAGCCCCCACCTGTCAGGAGCCCTACATGCTTTTAGCTCTTCATGGACCTAGGATTTTAGAAGGAGCAGTGGAAACAAGGTAATAAAACAACACCATGGCCTTAAAAGCAGTTGCCCAAAAGAAATTGTGTTCCTGGCAGAGGAGGGAAACTTCCTGAACTAGTCAAATCATAAAATGGTATCAGGATTGTTTAAACTAAAACTGTATTACTACTAGATGCTGGTGCATGAGGGGATGGGGAAGCACAAATCCAGATGATACGGACTAGAGGAATTATAGTAGTAAAAATCAAAGCTATGTCTTTCCACTAAGCACGTATTCCAAACAAAAATATTGCTTAATACAACATGACATCACTATGTTGTAGATCAAAAGAGAGATTTAACAAAGTAATCATTATTTGTGATTGAAACACTATGATTAGATTTGGACCTTCTCTTTAATTAGAAGTCAGCCTTTGACTCGAGCCTCAGGAGATAGGAATGTCCACTATACCCAGAAGAGATGACAAACCTCTCGTAACACCTCTCCCAAGATTACAACGTGGCTTTGCATACTTATAAAGACCACACTCACATTAATACTAATTTCTAATTTCAGTCCTCTGTAGCAAGAGACCTGCCTGTGACCTTCCTCGGTTGTAACCTCCAAGGGGAGAGGCAACGTGACTTTTTGTACCACTGAATCTTAGTTCTCTTCCTGAAGTTGAAGTAGCTGGAAACAGATGTAAAAGTAGCTCATTCTTGTTTACGCTGGGGGTTAGTAGGAGCTCAGCTGAACCTGTGCTTTGTCACAGATGGCCAAAACAACAAATCCTGTACATAAACATGGCCTAAATTCAAAATGTGAGACTTGCACTGAACAAAATTCTGCTTTTGAAAAGATAAATTCTGTAGCAAAATCAGAAATACAATGCCTCACAAATGCCTAAAGTACAGCTGTGCAAACTGCACAGCAAGCATTTGACAGAAATACAGTAAGAAGGAAGAAACTATCAATGTGACAGGTCTCACTAGGAACATTTTCCACCCATGATGTAGTGAGGATGCAATAGTAGCATTTTTTTGGAAGAGAACTTGATCAATCATTTCAATGTTCAACCTACCAAATCAGGTGCTACTCAAGGTAAGCGATTACCTATACCAGCACGATCTGCAGATACCCAAGATAGCTTACCATGAAATGACAAAGTGGGGGAGCAGTACAGAAAAAGAAAATAAAACAAAAATAAAAAAGGAAGAAGTAACAATATCTTCTCTCTTGTGCACAGCGGAGTAAGAGGCTGTGAAAACCAACACAATACAACTGCAAACTGAGCTCTCCCACTCAAATTCCAGAGGTGAAGGAAAATGTAGACACTGAGCTGAGCCTAGACAGAAACCTACACAAATCCTTAGGGAAATAAACCAAAGCTCAAGTATCAGCTCCAGCCCTCTCGAAATATCAACATGAAACTCTTTCAGAGAGAACTGAACTACTAGTGCTTGTGAGCTGGAAGTTTACAACCTGCTCAGTCTGCCTCCTCAGCCCTGACACATATACCACAGGCTTCCCTTAGCAGCTTCTCCTCCCTCTCTGTTTTCTTTGAGACTATTACAAATACCTTTGGAAAGAATTCTCTTCCAGCTCTCTTTCCCATCCACCAGATCAATTTCATGTGCTATTTGTCATTGAAATGTCTTGGGGGGAAAAAAGAATAAAGAAGCAGAATTATAACCATAACTGATTAATTTGGCCCATCACATGTTACTCATAAACAGAGAATTCCAGTTCTCCCCGCATCTTCCACCCACCTCAAAGCAGGGTTAAAAGACAAAGGTTGTTTTAAACAGAATTATTGCCATTTTATAGGGAAAAAAGTGAAGTCTTCTCAAAATGACCTTTAAAAGGAAAGCTCCATGATTAAAAAAAAAAGCCTGTGACATGCAATTGTGTGCTTCCTGAAGCCACTTTTTCCAGAACTAAGGTGTATCACGGTTGTTTTACGCCCCAGACAATTTTCCTAATGCAGAAGAAGAGTGACCTTGTGTCTGGATGGTCCTCAGTGCCTTCTACAGGAGTCTCCTCTGAAAGGTGATGGGACACTGAAACTTGCTCGCGTGTACAAGATGCCCAAAGAAGCACTGAAATTCTTTCAGTGAAGGAGAGTAACCTTTTTCTCTTTATTCCTTCAACAACCATCTCATTCTCAGCATTATTTTCCATTATGAATTAGCATAAGCATTGGAGAGCAGCCCAGTCAACAGAAGGAGTTGTTCAGGGCACCAAAGCAAACAGTCCTTCAAAATTCCCTGTGCAGAAACCAGGAACAGAGTGCTCTTTTATTAAAACAAATCCTTCTTCTCTGCTTCGGAATAAGGAATCTGGAAGACTGGCTAGGATGTGTCCTTTGCAATAACTCTTTACTGCTATCTCTGAGATGAACAGCCAAAAACCCCCAAAGCAACAGTGACGAATCGGCAGCATTAAAACAAACATCCCCAGCGACAGGCTGTAGATACCCACATGATCCCTAATTGACACCAACTAAACTGAACTTATCAGCCATTTTTTTCTCTGCTTTACCTGTAATTTTTTTTCTTATTTACAGCTAAGTATAAATTAAGCAGGAAAAATTAACATTGCAGAGACCAAATTAAACATAATGATTTATTTTGGCAAAGAAGCTGTCAAAGAACTATGCTGCACAAAATTGCTTCAGCTTATTTGTCTCCCAGGAGGAACATCTCTGATGTGTACAGCTCTGCTGACCAGAAACACATGATAAACAAAAGAAAGACACACAAGCAGATTCCAATCTCAAATTTCACCGGTTTAAATCCATGCTTAAGACGTTGTGTTGCATCACACTCCAAGTGACTGAGCCCAAAATTTACGTCTCAGAACAAAAAATAACATGGAGCCACATAATCCTACGTTTTAGATACCAATAAAAAAAAGTCACAACATTTAGCCCCTGCTTCCAGCTCTGCCATTGATTTATCATCGTGTGACTTGCAAGAAATCACTCTGCCCGCCTCTGCTGAACCTGCTTCGTCCGTAAAGTGGAGACACAGCTATTTTTTTTTCCCCTGGAGATCAGCCTTCTGATCCAACTAACCACATGAGCACTGAGAACACCCCCAAAGGAAGGAATGAGATCCTTCTGCAGCAGCACAGGCTTAGCTCAGCTCAGCGCAATTGTGAAACTGCACCCCAAGGGTTTGGGAAGGAGACTAGAAACTTTATTACATCAACTTCTGACCTACTAGGAGTGAACAAAAGCAGTACATTCCTCTTTTCATAACCCAAAAGTATGCTTAGACTAAGAGCAGCCTGCTACTCCCTAGCCTTAAAATTAGTAAAAGCTAAATATAAAGAATAAAACAGTAAAATAAGTGTCACCCCCCCACATTCATTCTTTCTTCTACACACAACCCTCCCCTTTCAGATGAAGTGTCAGCAAGGTTCAAAGTCTCAAAGCTTCCATCTGTATTCCAGCCTGTAACACTGGCTGGACGGGCAGAAGCCTGGAACTGTCCTGTGCGGAACAGCTGCATTGACAAGGTAAGGAAGACACACCTAGAGGACAATACAAGGCTTTTGAACGACTGCAATGAAAAATTGTATTTCAAGATGCTTGTGGGAATGAGTCTGGTTCTTCTGGATATTAAGTAGTCCAGCATTCCAACCAAAGAACTAGATTTAGACTGGTTCTTTTGACAGTCTCCCACAGCATTATCATTTGGAAATTGAGTCAGTATGAGACAGACAAGCGGTCTACAAATGGGTCAAAAATAATTTGGGCTCAATCTCTCCTGGGACATCTTCAAGACTTGGCTAGAGAAAGACATCATTGGCCTGATTTGGTGTTAGCACCTTCCCACTGTGAGCAAGGTGTTCGACTATATGACCTGCAGAGGTCCCTTCCCACCGACATTTGCACCGTTCTGTGATTTCTCAGTAGAGAAGCAGCAGTAGCACCAGAAGTGTCTCCACGCTGCCCATTTGACTAAGGCACAACAGGGAAGGAGAGATCTTCGGTAGGGTTACAAGAGCCCTTTTCACTCTTTTCAATGTCCAATTCCAATACACAAAACCTGCTATGTGGCTTACAAAATCATCAGTGAAATTACTCCTGAGGACAAAACAACTCAAGTTGTTACTTGCACAAACGTTGGCAGGAATTTGGGAGAGACTTCAAGCTAGAACCCCGGGCTGCAGGGGTTAGGAGCTAGCAAGATTTCTGCAGCAGAAGGAAGGGCTCTCATATCCCCTTCTGAAATGCAAAACTGGAATTATTAAATGACTGACTACAGACTGACCATAATGGTTACAACATAGAAAATCCCCTTACTTTCTGTTTTCTCAAGACCTCAAAAGCACATTGATCTGTAAAAGTACATCGCTTTAAGCATAAAGTGAGGACAGTTCCACTACATTCTCAGTCCTGTGCCTCCATGCTCTGTTAAAGACTCAAGATCTTAATTAAAAGGTGTATTTCAGCCTTCACAGATGATCTGGGAAAACACATTCTTAAGTTGTAGTCAGACCATCACCGCAACATCTATTAAACACCATTTCACAAGAGCAACATTGTATAGCGGAGCAAATAGAAATGTAGAGGAGCTTCCACTAATGGAATTCTGCCACATAAACCCCCACAACACTAAAAACAAAGGAAGATACAAAACACCATTCATAAAAATGATAGCTTGATTTATCAGATCCTCAATGAAGGGATCTGTAGCCCCTTTGATCAGCCACTTCAAGTGCTTCTTTATAAAGGAACAAAAGACGGGTTGTGTCTGTTTGTATTGTTGACTCAATGTATTTTAAATAAAAAATCCCACTTTAGTTCAATTAAATGAAGGCAATCAGCTGTAAAAGGACTTTAGCACATTACAATCAGCAGGCAATCTATATGGCAGTAAAATCTAGAATCTATTTCTAGAAATTAACTAATTATTTTCTTCCCCTTCCCCCTTTTGAGGGCACATTCTCACAGAAGAGTCCTAGATTTTAAAAATTAAAACCTCTTACTTGACTTCAAGTGATCGATGGGCAACTGAATCACTCAATAAATTGTTGCAGTGTTTAGCTACCTTCATCCTCTCATCTCAAAGGACAAGGCAGCTACAATGAATTACATCACGTTACAAGATTGTGTTTCAGGATTTTTTGATCTATAATCCTTACCCCAAAGGGAAAAAAAAAAAAAAAAAGTGTAACGGAATTCTATGAGCTCTCCTCATGTTCAGGGATTAACTGCAAATACGTGGATGACTGAAATCTTCTATTCCGTTACTATCATATCATTCTCAGTTTGAAAACGTTTAGTGGCATAAGACTAAAGGGTCTATTTCTTTGGACCTAATTGACCTGTGTTACAGCAGTACATGACCTGAAGCTATCAGAGCCAACAGTGCGCGGCCTGACAGTAAAACCAAGAGATAATGATAATTACAGGTCACTGTTGCCAGTACAGACATATTTTTAATTCTGTCTGAAATACAACAATTGAAGGATGGTTAATACTAGGTCGTGAAATTAAATGTCTCTTGATAAAAATTTAACATAGCAGTAGGTATTCTTTGGATTCAGGGAACATCTATTTTGATCTTACTAATGTGCTAATATTTAACAACAACAACAAAAAAAAAGCAGCGCAGAGCAGTACATGAAAAAGATGTCCACAGGCTCTGTTCTGCTACTCCTCATTTTATCTAAACTCTCCTGTGTGGTAGATGGTTGCTAATTGCCAAAAGACAGCATATTAATGCACATTTTGTAAGCATTATCTAGTATTTGTTTCCCTTCTTTTAAACTATTCCCTATGGTCTTTGGTTCATCCACTCCCCAGATTTCTTCCCAGTGTCATGCTAGACCCCAGTATCACCACTCACAAATATTCCACCTTCTTGTAACATTTCTCCCATAATAAACACTTGATAGGCTAGTAACAAAACCAGAATATTTGGAGAGCTCCTCATACTGCTATAAATATATTTCACCCTGCATTATCTAAATGGCATTACTCTATAATAAAAAGAACTATATTAAAGGTCTTTTATATACTGTTCTATCTAGAACAGTTTTTATATGCTACTCATTGCAAAGGAATTACGTCCAAGATATATTTTTTAAAACTGTTCCTGTTTCATTGTATACGAGCTCTTTGTCCCCAGTCCTGTGAAGGCTGGAGCACAAGCTGAGCTAGAAATACACAGGCACTGAAACAGACGAGAACATGAGGTTGGAAAGGACAAGTTTTAGACCCTTGTAATCAAAAGAAATATTGTCACGTGATTTTTTTATTAAGCTGATCACGTTCGAGACCACAACTTAACTTTTCACAGCCGGAGGAAGAGTTGTTAGTGGTGTTTGGGCTTTTTTTTTGTCTCTTCTTATCCCAGGATTCCACATTTACGATTAGACTGGACAGACTTCTGGGCAACATCCAACTAGGGCTTTGCACAGAAGAGACTTCTACTTCTCTGGCTCTCTCTTGAAAATATCTACATTCACTATTTCATCTTAGGATATCTATCTTTCTTAGGGCTCACTGCATATGTCTCTGATCAGCTAGTATTCCCCATGTCCACCTCCATTATTTTATAGTATTTCTAGTGTAGAAATTCTTGTTACTAGACCTTGAATCCAAGTACAAAGACCCACAGGGTCATTTTTGTTGCCTTTTAGATTACGAGAGGGATGGTGTCTTGTGTTTTAATGAGATGCATCCCACAACTTGCAGCTTAAGGAAAAAGCAGACAAGATGCCTTTGAGCCATCGCATTTCCTCTTTCCCTTCTCATGAGCTGCCCCCAGAGAGGAACGTGTCATGGGTGTAGCAGCTCATAAAAAGACATAAGCCATAAAACTGTTCCCAGTGGAACTCAGACAGCTCTGAAATGCTGCCCGTGTTACAAGAGAAGTGTGCTTTGTACTTTAATTAAATCCTGCAGACTTCTAAATAATATTTAATTTTCCATCAGTTCTTACAGCAAGGGGCTCTGGTCTTCATATGGCTGCAGCTCTTTTTCCAGACAGGCTACGACCAGACTGAGGCTAAGAATCTTACCCAGCAATTTGTCATCACAGGATTATACTTCCAGCTCTAATGAGAGACGAACCACGGCGTGTGGCAGGATCAATTAGCGGAGTATGTCATCTGAGTAAGGCAGGCTTCTCCTGCTCTAGCCTAGGAGCATCAGCGAGACATGCGCAGAACCACATTACCCTTTAAAAAATTACTTTTCTTTTTCATAGCTCATCCTGGAAAGCAGAACTATTATGACACGACGGCCGGTGAGATTGAGAAGCGGGTAGAAGACACATAGACATGATTAGAAAGCACATGCACTACTGATAGAAAGGAAAGACTACTGAAAGCCCTCTTTTTCTCAAAGTTATAAGCAACCTATGTTATACTGTTAATTTCTCTGTGCTTTCCACATAAGAATTTGGAATCTCTAACCCAGACAACTTAGGGCAGTGTTTTATTAACAGGGCTGGTCCACATTTGAAAATCTAATTCCATGTAAAAAATCCTAAGCTTTAGTTTGCTTTTTATTCCAAATTCTAAAATACGCTTGAGAGCAAAAAGGAAGGTGGGAAGGACCAACTAGAAGAAAGCGGAACAGACTGAAACTGTTTCAAGCTTAAATGAAATATTTTGATTAAATTAGATTTCTTTTTGATAATGACTTGGATTTTTGACACTATTGTAATATGATATGATAGAACTTCAAATATGTAGACTGAAACTGTATCATTTTAAGATAAAAACACAAATATTTTTAATTACAAAAGGAAATACAGTGATTGGTGGTTTAAGCAGATAAAAGTAATCAAAGATAAAGGCAATAGTCCCCTGCAGCTTCAACACACTGCTGGGAACAGCCACAGTGCTGTTGTGGATACGGGAGGGAAAGGAAAAGCATCCTCTCTTCCATCACGTCCCATGGTACATACAACACATCAGCTGTGCTCTAAGAAGAGGCTACAGTTCCCTCTGTTCTAGCTATAAAAGCTACCTCACTGTACTGTAAAAACATAACACAAATATCAGACTGTAGAAATCAAATGAAAAGGTCATGTCGGAGAGCTGGACACCAGGGACACTCTTCAGAAACGCTTTTCACAAAGGAGTGGGAAAGGCAGTGTTAGCTGGTCTGCTCTATCGCTTTACTTCATTAAAATCCTATTATTCACCACAGGATATGGATGAGATCCTATTCCCAGGTGGAGAATTAAGGAGGAGAGTTTGGAAATAAGGCAAAAGAGAAAGAGACTTTTTTAAAAAACAAGAGGACAAGAAGGAGAGCTACACAATATTCAGAAGTTTAAAGGAAAATGTGGCCTTTCAAATGAATAGCTTGGAAATTCATGGCAATTGCCGATGGAAATTCTAAATAAACAGAAAATACATGTGCATGTTTTATTTAATGCCCATCCATTTGCTTCTCTCAGTTTTGAAACCTTAGGTATGATGGGATCAGAGGTAATGGAATAAATCATAAAGTGTTGCTATTTTTGACTGAACCAAGAATTATTTTCCTTGCTACAGAAACAAACAGTCCAAAGAAGCAAAAGCCATGAGAGCTTCTTGTCTTAAACCACAATTTTACCAACCACCCTATACGTGATATGTAAACAAACCTTTGGATTTTAAGTCACACAATTATAGTGTAGTAAGTTCTGTTAATTCGTTGGAAAATTTTGCCTATAAGGAATATGAAACAATTACCTTTAACACAAAGTTATTTTGGTATTTCATTACTGTTACCAAAACTGAAAAATAGAAGAATGGCATTTTTATTTTTCTGGCTAATTTCCCAGTTCATCCCATAAAAGGAAAAAAATAAGGAAAAGAAGACAAGAATAAATGTAGAAATACAGTTCTTACCCTGAAGAGCGGCAGTCTGGTTTATTTCTTTCAGAGCGATCTGTGAGAAAGGAGGTATAATATCAGCACAAAAGTTGGATGTTCATTAGCAGTACTAGTACAACACTCTTAAAATAACTCTGACACCCTAAGACTAGCAAAACCAAAAGCTGATTCTGTTTTAAAACTGTTTTCCTGCACCGGACTACTCTGCCTCAGACCAAGTAAAATTACTGCAAGTTCAACGTCTGTTAAAATTCCTCTACTCAAAACACAGTGTATTTAATGTTTTGTATTAGTGCTTTGGAAGCTTCCCCTCCCTTTAGCTGAAATGAATAGGACTTTAGTTTAGGGCAAAAATAAGGGAGAAGGAAGAGGAAAAAAGAAAAACCACAGATTACTCAGCGCAAAAAAATCATTCCATGAATCACAGCTGGCAGGGTTCCCTGACAGGATGGGAGAAAAATCAGCAGTTGGTTGCAGCAACATCTGCAAATACACTGAATCCAGTGCAGCCCCATCATTAACTCTTCGACTTCTGAGTGCTCTAGATACTCAATCTTGCTGTGTTTTTAGAAAGGATTTTGTTTATTCTGTGGCTATTTCAAGTAGCTGTCTGTCCATAAAGAAGAGAAAGAGTCTTCCTAAAAAAAAATTCATACTTACAGATTGTAGTTTTACCCTTAAGGCTCCACGTTTGAATTAATTTTTTTTCTCTTAAAAGCACACATTTGGGTAGTTTTATCTCATGTGCAGAAGAAATATTTTCCTCCCTATGTTTTACATGCTAATTTGATTATGTTTTCATTAAAGTTATTGCATATCAACAGTGCTCAAAGAGTATCTAATGCTTTTTCCATCCATAGGTGCTCCTACTGAGCTGTCACAGCCCCATAGTGTATAATTTATTGTGTTTCTGACTCACAGAGATCTCCATTTCATCACACCGTGTGCTCCTCTCTTAGCTACAAACAGCATGGGATAACTCAAACCAAAGCTATAGCAACAGTTGATCAAACACACACAGAAAAGCTCCTTCCATCCTTATCGTTTCTTCTTGTAACCTCCTTACCTGTGAAACTGGAAAAAATAAGGCAGGACTTCCTACTGGAATCTGCTTGGTAGCTTGTTGTTGGTGTTCCCTGTTAGGTACACGGCCACAATGCAATTCCCTTTTCCTTTCTGTTTTATTGAAATGTTGAAACAGGAAATAGTACCTCTGGTTTTTTATACATTTTATTTACTGCTAAACTTAGTGAAAGCACAGCACCCGCACGTACACTGCTTGTCCTAAAATGAACGAAGGGAAATCTAATTCTACAAACACACAGTTAGCATTTTAAAGTAGAAATAAAACCTGCTCCTGTTTAAATTTATTGTGAACTCGAACTTTTAAATTTGATTCGGTATCGAGTGTAACAAGAGACTCAAAGAGTTGAATCTTTCCATTTAGTGCTTAAATCCTGCAATTCTAGATGCTGTTTAGGCACAACAGACAAGCACCAACTCAAGTAGTGTCACACACCTCTAGAATATGAAAGTCCAGAATAAACAGATAAATTTTGGTGTTTTTTTGTTTTTTTTTTAATATATACGCACATATATATGTTATATTTAAACACACATACATGCAGATCCCATTCCTGCATTCTGCAGGCAAATCCTTGGATTGCAAAAGTTGGGTCACAAAAGAGAGTGTCCACAGCTGATTCTCTTTTACTCTATACATCTCACCTCAACAACTGAGAGGTCTCCTTGTAAGCTTTTCTAACAGAAATAAGCAAGAAGACCAAATGGATGCACAAATCTGAAAATTGGATCCCACACTACAGATTTTCACTGATATCAAAGACATAAATTGCTAAAAAACATTCCAGGACATGATGTCTTTCTAGCACAATACTGTATCTCCTTCAATCCTAAACTCTGAAAGCCAAAACCCTCTGTCAGATTAATTAGAGCAAACATTGAATGTCTGCTGGACTGACATGCACAACAAACAAACAGGGCAGCCTTCACTCCACCATGGGAAATTTCCAGGAAAAAAATTCCACTTCTAGTGACAGATACTACCTTCCAGACACAAGCTTCCACAGATGAGACACCAGTGCTGTTCTCCCTATCCTTGTGTTGTTAAAGTACTATGATTTCTTACCATGTACGTGGCAGTAGTCGAATAGGCTAGGAATTGCTAAGCAGCTAGTACATGCGAGCTGGAGAACCAGATTGTTTGATTTCTGGGTTTATTTTGGTTAATGAACTGTTTTTGAAGATCAGCATCATCTCCCTAACCTGACAGAGGAGAACAGTATGAAATTGGGCTTTCTCCGAGCTCAGCAGATCTTTTCCTAGTTTACCGACAACTACCCGAGAGGTGGTGCGGGGCTTTCATCTCTTTCATTTTTCAGCTACAGGTTTTGCCAGCTAGTTCAGATAGCTCAGACAGCACAGACACCACAGAAATGGTTGTTCTGCAACAGAAACACGTTCTTTCTGCCTGTCCTTCAATCCACATTTCATAGAGCCAGAGACTTGCAGTCTTTCAATCCCTAAGAAATGACCATCTTTCAACCTCCCGCAGTCCAGGCTTAAAGAAATTTTCTCCACTTTATACTAGCATCTACTCTTCACAAAACCTTTGCTGCCCTTACACAAACACAGCCAGTGCAGGAGAAATACATTATCCTTGCTCAGCAGCAGGACACAGCGCAAGAAGTCAAGGAGCTGGCAGGTGGAGCAGAATAAGTCTGAGACTCCCGGCTGAGGTTGGGAAGACCGGTGCCAAGTTTTAAGCACTGCAGAAGAATCAAGGAAAACATCAGGACACAAAGTTCTGGTATTCACACCGTAACTGTTTGGCAAATATAGTGCTTATTTACAAAATCATTCTGCGTATATCTCATCAACTGCATGGACATGTTACACCTTTTTGCAGCATTGAGAGGTTGAGTGGCAGACAGAAATGTTCCAGTTGCTTTTAGAAAGGGTCAGGTTTCTTTAAATGGTGATTCTCTTACCCTTCATGCATGGGAAAACTATCCCCTTTGTTTGTTTGCTTTTAATGTAATAGAACAGCTTTTCTTCTCAAGAAAAATATAAACATAACCATCAGGAGAAAAACAACTGACTCAACATTATTTCAGTTGCTCCGCAAACTCGGAATAGCCTACGTTTTTGCCAAAAAGACCACCAAAGCAGAAAACAACGGCTTTTAAGGCATTCCCTCTTGTCTCTGGAAGACGAGCAAAGAAAAGGAAAAAGGCAACTCACACCAGAGACACTGTTTTTGTCTGTTTATTTTGCAAGCTTCTTCAAAGTATGTTGTTGCTAAGAGTGGCTTCCACTGAAAAGTGTGCTCTCACTAGAAAAAAATTTAAGTATAAACATGAAATGCTGTTGAAAAGCGAGTGGAAAGTTAACACACATTCTGCCGCTTCAAACTTGCAAAGCTACTGGAAAACTTCCAGTGTAGGTATGTACCTTCCTACTCTTAACCTCATCCTGCAGCTTAATCTCTTTTAAAAACTGAAGGTGAAGGGATAAAAGCAGGGCACACAGAATCATAGAATGGTTTGGGTTGGAAGAGACCTTAAAGATCATCTAGTTCCAACGCCCCTGCCATGGGCAGGGACATCTCCCGGTATCAACCCCTGAAGGACTCCATTTCCCTTTCTGGGAAATACTGTATTTTTCATCTTAATTATGAGTCTTGAATTGAGCAGCCACCAGAGAGGTTAGGATATTGCAAGACTCTTCAGGAAGACATAGTTAGACACAGCAGTGATTTCATAATGAAAAACAGCATTATACTCACTATATTACTTCCATAGGGTTACTTCTATAACAATGGCAAACCTCTAGGTGAACCAAGCAATGGAAACAGTGGACTCTTAAGCAGCGCTGGCAACACCAAAATACAAAATACACAGAGAAGTCACATTCTCAGGAGAGGCAGCTGTTTTGTTGCAAGAGGCTACACAACTTGTCCTAATCCGAATGCACCCATCCCCAGTGAACACACTTTCATAAACTGCCAGGCCTTAGCAAACCGAGATGGTAAGATCGATGCGGCAGCTCTTCCTTCTTTTTAGCACCTTTCTCAGGTAAGGAGTCAGAACAACACAAATTAATTCCACAATATAGGCTATACTATAAATTCTACTCCATTTTACTAGGAACTGCTATACAAGAAGACTCATAAAATTGAACATTTATTTATGTCTTTTAGTATCATATCGGCAGAGTCCCTTATCAGTTGCTTAAAAGGCAGAAGGCTCAAGGAGAGATTAATGAGAGGCTGGGAAGAAACTCTTTTCACTCAGTTTATGTGTAGCCCTCCCTTTACCCCAGAAGGCCACAAAACCAGGACACACTCAAAGTTTATAACTGTAAAGGCTGGCAAGTTTTATACTTCAAATTCTACAATATACTGCTGAATTCCAGAGCAATACATTGAAGGAAAGAAAAACCCCACATTATAACCCCTCTGCCCCAAATGAGATGGCACTAGTCTGTCAGCTTTAAAACAAAAGAGTAGCCGAGTCTTGTAAGCACAAAGCATTCCCGCAGGTTTTTTACACCTAGAGTAATGTCTTCCTCCCCATTCTTAAGCAAGGCTGATACCCCAACATGTACCTAAAAACACATTGAGCCTCTGTGGGCGAGTATTTAACCTTGAAGCCTCCTGACCACCATAAAGCTTGTAATTATCCAAAGACCATATTCTTTAACTTGTTAAAGAGATTAACAAAAAAACCACAGTCACCTTTCAAGCCTTTTGTGCACTTGTACAATACAGAAGCGAAAAAAGAATTTACTGGTCAACAAAGGCCACACTTGCTGCTGATTGGGTTTTGTGACTGAATTTCCAGCCCTGCGTTCTTGCTCCTACATTCCTCCTGCATTGCAATAGGAAAAGTGTGCGCATGTCAGCGTGAACATACGTGCCCATTTAAGAGTGGGCCTGACAGAGAAACGAGAGAGAAAAGGCAACAGACTGCATAAGCTCTCACCACTTCTCTAGAAGGTCAGTATTATAAGAACCTACACCAAACTCAGGTCTTGTTCTCAGGCTGTGAAGAATAAACAAAGTGTATAAGCAAGCAAATATACAGAGCATATGCATATGTTACCACACTTGTAGCTTCTACCATACTTGTTTAAGAAGGATGTTTAGGACAGCTGGTTTTAAAGCTCTTTATTTCTAGAAATGAGCAACTCCTGAAAGTACAAATCCCCACATCTTCATATGAGACATCTCAGCTGATCGGTGCAAAGTAATTCCTACACTATGTACTCCAGGTACAAGCAGACACAGGTACCGCACACTGCCAGAATCTCACAGTGGGAGCTACTCAAGCCAAACTCTACTACTTATTTTTTTTGATACTTTCATCAGGAAAATATCCATTAACTCAACTTTTTGAGAGACAAAAGCTTTATGACCACAAGATACCTTCCTCTCTAGGCATTTCAGAAATGTTAGATGTGCATTTCTGAAAAACATTTCTCTGATGTTGCTAGCATTGCCTGAAAAAGAAAATTATCTTTCAAGAGCATGGTACTGTCTCTTTCTCTCCAACTCAAGAGATTCAGCGTGCCTGTAGAGGCTCTGCATGTTCCTCAACTAGACAACAGAGCTCCGAGTGGTATGGTATGGTATGGTATGGTATGGTATGGTATGGTATGGTATGGTATGGTATGGTATGGTATGGTACGGTATGGTACGTCTGCCACAGGGTACTCAGACACAACAGGCAATAAATGCAATACAGCTGGACAAGTGTAGTAAACTTGTGGCTCCTACACTGTATTAACAGAGCATCTTATTCATGCACGATATTCAAGATTAAAATGTAGTAAATTATTTTTCTCCTCAGGGGTTTCAGCACATCCAGCCCCCAAAAGCCTCCAGCTTTGAACACGTGCGTGTAGGTACATTTACCTGTCACCACACCTCCCTGACCACACTAATTTAGGACACACTCCCTGCCTGGAGACCTAAAATAGTCACAGAGATATAGGGCTGTTGAGTGACTGAGTGTCAATCATGAGAAAAAGCTTTCTGAAAATAACACAAAAAGAATCATTCTCTTCACGTCTTCTATAGGGCATTCGGCCTGTTAGTTTTCGATTTTTTCCTGTTAAATGACGGTTTCCTAAACTTGCACATTCCTGGCAGGATAATTTGATGCTATGACTGCAGGGGAGAGCACTTCCACCATTTAAGAAATTTCCTTTGACCCACACAGTACAAAACCATCTGTTGTACAAACAACCTTTATTGTACACATTTCGGAAAATCATTTACAATTTTTGAGAAATCATGTCCTACGCTAGTATTTTCAAAAGATGAAAGCCCAATTTACGTTCTATAGTAAGAATATTTATTCTTGAATGAAAAACACTTGGCAAATTTCACCTTTCGCAGCCTCTCTGACAACCCAACAAACCTGTGCCATTGGGCAATTAAACGTTTTCTGAATTTGCTTAATCAAAACAGTATGTTTGGATTGTTAAGGTGGCAAATCTGAACAGTAAGTGTCTCCAGTGTAATCTTACACAGGATGCACTTGCAAGTTAAGTCTTATTTAATGTGCATGAGACATGGATTCACAATGAAGTGCTGAATAGTGGTATCAGCAGAATATATTCCCACTTCTGTATCATAGGAAACTAACTCAGCTTTAAAACAAACTAGAAAAATCTTTCCCTGATTATTTCATCCTGTGAAGCCACTGACAGTAACAGAGATGACACTGCTTCCAATTTAGGAATTGGAGATTATGCTGAGTGCAAGTAAGTGCACAGATCTGCATTTTGGGAGTAATTTGGAGAGGGATGAAATGACAGAGAGAAAAAAAAATAGTTCCTAAAAAAAAGACTGTAACACATTCAACCATAAAAGAACAACCTCTATAAAAACAGAAGAAATGTACCAAGCAAATAGTAATATTTATTTCTCTTAAGATACCACTGAAATACTCAATAGTTGTTCTTGGAATATTTTGTGATCCCTTGTCACTATTTATGATGAAAGAATCTCAAAATTGTTTACTTAGTGCACATAACCTAACAAGAGAGCGTTCTTAACTCTCTATTATTTTTTTTGCAAGTACTGATTTTCTATAGAAATGCATTTGAAATTAGCCCATTAAAAAAATATTTTCCTCTGGTGACATCGGTAACTCTGCTCAACAGCCACACAAAAATATAAAATTCTGGGACAGCGAATGTAACGATTGCTTCTCACATGCAATGGATTTGTCTTAGGTACTACAAAATGTATGATTCCCAAAAAGCTCTCTTGCACTTTATCATAAAACAAAGATTACAACATCTAGAAACATCATAAAAGGGATTAATTAAAAGGTGTAAAAATATCTATTTGTTTAATAATGTTGGTATATGCCAATAAATTGCTGCAACCTGAGATAACCCTCATTCATTAGAATTGAGCAGAAGCTTAAAGGTTGAGCAACTCCAAAAGTTAGTATTTCACAGAACAGGAGACCCAGTACTTGCCCATTCTTGAAACGAGTCATACTTTAATGCATATTATTTGATAACATAGACATCAGCATCCAAATTTCATTTTTTAAGATGTGAGTCACCCGGTACTCTGAAGACATTTTACTGAGGTGTGAGATGAATTTATCCACATTCACTCCAAGGTTAAGTGTTAAACATACACCAAATCCTCTTTAAGGTACCTCAGACCCCTTTGTTACCCTTTGGTCCTTGAGGACCATCCTGACCAGTCCCTGTGTACAGTTGGGTTCCCTGTATCACGATTTTACCTCATGCAGAAGGCACGTCTGTGCAGTAAACCTCATCACTTGGTACCCAGGTCTTTTGCATTGGCCTGGTCCAATGTGACTGTGACAAGGACAGAAAGACGCGGTTGCTGGACAGCAGTGTCATGACCTTCTTAACACAAGCCCACTTGCCTCACTGGTGGGGAACATAGATATACTCTCCCCAGCTCCAAAAGAGAAAAAAATAACAATGGTTTATAAAGGGAGAAAACAGGAGGAAAAAAAGGAGTGGGACAACAAGGAAATAGTGAAACACCATCTGTTGTGATGAAAAAGAGGCAGTGCACAGAGCTTTTATATCACTTTGTAAGAACTTCAAGTAAAAATGAGTATGGTTCACAACACACAACTTCATGTATTATTTTTTAATTAAGAATTGGAAATATGGTTGAATTCAAACATAATTTACAAAATATGTACAAATCATAATAAAAATGCTGTGTCTCCATGTACAAAACAAAAGCTGTCAGTCAGAATTCTAAGAAATGTGTTATAGACAACCACTTCTGTTGGATGCCTTTGATTCTTCTCGTGTGGCCCCTGTACTTCAGACAGACTCTGCCTGTCTCTGGGCTCCTGCCAAACGACAGTATTTCACAGAGCCTTCTCATCTGTTTTTACAAATGTTTAGCAACTGTACTTCCTCCTCCTTACAGTCTCTCAAAAAAACCACAATAGAAAAAGCAGCTATTAAAAAATTAATTATTTAGCTGCCTCCAGCCTCGACATCAGGTTAGTGTATCTTGTTGACAGTCTTCTAAATGCAAATTCCACCCATTCTGATGCTACTCGCCTTAACAGGAGGCAGTTTCCCTACTGTCCAAGAACCACAAGGCAGCTTTAAATGAACAAGCAAAAGGATGGCAAAGCCACAACCATCCAGAAACCCTCAAAACAGTTTTTACTGTTTAGACAAAACAGCGTTTACTGCAGATAATTCCACAGTTTCTGGGAGCTCTGGTAATGCCGGCAGACACTGTTTCAATTCTATGGAACCTTGGAGAAATACTTCTCCTCCCACACGTTCCCAGATCTCTCCTCTTCCCACTCCTGTGCACACACCAAAAAGGCCTACGGATCCTGGCAGAGGCATCCAGCCTCTGTAAATACACTAATAAGTACCTCTACATTGCTAAGGTGCCAAAAGGAAAATACCATCATGCCACACCTCGGTTAAATACTTCTTGGTAAGGGATCCACCAACATCAAGCCACTGGACAGCAATAAAGTGTGCCTAATGTCACGGCAGCAGCTCCCCTGCTTTTCCCAGAGATGATAGTGGTGATCTACAGCAAGCTTTGCACACCAGCATGGAAAAATAGATTTGCTCATCATGAAGTTATGCCCATGACTTCTGGACAGATGAGGTCTGCGTCATTATCCCATCTCATCCTTCAGTGATACCTGTCCCACGCTGATAATGACACTCTTCCAAACATGGTTTTGACCTGCTTAAACACGGGATGTGGTGGACTACAGCTGCTGTTCCCTCCTCAGGATCTCGATTCTCAGGAGAACTTCATCTTTCCAGTCTGGTTATCACTGGGTGTTTTGTCAGACATACTTGCGAAAGTTGACCAGCTTATGACAAACAACAGAGCTTACAGCGTTTGCCATCAGTTAACTCTGGCACCTGACAATGCTCTTTTCAAAGTACTAGGCAGAAGAAGAGAGATTTTTTTTTTTTTTTCCCAAAAACTTTTACTTTGGTCCCAAGTCCCACATTTCTATTAGTTTCTGCACCCTAGATTTACAGTGCAGTTATAAAATGAATACAGCACACTGATGGAGCAATTTATTACGAGAAAGTTATCAAAATGCTGAGCTTGTTTCCAGGTGTTTATGCCCCATCACTCCAACAGGATGAGCCAACAGTATTTTAATAATGAATAACATCACAGCACACTGTACATTCAGAAATACTCGTAAATGATTTAGCACAGATGTGCACAACCTGAATAAATTTTCATGTACAGATCTGTGATATTGAGTACTCTGGTTTTAATGCAAGACAGAGTGCATGATGAATACAAATCTATCACCTTAAGAAAGCAACTGATATTAATTTGAGCTTATCTGTTATAAATAGAAGCAAAATGTTAATGTCCAAGAAAAATTCAAATGGCTGTATGCATATAATATTCTGTCTAGAAGGAGAATGGATCAGAAACCGCTTTGGAGGAAACAGTGCTTGAAAGTTTTTAAGAGTGTAAATCATTATGCTCAAAGCCATATTTAAAAAGCAAAATAAAGATAAGAAATTTCTCATCGCAATTTAAGAAGTAGTGAAATGTGTTCCTTGCTACCACGTAAGATTTGAAGATCAAAAGTGTAAGTGGATTCAAAAAAGGAACTGAATTTGTGAAAGATAAATCCACTGGCAATGATTTAGCAGGGCCTTTCACAGGCAGTCTTGGAGAAGTTGCTAAGACATTGACTGCACAGGGGAAGGAATCTCTCTTGAAAATAAAACCTGAATTCTAGGAGAGGTCTCTTACACACTTTCCTGAAGACATTTGTAGGTAATTGTAAGAAACAGGTTTCGTGAGAAGACGAATCTTTTGTCTGATCCAGTTTTACGTTCCTACAGATGTGAAAATTATAGAACCTGTGTTCCATGTTTTTTTTCAGTTTGCACACTGGGGCACATACGAGCTACTATCACAGCTCGGAAAGGCTGAGGCAGGACACCGTATTATTTAGAAGAGCAATAATGTCAATCATTTGAAATCTTCTGCATGTTCTGATCCAATCACATTTCCTCCAAAAGCCTGAACAAGCTGAAGAGGTAACTCAGACAGAAAAAAAAAATAAATAAAATACAACCACCTCTTGAAAAGCTTAGGGGAAAAGGCAGTAGGAGAGAAAGAACAGTAAGATTTGTCACGTTCAGCTTCTACTATATTGTAAACATTTTCCACCTTGCTTTCATCCAGCCCTTCAAGCTGGACCCACATACAGCTACATACAGCCATAGAAAGCAGGTATATAGATTTGTTCTGTAACGTGCAAGACTTCAAAGCTCAACTGAATTGGTTTATGGAGTATCTTATTTAGAATTCCATTAAACCTTGTAAGAATATCGTAAATTCTCAAGTCAGAATGTCAAATTGATGTTTTTAAAACAACATATGTGATTCATACAAATCTCTACCAATTTACACCACCACCTGAAGCAGTTAGTGTAACACAGCACTACATCAGATGGTCAATTTAAAAATATTGATATCCATAAAATCCCGTGTCTTTCAAAATCCTTAAAACATTGAGAGAAAAAAGGGAAGTTTTCCTGCTGTGTACCATCAACTGCTAAATCTACACTTCCCTGCAAAACTTATTTTTGTCCTCCTTTGAAGGGAAGGATGCTTGCCAAGTATAAACCACAGATAAACAGATGATATATTGTCTTCCCAAGTCTGCTGTTGGAATGCTTCAGTAACTTTGGTGCATGCTGTTTTTCAAGAGAAGAGTAAAACTGTTGGCCAGCAATGAAGCTGGGGCCTCCACTCCGTTTTTGTACAGTTTGAGAACCTGAATAAGCGAGGGAGGACTTGCACAACGAGAAGGCTGAAGGGGCCAGACTTCTTTAGTCTGGCCAAGAGCAGGCAAAGGAGCTATGGAATAACAGCGTGCAGCTACTTGGAGGGTAGCAACAAAGATCACAAACACAAACTCTTCCCGGTATTAGTGGACAATATGACAAGAGGCAATGGTCACAATTCTTTCCCTAGGAAGTAGTGCAGCACTGGAGGAGGTTACCTGTAGAGGCAGTAAATCTCTCTTTTTTTGGAAGACTTTTGAAGACATAGCTAGACAAAGCCTTGGCTAGATGGATCTAGCCTTGGCAACACAATCTGCTTCAAGCAGAAGGCTGGATAAGGTGACCCCATAGTTCTCTTCCAGCCAATACTCCCACAGCCACAAACACAAAATCATCAAAGCAAAGAAACTAAACTAGGTTAAATGTAAACCTCGTATTTCACTATGGATAATAAACATCAAAAGAAGTTGATATCAAATGGCTTTAAGTCTTATCAAATAAAATACAGTATGTACAGTATGAAAAGAACTAAGATACTTACTGAAACAACACACGCAGAACTATATTAGCTTTTAACTTTTAACAGAGAGAGTGTCAACACCACTTCTCTGCTGTTTCCAGATTTTAAATCAAGGCTGTACTGTCAAAACTGAAATTTGACAAAGTTATTTACAAATATTAAAGTTTCTTCCATCTGTAAACAACAACCACAATAGTAAAAGCTTCTTGCAATGAGGTTATGACTCATTCCGCCCCTTGCTGACTCTCTCCATTCTTTATGCAACAACTTTGATTTATTATTTGTTACCTGGACAGGAAACGATTGCTTGCAACATAGTTAACAGCAGGGTCTTTGGGCAATCCCAGCCTAGTGGGTTATTCTCTTCGGCTACAAACTCACCACTCCCTACACAACCATATATTTCTGTGCCTTGCTTTGGCTAAGGCCTAAATGAAAAAGGTTCATTTCATCCCATAATAACAACAACAACAATAATAATGATAATATTTGTTGTTCCATAGTTTCCTTGGTTAGGGAATCACCCTGTTGACTATCAGAATTTACTCAGTTGTTTTCCTTAGAGTACCCTTCATTTCTAGAAGGGTTGTCTCTTCAGAAGACACAACATTCTCTGCTGTTCAGTCTACACTCTTGGCCAAGCACTTGCAAGCAGGTTTTTATCTCGCCACCGATAGTTGATTTGAATTTCAAGATATGTTGGTGAATTTCCACGCATAGGTTACATTTAACTTTCACAAAAGCTTTAGCTAGTATTGTGTATTTATCTCAAACAAGATAAATTCAAAGACTATGAAATTCAGTGGCAATGTCCGCAGTAACTTGAATGGGCTATGGAAAAGTCCTTACCAGGTAATCTTTTTAATACTCATATGATACAACATATTAGCACCAGTTAGAGATTATTACAGAAGAATTACAGTATTTGTACTTGCTGAATTTTAAGTGTTTTACTGTGCTGGCACCTTAGGCAATTACTAATATTGAAGCCCTTGAGCCTGCATTAGGATTACAAAATAAAACCGGACTGAATCCCAGGAGAAAGAGGGAAGAGGTGTTCAGCTGCCAATCAACTCTACTGCTTTTTGAACTTCTGAGCCAAATGATTAAATAAATAAATAAATAAATGAACCAAATACCTGCTTCTCCCCAACTCTCCTCTCAGACCTCTTTTTAAGGGCTTCTTGTGTACAGGTGGACAGACCAGCAGATCACAGGTAGATGTTACGCATTTATTCAAGACAGCTGATCTGCTCTATCGAAATTTTTTGCTTTTTCTTCTCCGAATGAGAGACAATAAATGGTTACTCTTGCTATGGACAAGCAGAACAATCTCCAGATAGCATTGAAGGACACAGGGATGCAGACAAAGAAGTTTTCAGCTGAACAGTGGTGAGTTCTGTTCTGTAAGTTGCAGATCTTTCCACTTCTTAAATATAAGATTTAGTTAAGATTTTAAGAACACAGCAACTACCTCTTAGAGCCACCTTTTTCCTAACCATGCTTTCTCTCTGCTCCAGCCTCACTGGCACCCCATGGGTAGTACTAAGGTCAAGCTATTCATTTTATGATCCAGTGAACACTAAAGGACATTATCACTTAATCAGTCTCAGACTCAAGAATTTCATGAAGAATTTCAGACCATCTTATTCTTTACTTCTTAAGTCTGGACACATAATTCGCATTAAGATGGGAACAATGTCTGAGTATTCTTGTATCAAATTCATTTATGTGTAAAAAGTCCATGGTACTTGCAAATTAATGTTCACCGAATTTCAGCAGACGCACCACAAAAATGTACCCCTATAACCTCTCAACATGTTGAGCAGTGAAATATTCAACTTTAATTTGTTATATTGGACACAGCTCATTGTTCTCAGCTTCCAAAACAAGTCAGTGCCAGTTTGATGTGGGAGTTGTGGGAGCGTAAAGAATTGACCCAACTCTAAACTAGATCTTGTTTTAGCAAAAAACTCCCCACAGCACTCAGTCAATCAATCCCCTAAAAACAGATTATTTCACCTATAACCTAAAATTGCCTACTAGAGTTGAAAAAAACTCCAGAAAACATCTGAAATACTATGGAGAAACAAAAATAGAGGAAAGAAAACCCCAAAACAAACATTAAAAACCTCAGCACCGTTTCAGTCAGCACAGCAAAGCTCATGTGCAAAATTTACAGCCACTGTGTGGGAACAAACCACAGACAAGCATTTGTGATAAGTAAAATAGAGCAATATTAAATTAAGTCAAAGCCTTTCCTTGTACTATTGACCATCTGTACTTTTAACCACACATTAAAGTAAAAATCACAACAGCTCTTCATTATGAGCTCAAATAAATTTCATTATTGGCTTCTGTAATCGGCAATTTTATTTTATGTTTAAATAAGGAAACATCTGCCACATCCATAAAGGGCTATTCTTTCTCAAGGAACACTGACCAGAATTCAAAGTGAAATAATGTGGATACAGAATATGTTAAAAATTTCTTGTGCACTTTAGATAACATCAGTATATGGAGTTACTCCCTCAGCACTAATGTGGCAAGGACACATAATTAAGCAATGCAGTTCATAACAAAGATTTCCTATATTCGCTGCAAACTTTTCTGCAAATCCACTTATTTTAGTCAGTGGTCATAGAAAAAGAAAAGAAAAGAGATAGTCAAAATAGGAAAGCACAGCAGATTAATGTCCAAAGTTAGACTGGAGAGAGCCTGTAAGTCTATGGGGAAATAGGATTTTCATTTGGTTTTTTTTTGTTGTTGTTGATCTGTATGTTTTGTTTCCATTTTATTAAAAAAATAAATAAAAATAACAACATTCTAAACCAAAAAATCCAGTAAAAAAATCAGTGTTCTCTGTTACTTCTCAGAGCAATAATGCACGTGTCAGAAACATGTGGGCAGAAATCGATGATGTTATTTTACTTATTTATATTACGGTAAAAAACCCTACAGGTTTCCAGCAAGACTGGCTTCCTTTCCCACAGCAGGTGACCAGATTATTCAGTTTATTGAACCTAAGCAGCTACTTTTACTCTTCTCAATTTTTAAAGAATGTATCCTAGTTCTCCCTAACACTTAAAAAACAACATACGTATCAAAAAATAATCAATCAACCAGCATTTTCTCAAAGAGAAAATAATTTCATTAGAAGACTTTCAAATTGCTCTGCTTAATATCTTCTCACAGATTTTCCAAAACATTCTAATTAAAAAGCTTTACTGAATTCAGAGAAAACAAATCCAGCCTCATGACATGCAGTGGTGTGAAAACAGGCAGTCATCCAAATTAGCTGAGCTCTTTACTCCATGGACAAGAGTGGTTCTGTCCATCGCGTCCCCAAGTTTTCATTCCCTGCTTTAGCATCAGCTCTGGCACTTGTCTGATGCTTAAGGAAGCCTCTTCAGCTCAGTAAATCAGCAAAAAAACAGTAAAAAAGTCTTCAACTCAATCCAACCAAAAAAAAAAAACCAAACCAACCCAAACAACCCCTCAACCAACAAAGTAAAAAACTCCACATGAGTAGATTTCTGACAGCTCTCAGGCTGCAGTTTCACAGCAACCTAAGCCAAACCAACTCCTGGCTGGCATTAGTCTCTTACCTCCCTCTGGCTGCATGTTCCTACTCCTTCCCTTCTGCCAGTTTCAACATTCATCAGAACCTGTACAAAACCATTCCAGCAAGCTGAATCAGCAGGCTCCCCTCCACTGAAGAGAACAAGAAAAATATCTCTCTGCTCAGCCAACACACTGGAACAGGTTGGTGCAGGTTCTAGTGAGCACAAGGGCTCCAAGGGAAGCCTCAGCAGCCCAGGTAGATCAGCCCAGGCTGCCACCAAACCACAGCTTCGGTGACTTCACTCACCAAAGGGTCGGACGTGTAGCAGAGCTGACACGTGAAGAGAGCAGAAGGGCATCCACATCCAGAACGCGATCACAGCTCCAGCAGCAGCGAGCTGTTCAGTTTGTTTAGCTGGCTTCATCCTGGCATAGCACAACCATTTTTCAAGGGAAAATACTAGTTCTTCATTCCACAGGCTCCTGTGTTCTGGTTCTCCAATAAAACAGCGCTAATTACATGTCTGAGTGTTTAGAATGTCAGAAGCACTTGTGAACTTTCACCTTCCAACAACCACTTCCCATACATGCCTTGTACGTGCAGGACAAAGGTGAGCAACCGCCCTTACAGGGTTTTACACGTAAGCTGAACCTACCAGAAGTTTAAGTTGCTTAAATTGACAGTCTGCTAAAATACAACCACATTTCTTAAACCCTTAAAAAATATCCAATAGGCTTATTTACCACCTATTTATGTTGCCATTTTGGCAGTGTAACTGCATATTACATGCAAAAAAACCCACAAATCCCAACCCACACTTATTTTCAATAGGTTTGTAAATAAAGGTGTAAGAGAATTGTCAAGGGAAGAACAGCAAACTCATTCACCTCAGGTGATATTCTTCACCACTGTCTTAAGAATGCTCTGCTGGCAGTTCTCCCCTGTAGAGTCTTGCAAACAGATGGAAAGGCGGGGAGACAGCTAAAGCAGGATACTACTCATTCACACATACTTTACACTAGTAAGGTAAACAGTGCTGGGTCCATTTCAAAAGGCGGTTATCAGGACAAATAATAAGAAAAATCAAAAAAAAAAAAAAAAGGACACAGGCCCTTTATTACTGATTAGTAGCATTGTGCCAAAGATAAGCTCTGGGAACGAGCTTTGTTCCACAAGAAGGTGGCAAAGGTTATACACATATATAAACTACAGAACCAATTAGATACTTTCAGCTGATAATCTCCAGAAGAAACATTTGTAAAAAACAGGTACCATAATTAGCAGTATGAACATGTAGCTGTTGAGAAAACCATACAGGAACCAACACTTTTTTTTTTTTTTTGCACCCCACACTAGATAAGGTGAAACTCTGCACATGTGCCAAGCCATAAAGGTTTCAATAGGTTCTTGCTAATCCTGCACCTGCCCAGACATGCAGTGACGTAACTAGGGTCACTGGAAGCCGCAGGGCCTGGCTATTGCAAGTTTTCCTCTATGATCCCTCAAATGACAATTGGTTTTGCCATCTACAAGGGAACACTCAATTTCTTGTCGCTCAAATGGATGCAAAACCACATGAATTGTAAAAATTACTATATCGTTAAGGTTGTATCATAATTTTTAAAAACCAGAATATTTGGAATTCAACTTCAAATACACACTGTGACTGAGATTTTCCCTGGAAACAGACCTCAGGGGATTCTACACTGACATTGAGAGTAATGCTGCATTCACACCACAGTGACCATAGAAAGGTGATACATGCTTTGCCCCTCAATTAACACTGACGTCCAAATGAAACAGTTTCAATTGCTGCCAGGGCCCACTGGATTTCACCTTGTCTAATAAAAGCTTGTTGCAACCTCCAGGTCTCTCTATAATGATGCTCCCAAGGTCCTGTCTCCATCCCTTCTCATATACATCGATTCTTGCCTCCCGTTTGCCAAGGCCTGCTGTCCATACCTACACAGAAATGGTTACAACCATTAGACAACTTTGACATCTGGATGTTCCTTCACCTTGGTACTTTCAAGAGAAATCCATGGTTTATTTCCTGATACATCATTTTAGGCATCTGAACCCGTCTCTGACGGACATCGTGCGTCCATATGAGCACCAGCTCGGAGCAGGAGCAGGCTGTGGGGCTGAGCCTGGGCGAGCAGAGCCTGCGGGGAGCAGCCTGCGGCTCACGCCGGCCCTGGCTCGGACGCACCTGAGCTGAGCTGAACTGAGCCGACCTCGGACGAAGCCGGCACACGTTGGGGCGGCACCGCCAACGCCGCCCGGCCCCTAACAGGAATTCAGACCCGGGGACTGGGCCNGCAGGGAGGGCCAGGCCGGGCTGGGCTGCACAGGGAGGGTCACGGCCGAGACCTTCCTTCCCTCACGGTGAGGGTAAGGAGGCGCGAAGGCAGCTCCTGGGAGCCCCAGGGGCACCGGGGGGTGCAGGCGGAGGAGAGCGGCAGCTGGGCCCCGGGTGGCCCATCGGCTTAGGGCTGAGAGAAGGCAGGCGATCAAACGGCGGCCGGCGCTAATTGGCGGCCGGGAGGATGTGTTTCTTGGCGCGGGGGTTGTTAGCATAGTTTACACTACTTAAGGAGAAGTAATCTTATGGAGGCACTTAATACTGGTGAGGTACACGCTTCCAGTGCAAAAGTGATATGAACAATCTGGCCACATTTGAAGTTGGACATTTGGAAGTCAGGTGTAGTTTTAGCTTTTATTATTTTTTTTCTGGGCCTCAGTTGCCCATATCTAAAATAGAAATTATTTTACTTCTTCACATCATATGGTTACTGTAAAACCAAGTCACACATATTTTTACAGATAACTCCATATTAAGCCCCACAAAAATGAAGCATATAAGGAAGTTAAATTCAGCTTCAAAGCAAGTGACAGTAAATAAATAAAATGTGACCATAAATTAGACCAGGAACATAGAACAAAACATTGAGTAATTCTAATGTTGAGCAATATCTGTGCTGACTCACTAAGTGCCATCTACTCTGTACACTAAATAAAGCAGATTGTGCAGGTTGAAAAAAATGTACCCGATCACAAAACTGAAAAATATATCGTAATGCCTGAATACAAATGATCGCCTATACATTTCCTAGAGTTTCAGTGCTTGACTTTACAACCATTGCTCCTTAATAGAGTTTTTTTTTTTCCACTGGAACATTTAGTGTTCAAGTGGTAGGGCAGCTACACTTTAGAGGGACAGGCTTTATACTATGAAAGGACATATGGCCAGGCATAAAACTGGACGTACAGCAGGACTGTATAACAGACAAATCAAACCTTCCACTACAGGTATGTGTTCTTCAAAGCCTCATGCTTCGGATGACCTCTGCATGGGGGGATTGTGTGGGAGTCAAAGGATCTCAGCTTTCAAATTTCAATGCAAGACCAGCGTGCCTTGTACAGGATGAACAGTTGGTTACAAAGTTCCTCACTGGAGCACTGCTGCCACAGGTATGCTGTAGAGCTGGGCCACAAAGCCTCACCTGCAATGAAAAACACAAGGAGTTCCAATGTGGAAAGCATGAGGAAGAACAGCAGAAGAAAGAAAAGTTACTGGCATGTGCGTGTGTGAGAGACAAAAGAGAGCCTCCCGTGTAGAACAAAGAGTACGTCTTGTTTGCATTCTGGTTCTTCACTGTGGAGCCAAAATGCAGCACCTATATTCACCTGCTGAACTCCACTTACCACAAAAAGCGACAAGGACCATCCATTTCCCACTTCCTGAAGATCTCCTTTTTATACTGTGTGCTTCACTACTGCTGAGGGGGGAAGGAAAGGAAGCTTGCTATCACGTAAGATTACCAAGGCAGCAAAACCCAGAAATGTACCACAGAACATAACACAAATTCAATGGGCCCAGAAAATTGAATCAAATCTTCTTTTGTTCCTGTTGATGAAATTAACACAGAGGCATCCAAGCATATAAAAAAGAAAATACATTTGGAGATATCTTAGGGCTAAAAAAACCATGCTGAAGAGAGTAGTTTCAGCTATGACGAAGAAATGATTCCCGAAAATCTCAAATAATACAATCTGGAAGGATCATGGGTACTTAATGATGGCAAGCACCACTCGTTCCTTAGCGTTTACAGGCAAAGCCCTACTTAAGAATGAAAGTGTGATACCTAAATTGTATAACGTGATGAAGATTTTGAAGCAACTGCTTGGCCATATACTGAGCTCTGCCAGTGGGAAATGCACTTGGGACAAGGACAAGTGCCACAAGCATTCAAGCTTAGAGGTGTTTTTCAGCTTTTGAACGCTTGTGAAACGAGTAGGGTAATATACAGGAATGTGTAAGACAGTGTGTTCACATACGCTTCGCTTCTCTCAGCTGCAAAATCTGCTAATATGCAAGGACCCCAAGAGAGTAGAGATGGAGAGTGGATGTCTGGAGCTTCATTTTTTACAAGCAATTCTTCTCTAGCGAGTGCTTGCCCGAGGCACTCATCCATACCCCGACTGTGAGCTATGCCTCACTTCTAGTTTATAATGCGGGCTTTTTTTCACGGGATCAACAGTTTGAGGGTTGCCTGTGAAACGCAGCATCGCATCGCTGGCTTGATACCTGATAAAGGTGTGTGAATAATGGGGATACTACCTAGGTGTGCTTTAACAAGTTTGCAAGAGATAGATGGGGCTCTGACAGGCTGCTCCTGAGCAGCAACAGCAGATCCACCTTAGCAGTCTTGGAACAGATCCTGACACAGCCCTTTATCTGGGTAAGCAGTTTCTAGGGGGAGGAGAGAGCTGCGCCATTGGGGCTTTAGACAAGCAACAAAACCAGCTGTTGAAATAATCAAAAGAGCCACAGTTGCTGGCTGGTCTAATAATAGCCTAGGCCAGACAGAGTAATTTGTGATAATTTGGCTCAGATTGGCACACACGCAAAAAAAAAAGACTTCTGCTGGGTTGCTGGGACAAGGGGAAGAAGGAAACAAAGAGGGAGGGGATATGAGATGGACCGAACCATTTCAAGTGAAGCAGGAATTAAAGCCATGTGGGAAATTCTCTCCAGAAAATCAAGGAATGAAGCTTCTCTTTTACTTTTCAGCAAATAAATTGATCAGAATTATCAAAAAGAAATTTAAAAAGGGAAGAAAAAGTACATGTCAAAGCATGTGGGAAAACTTACATAAAAAAACCAAACAAGTGAATAAAAAAGCAGCCGAGCACTTGCTGTAGTCTCAGGTAGTTGAGAGGAACGCATCAGCATGTGACATGCTGAAGCCCCTCATGAAGTACAATATATTTGTGCCTTACCAGCAGGGTGAAGGAAAAATGAGAGCAGTCTTGTACTTCACTTAGAATCTCTGCTGTGTGCATGTGCGTAGGAATAAAAAGACTTTTGTACATTTTCATAGCTACACTTCTCCAAGAAAACAAACCTTACCGTCCCAAAAAAGTCTGCAATTTGGTTGTAAAGATCTGGAAATTTCTCACTGAACTTCTACTTTATCACATGCACCTTTGCTATAATGTGTATTATATTATGTAATGTACAGAGAAAAAAAAAGGAATTTTACAACGGTAGAGTAAAAAAAAAAGAAGCAGCTGGGTAAATGGGTCTTTGTACTCTCTGCTGAATGTGCACACTTAGTTGCCTTGGCAATTATTATTTTTTAAGTATTTTGTTCTGATTTGCATCCTTGGATTTGTCACTTTATTTAGCCCTGCAAAAAGACACTGTTTTTCAACAAAAAATATCAGCTCTATAGAGCTGCTTAATTGAAGTCGCCCGTGTAGCCTCAATGTCTATTCAGGTTCTGCAAAGCAGCTGAAGCCTCCAATGAATGTATCAGTGTTTGGCTGAGGTACAGGAGCCTCGGACTACAAAAGAATGCAGACAAAGGATTTTTTAAAAATGCAAAGGATGAAAAGAGTGTGTTCAAAAGGGAAAATGTAGCCTTTGGACACGACAACATTATTTTTGTTCTGAGTAAAAATAACAAGGGTCCCGTTCAATAGCTGAATGACATTGGCAATACAGGCAGTAGAGGGAGCTGACATTGCTGAGGGCCAAGATCTGATCATTTGATCTCCATTTGTGCTCAGCTGGTCCAATGGATTTTAGTGTAGCTGGAGAATGACATATCAGGAGCCTGCAGGTTTCCTGAAATGTCTCCAGCCAAGTGCAGGTTCTCCTTGCATTGTTACAACTGCTTGTGGCTCCCAGTATATCAACAGAATGACTCTCTAATGGTAGATGTTTTTTTGATGATGATGATGATTAAAATAGAATTGAGGATTTTTCTTATTGAAACACTGGGAAATTAGCTTCACACAAAACTAAGGATTTTGAGACTGCTCTCAAAAAATGAGAAGGATCTCTGCATAAAAGCAGCAAATCCAATATTTTCAAAAGACCAAGAACTGGCAGCCAAGGGGGGAAACCTAATTCAGCAGGAGATTCTTACGGTTGTTAGTTTTGAAATTAGCTTTACAAATAGCTTTTGTTACTTTTGCTGTTTTCCAGCTTCTGTGGACTAAAACCACCCTTTCCTCTCCTGTCCTGTTAACACACACACACCTCTTACCAGTATTTTTCTCCTTTATTAGTATTATCACTCACAAGGCAATAGATATATGTATATATATCTTTTCTACTGCCTTCACGATTAAACAGAAGAAGGAAAAGAAGTAGAAAAAAATATGAGAGAATATGGAAGGGAAAAAGCGCTGGTTCAAAGGTAAATGCTGCTTAGAAAGAGAGGCTGCCAAGGCCAAATTGATCTGCAGTTTGAATCCTGAAGTATTCATGTTTACTCTATAACCACAGAGTTATCAGTGGAGAGTGCCGATGCTGTGCTAAATGAGCTGGCAGCAGCATGATGTAAGAAGTATTATCACATTGGACACATGTGAGTCTCATGCCTAAGAATATATAATGCCAACCCCAGGATGAGAGTCCAGCTTTTCTGCTGCAGTTTGCACTCCAGCGCAAGAAGCTGACAAGGGAAAAACTTACAGAATACAGCAAACAGTGACCTAAAGACTTTTCAGAAGGTGAAGCGGGGTCATAAATTTGTTCATTGCAGTAAATTTAAAAGTTTCTCACAGCACTGAAATTGGTTACAGATATGAATAGCTCTGATTTTGTTTTCTTCCGTTCTCCTGTCGTGAAATGTGTGTAAATTGCCTTTCCCTAGAAATACCTATGACATACAGGTGGATAATCTTCATAGGTCAACACAAAATTTTGCAGTCTCCTGGGGTTTTTGTTGGTTTTGTGTTTTGTTTGGTTTTCTTTATTTTTTTTTTTCTTTTCCATGGCACCACCTGCGAGCAGTCAGGCATTCTGTCATGCTTTTCTTGTGCTGTACGCTGACACGGTTCACGCTTACCAGAAGTGTTCCCAGAGGTACATCAATAATCAGCAATAGGATAATTCTGCAATTGCATAATTGTATGATAATTACTAATTTGTGGGTTCAGTGCCAAAAAGTTTAATATTAATGAGGTTGTAACAGTCTCGTTACATTAATGTGTGTTTGCTAATTCAAAACCACTTTTCTAATGTGGATGTTTTTAAAAAATTCAAAGTAGACTATTACAAGTAGAATATTATCAGTTTCCAACTTTAAAAAAATTTTTTTTTGGATCTGTTACAGACATTATCTTTCAGCCATACATTCAACAATACACAGCTTCTTAAAACAATTTGATTTTTATAAAGGTTGAAGAATGGAAAACCAGTTTGATAGCTTTGAATGAGTATTTGGCCAGGACCCTTGACAAATTTTGGATGGCACTTGCTTATTTTAAGCCAGCCAGCCAAACGTGATGCAAGTTACAGCAGCGCTTCTCCGACATTGATTTTTCAATTTATCTGATAAGAAGAAATGACCTGCGTACCTCAGTAGCAATTAAGAGAAAAAAATAAAAATAATCCTACATGATAGTATCAGTCCTGACTTTTTCCATTTGATATCACAACCCCTACTCTAATCACCAAATGTCAATAGAGGAAGAGATGATGATAAGCATCCCCATCATCAGGCCCTCCTCAGTGGCATTAAAGAGGCTTAAGGCTTGACACCAGCTAGAGGGGTTTATGTATTTCACACTCATGCTTGCAAAAATCTATTTTGTTAGGCTTTCAGGGGTCCTGCACCCCAGTTATAGATATTTATTTAAACAACTGTAGTTTCTGGGCTGACAACTCCAAGCAATCAAGGAAATATCTCTACTGTTTAGATAGATGAAAAATTGAGCTGCAGAACTAGTCTTTTTTTCAGACTCCCAGAAATCATTTCATGTTATTGGTACATTGCTACTACAAATCAATCTGGTGTTTTTAGCGTCAATGTTCCCTTGCTAAGCTCTGATGCTGAATTTTGTTAGCAGTATAGTCCAACAGCAGAAGCCTTATCCTATTTTTTTACCTCCTTATTGCTTTGCATATACATAGGCAGACTCACTGGGTACAGAAATTTTCTCCATATTCATCAAGTATCATCACAGGATTGTGTCATTAAAAATTAAAAGGTTCAAGTGATTAAAAAAACAGAGTTAAAGTTTATAACATGATGGCACAACAGTAACCAGATTTCCTTTGTTTTAGTTACATAAGTGAAAGTCAAAAGTCTGCCAAATGTCTGGAGCTCCCAGCGAGGTCTGGACTGATGAAGGTTAGCAGCAGCATTTTTGCAAGATACTGTTGGCAAAATCCCGAGTTGGATGGATGGTTTCTCACAGAAAACTCACACCTTGCATCAGCGCTTTGCGCTAGCCAGTTTCTGAGTGAGATACATACACAACAGCTGAAAACTGAAGCAACTCAGATTTTTCAAACCTTTGTAGACTTCCCTCACATCTTCTTTTCTGTAGCATTTTATGTCACCATAGTCTCTCCTACTTTTCTCCAATGTGTATATATTGTAACTCCTCTAGAATCCCCTAAACCGCTGCCTTCCTCACACTGCAGCTACTCATAATGTTTATTCTTCAGTGTGTCTTTCTTCACTCAGAAAGAAATTGCACTCTTTCCTCACAGAGAAACAGCCCATTCAGTCCAAATCTTAAAGCTGCTTTTTGCAATTTCATTACCTCAAAGGAAATGCCACATTCTTTAAGGGGCTGCTGAGTAGAAAGCTTTAGGAGTGTGGAAAGCGTGGAAGGCAGAGAAAAGCCTGCGTAGAATTTCCCGAGGTTTTACACTGTGGTAGGAGGTATGGGCTATTCGTCCTCTCTCTGAAAACGGACTTGCTCCAGTTTACAGGGAGTTTTGTTGTGTCCAAGGACAGGAAGTGGCATCCAGGGTAAAGAGGATTCCAGACATGGCCACCTGTGCTTTCTACATCCTTTCTGGTTGTTCCCCTTGACTGACTAAATTGTCTTAATGGACAAAATCTCCTACATGCTTATCTGAGGTTAACTTTATCAGTTCGGGAACTGCTTCACAGAAAGAAATCTTATATTTACTGTGAACTTGTCTCCTCCCAATGTTGTCTAAATGCCAGAAGGTGTTTAAAGGATCTCTACAATGTTCAATTCCCGATCAGTAAGAGTTCAATGGTCTGGAAAATAAGGAAGAGAGTGTCAAAATCAGTTTCTGGGGTGCTTTCGGAAAAGCCGTGTGTCCAGCACTGTGCTGGAGACAGGAACAACCTATCAGTCCTGAAGCAGCTCTCTCGCAGACAACTTTATTCCACAACGCCTTCAGGGTCGTAACATGGCCCTTATATTCTGAAAATCTATGGATGTGGTCATGCCCCGAGTTTGTATCTGAACGATAATCTCAGTCTTCCTTTGAGTTGAGAGAAAACAAGTGAGATGTACCAATTTAACTGAAAATATGATTAAAACCCAGTTTTGAATTCAGCCATGAAATCTCCAGTACACCCCGCTTCTGCCCAGATTGGAGGGGTGCATACATAGGAGGTATGTTTGAGTTACTCTCTTCTCTGCATTTTGTCTGCGCAGCAACATATGGAATGTTCTGCTGTTGATAGCCCTGGCATACACAATTATTATCGGCAAAGCAATGATTTAAGATGAGAAAGGAATGCAATAATTTGCAAAAGGAGAATGTAAAATAGGTAGATAAGCCCTTGGTCCCATCTCACACAATTACAGGAAATACAGCCTTCCAAGGGGATTAATACAGGTTTATCTTCCAGTCCCGGGGCAAGACATTAGAAACATTTATAGCAAAAGGAAAACACAGATTGAGAGTTTCTGGAGTAAATTGTCTCTTGTTTTACTCTGATGCTTACAGTGGTTAAATGTCGATATACTGCTGCCGCGCTAGGGCTCATCCTTCTTTGGATTAGCACAAAAGAAAATGCATCAGTTTGACAGTTGTAGTAAATGAGCCTTGAGCTTTCCCTTTTATATTCATGGCTGGTTAGGTGTGCAGGTCACGTTCCAGCCTCATTAGTGAATGGTGGCAACTTAAGTCTGCTTATTAATTCTCCAGCTTGCAAGATGTTAGCAACAGAAGCCCAATAATATTGACATAATGTTGGCTGAACCACAGATTTCTGAGTCTAGCAGCACTTTTATTTTTGTTTCTTGATGAAAAATGTCTTGTTGAAAAAAAAGCTACTGCTTAGTGCTAGACAGGTTCACATGTGCCAACATTACACCTGGTGTGTTAACAACTGGAAAAGTGACATGCTTGAATGTTTCCATTCTGATTCTTTTTTTGGTATTTTTTCAAGACTTCTGAAAATTTACAGGCCTATTTTTTTCTCTAGAGAGTTTAAAAACAGATTTAGTGAATGAAAATACCTAAATTGCACTTCCTGTTCTGCTCAGAAAGAGAATTTTTTGCTTGAATGCAATGATTCTTGCTAACTAAAAATACCAAAATATCTTTTACTTGCAAGATGTAATCTTCGTTTTCTCTATTCTGAAATACTTAAACATTCTTAGTCTTCTACTAGCACAAGTATCGTCTTCATTCTACATCATTATGAGGTCAAAACTTGCAGGGGAAAGCTATAAATTTTCATGATTTCCTAATGTATGGCAAAAATTATATTCAGAGGGGGGCATGAGAGATGGAAAATCATTACTGTTGAGATATTTCTAATGTGCTCGTGATCACAGTATCCCGGCATGTTCATGAAATTAACTGAAGCCTAATTCAATTCATACACTTCTGTCATCGTTCTAATTACAACAACACAAGTTTTATTTGTGTCACACCTTTGCATGTGTTTGTGTATACATGATCATTCCTGTTTCTGTCAGTAATGAAGACACAATTCATAGAAATAAGCTAAGACTGACTTTTGGCCCTAGTAATACAATTAAGGCCCAGAACGAGATAAAGTAAAATATTGTGTTGCAAGACAGGACAACATCTGTTGCCTCCTGTAATTACTACTAAAATGTAAAGGGAATTTTGCATGCCATTTTCCAGTCTCTTCATTACCTTAGGAATGCTAATGCTATTCATTCTTTTTTTTTTTTTTTAATCCTAAAATTTGACCTCCCCTTTTCAAAACTGTAAAATTAGCATTGTGGCTTACCTTTTAATTTAAAATGAAATTCTTGGAAAATCCAGTGAAATTAATCTCACGCTATTCACGGCTACACGTGTTGCTTTTCTTGCTGTGACTGTGCTCTGAACTGTCGAGCTGAAGGAATATTGAAATGTCAGCATGCTTCTTGCCTATAAATAAAGAACAGGCACGTAGAGTGAGTGGTGTCAAGAGGGGAACGACAAATCATGTCCACATATAACCCTATATTTCTTGTGCATATCCCCCATACAGCTCTGTCCAATATTGACATGTAATTTCTGCAGTGCAATCCAAATCACGTTCAAAGGATGGACAATTTTTATTACCATTCATCCTTGTCAGGATCACTTGAACAGCATGTATAACTGAACTCTCCAAGAAGCAATCTTTTTTTTCTGTGTGAAGTGATATCAGAATACAAAGTGAGCCAGGAAGAAATAGGAAAAACAGAAGTTCACGACACTTCTGAGAAAGAAAACCGAACAGATTCTACTGAACCAAGTAAAAACATTTAAAAATTATACCCACTGGATTTGGTTTTGAATGGTCTAATGCCTCATTTCTAGAGCCCTGATACATGAATCTTTTAATACGGAAAATATTCTTTAAAAGGCATCCCAGTTCTGTCTTCAGTCAGCCTGGCTAATACACATATGCTACTTGAAAGCTTATTTTAAGCTTGAAATTCTGAGGCTATCAGAAGTATTACATTTATTAAAGGCTAGTGAGGAATCAGGAGAAATAGAATCAGAAACCATCCAGAGGGACTACCTTGTAAGACTTTTAATAGGTGAAGGACTGATGAGGACAAGCAGTTTTAAGGAACAGGGAAGTGGAAACAAGAGAGCCAGGAAGCAAGGGGTAGCAGCAGAAGAGGGAGAGTCAGAACAAACTTGCTATACATTCTAGTTTATTTTTGGCTTCTAAATGCCCCACCCCACCTCCAGTAACTAAGAACTTAATCCAGGAAATAAAAAGAATGAAGACATACTGCTTGTTATTTCACAGAAATTCTGGCCTTATTTTTGATATCACAGTTCTTACATTTGTGCCGTCAACTACAAATTTGATTAATTCCTCACTTTTCTTCCGGTTACATTACTCTTTTGTTGGCTACAAGAAAAAGTTGTGTTAATATAGTCATTCTTTGTATAATAAACATAATAGCACATTTACGATGAGCCTGCATTGTCCACACTGATCCAAACTCTGATTGTAGGTTTTGCCACAGCCTCCAGCGTTGTGTCATTTTGGGGAGCAAGTTCAGTGATGAACTAGAACAGTGCTGATAGAGCTGTGTCACACAGTGCTTCCTGGCAAGTCAGCCTCATAGAAATTACTTAGGACATCTCAATAAAAATGAAGTAGTTCTTGTGCACTTCAAATGTCTCCAGATGAGCTCTACCCATGTTACGTCCGGTAAGATAGCCAGTAAAGTCCTTGTTAACGGTGGTGTAAAGAGTACAAAGGCTGTTTATTCAAAGGCCTCTTGCAAACCATGGCAAATGGGAGCTGTCAGAGCCAGAACATCAGCAGCAGTCAGAAGCCAGTTCAGACCACCAAGCAACCCAGCATGAGAGGAGTAAAAAGACAGTTTAAAGCTAATCTTCCTTATCCTCCTCTGGCTGTGAATCTGGTCCTCCTGCTTCTAGACATGCAGTGTAAAAATTCTCCTGTAGTCTTGCTGCATTGTTTGCTGAATTTGGCAGGCTCCCTTCTACAGCAGCATTGAGTTTCCTCATTTAAAGCAAAAAATCAGCAGAAATATGAGCGTTTTCCCTGTGTTGTAAGCAGGCATAGGAGCTTGGCACAGGTATTTCTCTACGCCTATTTTCATCTATGTCACTAGATGAGAACACATACTCCACAGAATTACAGTCAAAATAATGGAGTCTTTACGCCAGATTCAGCTGGTTTTGGATCAGGCCTGTAAGTCCTCACATTATCCACAAAGCACACACCGTGTAGATGTAACCCAGTGGAAGAACTATGAATTTTCCAGACCTGCAGATTGATTTGGTGAGATCACATTTCTGGGGCAATGATGCCATTCCATTCCAGTGCTTCGCCCCTCTTCTAACAAACAACAGCCCTGCCAATTTGTGCCAGCTATGGGAAATTCTGAGACACGAATATTTATCCATTAGGATGCGAGAGGAAAATATTACAGAGCGAAATTTCAAAAAGCTGTGTTTCAGAGAGAAAGAAAAGAACACCCACATAATTCCACGGCAACTTGTTAAATATAAGACCAGGAAGAAATCATGCCAGCTTCCTGGAGCCGGTACTGTGAAAGTGGCTAGTTTTTTTTAAGCCTTAGATTTAATATACTGCTCACAGAATTTATCACATTCAATTCTTTTATGACAGATAGTATAACTTCATGTTTGTGAGAGATTGAGCACCATACCAAAATGTGTTCCTGAAGTGTCGCATTGTATTGCGCAATTTTTCTCTTTACACTTCAATAAATTTCCTAGTGTGTGTATAGCGACCACAAAATACCTTTTATAAATAACAGTACTGGAGATTCACCACTGCTTGAAGGTTGCACTAGATTCCATGCATATTCAGGATAAGACTTTTGCAGCCGAGCCAACAGGAAAAGGAATGTTAACTTAATAGACATAACATGAAAAGAAATAGTACAAAGAGTACAGATAATTAAACAAAGCAGGAAAATCAAGACGGGAGATTATTTCAATGCACAACTTGATCTGAGGTGAGAGAGGGCAGAGCACTGGGTAGCTGAACGGGATGCCAATTTCAGTATCTCTTAAATTCTTGTTTTTAATTGGAGCTGACCATGACCTCCACCATTTAGCAAGGGTGGTTGCGGGTGTCCTGCTCCTTTTAATTTTCTTGTCCCTACTGGAGCAGAATATTAGTGAGGAAGAAGTGCTGTCAGGAACTGCATCTACTGAAATAAAGTGATAAAATGAGCTAGAGCACCTGGGTGAAAGAATTTATTAGTGTGATACCGACACAAAGAGCTTCCAACTCAGATTGGGCCATTTAGATGCCCTGTTCCTACACGGAAGAGTTTATTGTCAAAACAAATATAGAAAAAACAACACAAACCAAAGCAACGGCACACAAAAAAACCCCAAAACCAAACAGTCAAGAGGAGGGAAATACAATGCATGTAGAAAGTGAAATGGCATTTCACCAGGGATGGCAGAAGCAGGTAATTAACTCTGCCTCTCCAAGGCTCTAACCTTGCTAGTTCAATGATACTACCCAAGGTCTTTAGTGGCAAAGGACAGGAAAAATGGGAAAACTACATTTGGGTCCTCTAGGCACTTTCTGTTTTGGCCCAGCAGGATTCTGGATATACCTCAGTCACCTGGGCACTATGATAAAATAAATACACAGAATATGTTTGACTGACTCATTTCTAGTAAACAGAACAGGAGGAAAGGAAGATAAGGTAAGAGCAGTTATTTATATTTCCATGTCTTGACACTAAGGTTGATTTGATTTTATAGGTCTTTTCCCTTTGAATAATTTAGATGCACGAGGAAGAAAAGGTCCTGTTCTCGGGATTAAGGTCTCTCAGTAGTATTAAGACATTTTTACATTTCTAAAACATTGAGGGCCTGTTATTTTGTTTAAAAAAGCACAACATAGCAGTTTTGGACACCTACTATCTCAGAAGCAGAGCCAGACCAGACAGGTGAAGAGCACACAACTAAATACAGGCCCGTTACATGATGACATTGTAAAAACAAAGGAACAGTGGCATTTTGAGGATAGCCATGGATCATATTTGGAATTTGGCAGCATAAATAATCTTCTATACAGCCCTGTCGCAGCCCTCTCGCAGTCATATCTGGAATACAGTGCACTGGCATTTCCAACCATTTAGGAAGAATGCAGGAGAAAAATAATGGTAAATGGCAACGAAGTTGTGCAAAAGTTTCAGGGGAAAAAATACACTACTTTGTACAAGATGGACTTTTTTGGTATCTCCATGTGAAGGAAATAATTCAGTTTATTACAGCAGCTCAAAAACTGCATGGACTGTTACAGAAGCTGTTTCACCATCTTAAATCAACAGTTAAACCAGTTCTTGCAAACTACAGCTAACTTAGCTTTTGCTACCTGTATCCCTCTGCACGCCTAGTTTGCTTGTATGTGTACCTGGCATAGTGCCACCCAACAGAAAAATTGTTATTTTCTCCGTCTACTGCTCTAAATCTCACTCTTTAGCCTTGTTGGCGGATTTAGCTGCATGTGTTAGGTGTCAAAGACTGCTGCACTGCAGCACTCACTGGGTCTGTACGCGGCACCGATCAGTACTCCAGGGACGCTGGTGCTTCTGCTAAAATTAAATAAGCTACAGAGGAGGATCTTGCGCTGCCGGCATCCCGCCTCAGGCAGGCTCCCTTTCTTTGCATTCCAGCCTCTAGCTATTTGGTCAGCATCCCCGATCTTTAAAAATATTTTTATTATATTTCAATATCGTCACTTGCAGCTTCAGTGTATGGTTTTAAGCCACACCTCTTGTGTTGCTCTTGTCTGCACTAACTGCTGTAGAAGTACTTTAGAAAATGAGGTAGTTTTAATCTCCTCTTATACTGGTTTAGTTCCCATACCCAAGCTGTTTCTTGTCCAACTTCTTTCTGAGCTCCTGCTTTATACTGTTTTATGATCTCCTCTTCTTTCTCAATCTCCTGTTGACAGTAAATTTTCCTTGCAATATTGCTAAATGGGGGCTATAACTGTGGCATTCAGAACCTCGTAACATATAGCACAGTTTGGTTTATAGGGCATAGGCGCTGTTACCTTCCTGGCACAACTAATCAGTACTTTTAACAACAGGTTCTGTTTAGAAACCAAAGGTGTCTTAGGGCTGAACATCCTAGAAAATTATATTCTGAGAGGTTTTGGTCCTTGTTATAATATTCATCTATATTAAGACAAAATATTAAAATGCTGTAGCGGTTCTCTGCAAAAATGTTACTAACGTGGCCAAAGGTCAGCACCCTGGTTCAGTTTAAATCAATGATGACTGTATGATGGATTTTTATTCTAGTAAGAGCAAGCTGTTTAATTTTTAACAATCCTCCTTCCCCTCTGCCCTCTAGCAAACCCAGGAGTGCATACAGGAGAATATTCAAAGGAAAATACATATTAAAAACGCTGAGCTTATCTTCAAGCTACTGGGCTTCTCTGGCCAGTAAGACCCCTTTTATTCACCTGAATTAATTATTGGTTTGGATTTAATTTTTCAGATTTCTTTTAAACAGTAGGTATTGTTTATACAGAAAAATGTATAATTTTGAAGCCCTCACAGCATTTTGTGTGGTAACTGAAGTTCACTGATACGACATCAACCAGGGACTGTGTTCTTTAGAAATTAACATTGACAAGAAATTAGACCTCCATCAACCTTGGTGTTTTCCTCTTAGCTTGGGTGTGCTAAAAATGAAGGCAGGAATGCATCTCAAGCTTGCTCTTATTTCACTTTCTGAGTTTTGGATGTGAATGGTCTTGACATTGTAGAACTCTAGCAGAAGCGCTTACAGGCAGACAAATTACAGCTTGTACAGTACTCTGTGGTACTCCAAAAGGCAGATCTGCTAAATTTCAATCCGCTCCATTTTCAGAAGCAGATGTGAAAATAGCGACAGATCTAAGTCTAGACAGAGCATTCTAATCTCGCATAAATGAAAAAAAATTCCTAGCAAAAGTTTAGATTTCCCCTTTAACCCATTTGTAAACCAGTGTGTATGGCTACATATAAGCCTCTACATTTAAAACACAGTTTGATTCACTTCCATAACTTTGTTATTGCACAGATTCAAACACATGAAAACTTCATTCTTATGAATGACACTAGGCATGAATCAGCACAAACATCTATTTATTTCCTAGCCAGGGTATTTTGGAAGCATATCTTTTTGCCTTCTGCCATAAAAGACTGAATAATCTCTCATTCGAAAATCCAGTTCAAACTGCCGTTATTTTAAAAAGCCAGGGCAAGGAGCAGAGTGGTAACTTACACATTAGGGTACTACAGGATGCACAGTATTAATGATCAAAAAGATAGTCTGTAATGTATTTAAGATATCAGGCTGGTAGGTGCCTACAGGTGCAATGGTAGTCTTTTCCTTCGTCCACTTTAGGGCAATCATACTCTTGTTGTAGAACCTGAATCCCAGGTATTCTGTCACACATTCCCAGAAACTCCTCCAACACAGTTTACTTCAGTGGAAAGAAAAGTGCAGTTTCTGCAGGAGGCCAGAGAGCGGCAGCCGAGTAACAACAACAATAAAAAGATGAACTCGAAGTTCCAAGAAGTCGGTATTTCCTAATGCTTTAACATTGCAACGGGGTTTCTAAACACTAGAGAGAAAAATTAATGAACCATGACTAGTCCCTAGTGAAAAAAAAATAAATCTGGCCTCGATAAAAGCTCGATACTGAGGGGAGGGAGAGGAAAGAGGTTGAAAAGTAGATGGCAAAGGGGGTCAGATTCCGTGCCTGCATAAGCAAATCTGATCAAAGAGTAAGAAGCGAAGGACTCGATTTATGTCTTAAAAATCAAATGGTTTTTCTTCCCTTTGATACAGGCAGTTAGTACTCCCATCATCAATGGAAGCCAGCAGCCAGGATTGCATTAATGCAAGCTAATTTTTAGTTAAGTGGTTTCACAGTCTTCTCATTGATAAAAATACAGCTCAAAAAAAGCCTCTGAAGGTTCAACCAGTATTGCAAATCTAAAATGTCAAAGAACAGTGTATCATTGTCCTATTGTTTGCCATGAAGATTTATATGTGAAATAAGAACAATTAAATCTCTCTGCATTAAGCTTTATTTTTATGTGGAATTAAGTGGGTTTAGCAGTTTCAAGCCCACTTGAAACAGTATGTAAAAAAAGCACTGAGGCTGAGCTTTCTTTGCATTTATGTAAATGAAAATCAGGATTAACTCCATTAATGCTAGGGCAGTTTGAACAGCATGAAATTACTATCAAAAAAGCATTAGCCACAGCAACTTTTAAAGAAGTTAGTTCCCAATACTCCTAAAATATCTATCTCATTATCCTTAAAAACAGCCTTATTTTATATGAACCATTTATAGTTTTACTTCGAATAGCTGCAATTATCAAATTTAGTTATTAGACAATAAATATCTTCATGCAGCAATTCCTTATTTCTGTACCTGTTGTGTCCACATATTACTGATGTTCTTTGCAGACCAAAAGTAATCCAGAATTAAGAAAAGTGGAGAGATACATGCCAATCAATTAGTAATCAACTACAGGCTGCACTATACTTCGATGTGAACAACTTTCACTTCAGCAGGCCTGAAAATTACCTACCAGACTGAGATATAATTTGAAAACTGAAAAACACCCTCACACAAAGTTGCCAAAGCCTTTGCTGGCATATTCACGTTCCCTCAAACTACCACATACCCCTTTTACCCACACATAACCATCTGACTTACTTGGCTGACATTCAGTGCTTAAAGTAGAGAGAACTGGTAAATATAATTCCTCCCAGAGCTGTAACAACTACTCTAAATAGTCCATATTCTGCTCCTTCCTCTTCTGTACCTGCAGCTTGCAAGAATTTGATGTTTCTGAAGGATCAAAAAGAAAGTGGGAATCACCAGCCTTCTCAGCTGCCTCTTGGATATCAAAACAAAGTCAACATCTTCTTACCTTCAATCTCTACCTCACTACCACTTAACCTGGTGATACTTTCTTGTTTTTCATGTGAAAAGAGATGGCAGTCATAAATGTCATCAAGTTTAACAAGGGCAAATGCAAAGTTCTCTGGCTGGGCTGGAATAACTTCATGCATCAGAACAGGTTGAAAACCCGCTCGGTAGAAAGCACCTCTGCGTAAAAAAACCTGGAGGTCCTGTTGGGACAACAAGTTGAATGTCAATCAGAAGCAAGTCCCTGTATTTACTGAAGGTGCAGAGTGATTGGGCAAGAGGCCATGGGCGCAAGCTGGAACACAGAAAATTCCCACTAGGTATTAGGAACAACTTTGTTACCTGAGAGCAGTCCAAGCCTGGAACATGGGCCCAGAGAGCTTGTGGAATCTCCACCCTTGGAAACATTTGAGGCCGGACTGGAAAAAGACCTGAGCAACCTGATTTATTTGGCCCTGCACTGTGCAGGATTTTGGCCTAGATGGCCTGCAGAGACCTCTTCCAACTCGAATATTCTATGTTTCTGCAAGCATCTGATTGCTATGATTAGACCCAAAGAGGTGTCTGTGCAAGAACCAGAAGGCGGCAGGGGAATTAAGTTGCCTTCCCAGAAGACAGCAATTTCTGTCAAAAGAAGCCCTTTTCTTTTGAGTTGTGGGCTCCACCTAGGAACAGATTAACTACCATAAATTATTTTCTTAAGTGCTTAGGACTCAGTACAGAAACAGTTCCACAGAAATCTGATTTTACTAACTAAAAGAACTGTGCACTGTAAAATTATAGCACCTCATCAGCACAATCATCTTCAGAACTAGTCTATAAACTTCAATTTTGTTTTCTATCCAATTTTAGCATTTATTTATTAGCATATATTTCTAGCTATGGCTGCAACTCTGATAAACAACTTCCATTTGTGTTTCTGGATTCCAGTAAAAAGAAGTGAAACATTCTGGTTCTTTCTGCCACTATTTTTTCCTACAGTTGTATACTGCTTTCCCAGGTTATTTTCATGGAATTGGCAAGTTACATGTATCTGGCTGATTAGGAATTTATTTTGCATCTTTTTAAAAACTGTAACAGAGCACTCATCAACTTATCAGGCAGGAATACCGGCACAGGGATACCTACTTTGTGACTGCTCTTCCAGGTTTATGGCGAGATCCACGGAGTTTAAATCCTCAGGCACGATTAGATCACCTTGTCTTACTTTTTGTGTCTCACAGCTATCCAATATGTTCATTGCTTAGTTTATCAAAACAGGACAGAGAGGCGCCTTGACTACAGCATGGAAGGTCAGATGTGCGTTATCCAGTCCCACTCACACAGACGTGCACACAAAGAATTACGTGTACAGCCATATATATACATACATTTGTAATATTCATCTACACAGACAGAGCAAAGTATCCCGGAGCCAAGAATAATAAACTACAAGAAAAAAAACCCTACAGGCTTAGGTTCTCAACTCTACCACAAATTTTCTTATTTTAATATGATACAGACTGATATCAAATCAGCTTTTTAAATATAATGGGATTTCTGCTGATATGCATAATGCAGAATAGATGCTAGAGGTCTTCAGATTTGAATACTAGTTAGCATCGTCATTTGGCAAGTGAGATATTTCCCACAGGTCACACAGTTCTGCATATTTATTCCTAGTGATTCTACTAATCTCTGCTCTGGAAAGCTGAGCTCCTTCACCAGAGCTTCTGCTCCCATCCCATGCAGATAACTCCAGCAATGAGCCTCTAGTGACTGGAACAGATGTTGCTGTTTATTTAATTTATTTATTTTACTAATGCACAGCTGCCAGGGCCAACAAATGAAAACCACTGAATTCCATCAGGATTGCAATTTCCAGTGACTACATGTTAAAGGCCAGAGTCCCTAAAAATGATTATTTTTTTTTAAACGAGAGTGTCAAGCTTGGACTTGAACAAATAATTTCTTTTGATAAAGAATCTCAAGACACTAGTATCTGCCAGTTAACATTCTGTAAATACACATGTTCTTGGGTGTGAAAACTATAACTGATTTCTCAGAGCCAAGTGTGTACAACTCATGCTGTACGGTTGGGCCATATTTCTTGAACTGCAATAGTCCAAGTTCAAAATAAAAATACGTCATTATATAATTAAATCTATTTAGGTTACTAAATATGTATTGTTTTCTTTTCCTTTGTACATGTAGATAGCAACCATATGCAAGTTGCCCTTAATGCAAGTAAAACACCACAGAATCTCATTTTGGAGAAAGATGTATAAGGGAGAATAGGAAAAGTAAAACAACTCAACAGAAACACCCTTAAAAAGGCAGCCGGAAGACAAATTCCCTTGAATTACAATTCTGACTATTTCTGGTTCTCTATTTTCCCTTCAGCGAGACAGTTGATGGCCAGGTTTCCAACAGTGGTGGCCCTGCCTAATTTTCAGATGCTGGAGTTTGAAATTCATACCTATGTTAAAGGCCCTTCACAGAGTGCATGGGGAGAACCGAGCCCCTTACAAAGACCATGCAAAAAGTCTGCGCTGAGCGGGAAGCTGCTTAGAACTAGCTAAAGGGCTACGCAACACAGAAAAGTGTAACTGCAATCCTGTCCTCTCTGGAAATTCGGTGTATGAATTTGGCCTCTAAATGAAGATTTTTATTTAGATAGCACCCAGCGTCTAGAAACTGCTCTTAGAAAGAACTGAAGGGAGCTTTCTTGAGAACATATCTGCTGAGGAGCTGCTGCTGGCCCTAGAAATAGTTTATTAACGGATCATTTGCCTAGAAAACAAAAGAGCAAGGCTTAATTTTAACTCAGTCAAAGAAATTCAAACCCACTTTTTCTTCCTTGTATCATTTCTTACCCATCAATTTATACAAAGTGGGAAACTAGAGAGTCTTTTGAAACTGCACTACTATGCTGCAAAAAAGCTCAAGACTGGCAAGAGCAAGCAAGAGGAGCAGGATTGTACCAGCTGGCAGCTAGGAACTGGCTCTCAACGGGAGAGAAACAGACTTTGAGCCTGGTCTTTGATCCTCATGCTGTCTATGCATTTTATCCAATGAGTTTTAAATGCAAAGGGTTATGACCACTTGTCACCTGCCAGATGCTTTTGAAACCATCTCAACAGGATTTTTTTTTCAAACAGTTTAGGCACCTACTAATGCTGATATTTGACCCCAAATCTAAAATGGCCATTGACCTCTAATTCAGCAAACTGCTGAGGATTTCAGTAAAACTTCCTATTCAATACCTTGCAGAACAAGGAGGGACCTTAAAACACGGGGCTTTAGGTCTCTGATTTTGTTGGAAGTCATACTGGAGGTTACATCTTGAGTGTTCTCAGTCTCTTTCTGAGAGTCTCTCTGCAACAGCCCACTCTCAGAGTCTCAAGTAATTAACCTCACACAAAGATCAGTGCTCAGCTTTTCTCTTGCACTCAGTATTTATTTGGCATTAATAAAATCATTATCAGCAAAAAATTAAAAACAAATTTTCACAAGATTAAGTAAAAACTTCTCTCAGTTGACTACTTTATACTTGGGATTCTTAACACTTAGCCATAAACTCTGAAGAGAAGTTAAGCTACAATGTAAACTGTTAAAACCAACTGAGATTCCAGGAAATACAAATCTTTTTCTGTACATCGTGTGCAAGAAATACCAAGAAAAGCTTTGGTCCTTTGCAAGGCTTATTTCTGTTTCTTATTTTCTCTGAGAAAATAACACCTACTGACTTCACAAAGTGTCTGACAGTGGTGAAGAATCACTTTATTCTAGATGCGAGCAAGGAACAAAAAAGCACATGCAGAGGAAGAAAACACTACTAAGAATTATTCTCGGATTCCGTATAGGTTTTTTTTTAGCTCAGCAGCTGAATGGTTCATCTCCTGTCTAGTTTTGGCCCATTCACAGAAGAAATTAGTATTCATATACTCACACAAGAACGCTGCTTAATAATATTTCTTTGTATTTTAAGTAGTATAAGAGAGACATGCAGACCAAAATGGTATTTTGTTGCCTGCTTTGCCTCTACACCTTTCCAGGCACGCAGCTGGACAGTGGTACTAGTAAGAGGCCAGCGGACTTCTATAGTAAGACATTTTCCTTTCCCCTTCATTCTTTTAAAACGAAGCTATTCCTTTCCCCCTCCCTCAGTAACATAGCGGACTTTTGAGGGGGCACAGATAGAAAACACGGGTGTTTTTCCACTATTGATTATGATGCGACACTTGTATGGGTTATGGAAGAGTAGTTTTGGGCTCTGTTTGCTTAAATACCATGTTTGCTATAATCACAGTCTGTATAACCAGAAAAGCAGAATAACCTAATTTTCATGAAGAAATGTTACATAGTTCTTGGCCAAAGCTCCTGCTGGACTTTGTGAGTATAACTCGTAATTAGGTAAAAGCAGGACTGAGCCTTTAAAGAGTCTACTGTCACTCATCCTATAGAAATACATATTTTTTTTAATATCCTTCAGAATATCCTTCAGCTGTATTCTTAAGGTAAGTCATTTGCTAGGGTCCAGGCATAAATCTTCGCTGGCAGGGATGGTTTAGCAAATCTGAAAGAAATCTATGAGAAACTGAAAAATATTCTATCCTGCAACAGTAGCAGCCTACAAAAAAAGGAAGGAGCTTTTGTCTTGTTTCTGGGAGAAGTGAAGCCTTTTTTCCTCCTTCTTTCTTAAAAAAAGTTATCAGTTGCCTTCCTCCTCCCCAAATACACAGCTTACAGGATTTATAGCCTAAATTCAGGGTTCAGCTCCGTGATTTCAAAGCATAGAGAGAAAAAGAGAGTATCCGAAGAGGACAAGGGCAAGTTCTCAGACAATGCAAAATAAAAATATTACAGAATGTGCTTTAGACACGTACTCTCAAGCAACAAAACTCTCAAGAGGACAGAGCACAATTGTTTCTAGAGGACTATCTGTTAAAAGACATTTTTGGAATCATACTTTCAGCTTCATATATTCTTTATGCTAATTTATGGTGCCCCAGCTCATTCCTGCCCTCATGCTGCTCCCTCTCTTGTGCCAGGGTAATGATTTATGTGGTGGCAGGTGAACCAGATCAAGGAACTGATCCATGTTAATGTTAACTGTAAAAAAGTGGGGGTTAATTTTAATCTGGATCAGGGAACTGATCTCATTTATTAAACAGCTGTCTAGATTTTCTCTGACTGCATCAGTGAAGATGGAAGCGTGGGAAGGGACAGGATGGGTGCAGGAAGGCAAGATTACTTCTTTTGATAGCAGTGCTGACCTGTGCCATTTTACAGCGCATGAGAATTTACAGACTATCAGCGGACTGACTTTTGGAGCAGAGTGAATTACCTTATTCTCAGAATCAGTGTCAGACCCTTATCATAGATAACCAAATCTGGTTTTAAAGAGGAAAAAAGAAATTGTTAAAGGGCCATTGAGCATTTTTTGGTTTGTCTCTCATAAATGACTAATTTATAATGGTCAAAGGTGAGTCTTTTTAACTGCATCCTGTTATATAATTTCTTTAACAAACTTTCATTTGTTTAAAGAGTGGTCTTGGAACAGGTAAATCAACAAATGACAATTAAGATAGATTACAAAATCTTTTAAGTTGCTTCTGTTCATCAAAGTACAGATACTTAAAGGTAACATATTAATTTCCAGTCTGTATAAATATTTTTATTAGTTACCAGTCTGGCCAAGTGTCTGGATACTATCCATGTAAATATAACATTTATCTTTCACATACTAATGATTTTAGAATGGTACTACATTGCAAATGCTTCATTGAAGCAAGTATCTGCAAAACTGTATCTCAAAAAAGCTTGGGGACATCTTTGAACATTAAGGGATAGATGTGGCTTACACTATTCAGATGAAATACAATTTAGGTAGAAGTCCCCAGTGTTTTTTCATAACATTTCACGTACAGTGCTTTTCTTTCTTAATATGAAGGTTTTAGGGTATGTATAGAGAAAATTCCTAAAGGATCTTTTTGAAGATTTAAAGCAGACTTTCTTTTTTCCCCATCGCTCACAGAGGTGAGGAAGAAAGGCTGTGACGTAACATATAACATGACTCAGAAAATTCCTCTGTTCCTCTTCATTCTTAAACAGGACATGTTTATCCTCTGACACCCTTCCTGGAAATCAGATCTATGGCTAAGAAGCAGATGGAAAATAGGTTTGTTTTACTGAGATGATATCTAGATCACATCTAAGAAAAGTCTTTCTTAAATGGGGTAGCTCAGAGGTCACTTAACTTACAGCGGGCATTCTGTTTTGTTGACGGTGACTTGTTTGTTTTTTTCTTTTTAAATGAAGCTATTCCTATCTTATGAATTTTCTATTTGTAGTGTAGTACACTTGCAACGTGTAATTGGAGCGTGCAGTTAAATTCTTTGCAAAAAGCACACTGCTTAACGGATGAATGCTTATACACCTTCAAAATACGTAACATGGAAAAAATGGTCACAGAAATCAGAAACTTTCTGGAATTTCTTTAGAAAGCCTGGGCTTTCTGTGGAGTAAAACTAGTGACCAAAATTATGAGCATCCCTCTTGTTACGTGTTTAATGACCATAAACACAAAGTTAGATGTAATTATTGCTTGAACTTCATTAGAGGTACTGCACAATTGTCCTGATGATACAACATTCAAGACTGGCAAATGCTTTTTGTCAAATCTCATGACACCTTTACTACTCACAACTATCCTGTCAGTCAGCTGTGTTTGGGTTCCAGCCTTATGCCTCCTACTCTTGCACCTGAGTGAAGTATTTCACAGTAGCTAAGAACGCCTTCAGAACAAAGAGGGCCAGCCAAAGGATTAGTGGGAGCTCGTGATAAGTCATCTCCACACTTCCACCTCTTCTAACTCTGTGTGATAAAACAGCTTATCTAATGATTAAGAGATGGGAGGTAAAGGGAAGCTATCTCAGATTTAACCTCATTATCACAGTAAAAATAATCATAAAAGTGTTTTTAAAATGCTTCAAGCAGCAATAGAAAGAAGTGAAATAGATGATATCAGCATCCATAATAGGCAGTGTTTCCGAGGCTCACTCCTAAATGATCTGCTTGTGATGAGATGTTTCACACAAAGGGCATCTTTCATCTCGGTGCTGGCTGTCAGCTCCCATGCTTCTGAGACCAAACAAATTAAAGAGAAGTATTCTCTCAGTTTCTGCTGAAGTCCTCTAGACAATCTTACTACGTTCCCAAGCTGGCTTCTGCTCCACTGTGCTAGGCACCCACCAAATACCACTCCCCTGCGTAGCCAGGCTCTACAGCAGCACGTGGAAGCGGTGTCCTGAATAAATGGTAAGAAGTACCCGATCTAATGAAGGAATTCACAACTCCAACGAGAGATGTGCACAACCGCCCATCTAGGCAAGAGATTCAGATTATTATTATTCAGGGGCTGACATTAGGAGCTCTGCTGACCACTTCTACCACAGCATTTGAAATAACAAATTATGTTCAACCAATATTTCATCTCGCAACAGCACAAGAGGGAGGAAATTATAGTCTCTGGAAATGCCAAGCCCCCCCCCGCCCCCCCTTAAAGTTTAGATTTAGGATCAGCATGTGTCAGGATATTTTACAAGAACCAATGATTCTTTCAGTCTAGAAAGAAAAGTGGAGGAACCCGACATAAATTGGGTCAGTTTTATTTCTGATTGGATTTTCAGATGATAGTTTTGTCCTGGGTTGGGAAATCTTAACTCTGGCATACCTAGGTATGAGTCAGTTTGTGCAGATCTAGTTCGTTAGTAATCTTAGTAAAATATTATTTAATTATATAGGACATTTGGAGAGAACGCTTCATGAGCTCTCAGAAAACACCATTACACTCAGTAAACTATATGATAAAATTATTTAAATAAGCTGTTACCCTAATAGGCCAGCATCTATTTATTCCTATTTTGAGTCATTAGCAAAATCACAATCAGTAAGTACCCTGACTGTAAAAAAACCCCAGACATAATAGCAGAGAGAATTATGTTTAATTATGCACCACAGCAGTCTATCACAGTTATAGTGAGGTATTTAAAAATAAGAACTATAGAGCTTGTATCATTAGGGAATTATTTCTAATTCCAGTTTGTAAGTAACATGGGCTAGATTTCAAATGGTATCTACAGTCTGTAGGTTTTCCACATAGGAGAAAATGACGGCAGGAAGCTTTCTTAGTTACTCAGAGGGACTACGTGAGCAACCCTCCAAGAGGGCTGTGGCAATTGGCAGGCAGGTGACCCCCCCCACCTGTAGCCCTTCAACTGAACTATCAGACCTCAAAGGCCAGTGTGCAACTCACTGAGGAAAGAGGACTCGAAACGCTTGCGGAGAAGCGTGCCCCAAGAGGTATCGCCATTTTCTGCTGAGAGGAAACAACACTCCTAAGCAGTTCTATCATCTATAGAAAAAAAAATTTAAAAAATTAGTAATAATAACAATTAAAAATTTTTAAAGGGGGTGTATAACAGTGCCACCTAGTGACTCGAATACCTGGGGCCACCTTCTTCCTCTGGCGTTGCTTTTAAAATACAATACACGTTCTGATTTTTTTTCAAAAAACCATAGATTTTATTTTTTTTAAAATTACTTTCTTTATTTCTTTCCAGAAGCGTGTTTCTTCCCGGGCCGAGACGCCCTGACCCGATAGC
>VWZK01010362.1:121243-137833 GCA_013396935.1 Baryphthengus martii | reverse complement strand
GAGGGGGCGGGGGCCTCGGCGCCGGGCGTAGCCGGTCGCTCCCGCCCGGGGTTGGGCAGCGCCCGGGCGCAGGGTTTAGGAGGCGTTTCGCCGCCGTTTCGTCTCGTCGGCGGTGCGGGCCGGCGGGCTGGTGTCCTCCGCAGCCGAGCAGCTGCTGTCTGCCTGAGGGCTGCCGAGGGCTGAGGGGAGTATATAGGTCACTGAAAGTAATGCCCGCCTAATCCCCTTTATCTTTTTTGGCTCGGCTTTTCCGCCGCTGGTTTGTAGGACGACCTGGGCAGCGTTGGTCGCCAAGTTTGGGAGAGGACGCAGGCTTCGCGCCGGGCTGGGAGCCGGGGAGCGGGCGAGTGCCAAGGTGAGAGCGTGGGGTGCGCGTTTTTGTTTCCGAGAAGGCTTTTTCCTCCCAAGTGTGACGCTTTACACAGTGCCAGGTATTTCTACGTAAGTCTGTTAGCTGCGTGGCCCTCGGCGTGGGTTATTAGTTTGGGTTCGGGCTTTTGTTTTAACAGGCTGGTAACACTGAGACTTTACTTTCTTCAGGACGCTCATTGCATCGCTCCTTGAATCACTGGCGGCTATTTTGATATTTTCTTGGGGCGCCAAAGGAAAGTAGAGGTCTCGGCAACTTCAGGGCCCTGGTAACTGAAGAAGGCAGCACGTCTTGGTAAAGTGATTGCCGTGTTGCTCTGATCTTTGAGGCGATGAGGAACTATTAGCAAGGTCATGTGAACATGGTCTGTCACCCAAGGTTGCTGGTAGTAGCTCGGCATGATTTTTGAGGTGCTTCAGGTGGATTAATCTGTAGGTGCAGGCACGTACGTACTGTCTGTTATGAGGTTGTCTGTAGGGCCACCCTGATGGTATAGAACAGTTTGCCAGGTTGGGGCTTAAGGCTTCTTATACCTGAGAAATGCTAAGGCACGCTTGGTAGTATTTGGAGATTTTTCTTTCATTCTGATTTCCTCCTTCTTCCTGGGGTACATGATTGGTTTGCTGATTAGCATTAACACATCTCATACAACGAAAATAATAAGAAAAATATTTTAAAAGGAGTTTGTTATTTTATACGCTGCCATGCTGCTTCTGGTGGAACTGAAAAAGACTTCAGTATCTACTAGTGCCTTCCCTCTGCCTAGATGTCTTCTGTTAATCGATGTTAAACACTGTTGCTGCGAAAGAGTTTAGAGTTGCATTTTTCATCATACAGCAGTGGGTTTATTCCTCCTCGTAGCCATAAGAAGGTTTCAGGGCCTCATCTTCTTGGTGGTGAAGCATAATGTTTCTATCTTGTTTTCATTTTCAGAGAGAAGAGGGACTGGTAATAAACTGTCCATTCAAAGAGATCTCTCAAACTAATATAGTGATAGCGTTAGGTCATACAGTACAGACCTATATTTCTGGCCTGCGCTGTTTTTATATAGCGATTTCTAGATGTAAACGTTTTAGAAAAAAGTGGCGATTGGAAGGATAATGATACCTGAAGGAGTGAAGTCAGATTAGGGTTTTCACATTATTTGTGTTGCCGTACTTGTGCTGGGCTCTGTATAAAGACGCCACCTGATCTGAAACTAATCTGTGCATTAGGACCTAATGCTGTAATTCTTCTCTGGCTCTGCTTTAATGAGCGTGGAAGGTCAAAGGGATAAGGAAAAGATGGGAAAACAATCTACTTTCAAAAGTGTCAGTAACTGCAAAGCGCAAGATGGTACCAGTGAGATACTGGTGTGAGGATAGCAGTCGTGAAGCTGATGGAACATCCAGATGCCTTTTTCTGTTATTCATCTTCAGTCAAGACATCTTCTCCTAACAGCTGTTTAATCTATTTATTGAGCCATGGTGATTGATGATATGTACTTTAAAAAATAAGTGACTTCTATTAAAACGATGAAAAATACGTTGTCAAAGCCTGTGAAAGAAACCTGACTTCATTTACACTTTTTTTTTTTTCCAATATATCCGAGTTGTGTGTAAGATATGGTGATGGTAAAAATTGTATTATCCTCTGTGAGGGTCGTTTTGGGTTGTTTTGTTTGAGTTTTTTTTTTTGCCCGAAATGGGATACAAAACTTCACAGAATCCAAAACTAAGAGAACTAGAACTGGAGAAACTGCTGCTGCTGTGATTTTATTTGATCCTGGCATGAAACTGAGTTTTAGAAATCTATAGGTACACTTTCTTTTCAAAACAGTCATCGATGCATTAATATAATCTGAAGTTTAGATCTCCAGATTTACAGACGCTCAGTACCATCTGAAGGATCAGTTTCTCTGTTAAACTGTTCATTGAAGGATTATCGAGATTGCTTTGATGTACATCAAGTTTTAAGGCTTTTTAAAAAAGAACTTAATGCTGCTGTTCCACCCTTCTGTATCTTCATTAGTATAGAAATGCTGCTTTTTGATGCTTGCAGAAGGCTTCATCGCAAGGGCTTTTCAAATTTTAATCAGGCTTATGGAAATCTTGTTTAGCTCTTTAATGTTTGAGTTGCATACTTGAGTTTTAAAAAATGCACGTCTCCACAGCCTCATATAATGTTATTGTGACTAGTAACATGTGAGAGAGATGTTCTCTCTCTCTGTGCTCTATGGCACGTCTACAGTAGTTGGTATGTTTGTGGTGTTCGTTATGTGCTGCTGAGATCAGGGCTTTTGTGACCTCTTGTTCCAGTCATCCTTTTTTTTGTAACAGTTTTATAACTGTATTTTAGTTTACAGACACTTAAACTCTGAGACTCTTCTACTCAAACATGCTGACTTGGCATTACTAGCTCAACTTGTAGTCTCTTCTCAGCCTAGTCAGCTAGTTTATTCAGTGCAAGACTGACCTAAAACCCAGGAAGAACTATATACTCTGTCCTCGTCAGAGGAAGGCCCCAGGGAAAGAGAGTAGCAGGGAAGGCTCTTGGCAAAATCATGCTTTTTGTATTCTGCTTTTGGATGTGTTTTAGGTAGTATGTTACCTTCTTCCCTATACTTTAGGTATGCTATAGATGCACTTTTAATGCTCTGATAGTGTGAAGACAAGTGACTTCAGGGTGCATCCAGAAGAGGCTGCAAAGGCCTGTAATGGTCAAAAGCTGGGTGGGACACTAGTGATCTGAAAATCCTGGCGTTTTTTCAGTCCTTTTTGCAGTAGTGATGTAGTAACTAAATAAAGGTTTTTATGTAGCTGCTGGTATGGTTGTTCTGCAAGTACTGCTGTACCTTTAAAAACTCATACAAACAGCCTCCAATAAACAGTGCCTTTTCCTGACTGGATTAATCCATTTGGAAAATAGAGCTGGGACTTTGCTGTTTTGTGGTGTGTGGGTTAGTTGGAGCTGGATCAAATCTGAAGACTGACTGGGCTGAATTGAAGGAGCAGTTATGAATGCACCTGTGAATGTGTACAGCAAGAAGTGCTTCTGGCATAATTATTCCTGTGTAATAAATGTAAACACATCAGTACATTTTAAAGTATCACCTGAAGTTTGGAGGTGCTGTGGTGATAACAAAGCATTCGCAGCTAAAGTTAGTTAAGACTGAGGAGCTTTTGGCCATGTCTTCTGTTGCTTTCTGTCTTAAGCATCAATCATAAGACTTCCTATTACTACATGTAGGTATCTTTTAGTAAATGACTCATTGAGGATATGATAAGAATGCTTTCCGTTCTGAAGCATGTGGCCAAAAGATTCTTATCAAAGGTGATCGTGAAGGGTGTGTGCAGTGAAGCAACTCCATGTGGAATGGAAATGGAGCAGGTAAGGTGAGAGCTGGTGACGGTGGTGGTAGAGACTCAAGGCATGTGAAGGCACGATTTAAGAATGTGTTACCTCTGGTATCTAGTGGGATTGCCTTTAATTAACAGAGAAAAGTTTGGAAACATGACCCAAATCTGTGAGCAGGAAGACTGAAAACAGAGTTCCCTGTATACACATAACAGTATTTTTTCCTCCAAAATCAACTGCCACCTGAAAAGAAAGAATGAGATCCTGAGTTAGTTTGTGTAAGATATACTTGGGGCTTCAACTTGTGTTATCTCTGAAATAAATGCAGCACGGTTTTATAGTAGTTGTGAATTTGTCCCGAAATTTATTCTGTTTCAAACTGTGGTGGCTCCCCATGGGTGATAAGTTATTGATAAACCAATGACTTCTTTCTCTCTCTCTTTCTTTTTTTTTCCTTCTTCCTTTCCTTAAAGACAAGCAAGCCAACAAACAAAACCCCCAAAAGAATAGGCAAATTGTGAGGTCTTACTGAATTGCCTACCAGCATGATGATGATAGACCATGACAGTTAATTCTGGTCTAATCATAATTAGCATTGTAGAGGACATGTTATCTGCTTTTGTGTGAGGAGATACATAGGTAGATTAGTGCTACAAGTATTAGGCAAATTCTTGTTATGTAATTTTTGCCATTTAACTGTAGAAGCACAGTAGAATGTCATCTTCTCCCCTTGTAGCTCCTCTGTAGTCTTCAAAGACAGGCACAGTTCTGTTCCTTTAAACAGTTGCATACCTTAGAAGAACTTGTCTAGTTTGTTGTTGTGGATTTGTTGGGTTTTTTTTTGGTGTTTTATTATTTAAAAAAAGGAAAAAGAAAAAAAAAAAGCTGTGTGATAATCGAACCGTGTACTAGTTGCTTTGCATAAATAATGGTTGCAGAAAGACACTTGTGCCCTTTATCCTTATTCTAGTTCATTTTTTGTAAGTTGCCTGTATTGTATATTGCTGGAGGGTAGGATTTATTTCTGTGAAAAAAATTGTGTAAGTAGGCAAAAGATTCTGCCTATTCTAGTGGTAGTTTAGTTTGCCTGGGAACTGATAAAGCGATGCCAGCAAAAGAGCTGGATTTCCTAATGTATGTAAAAAACCAAACCAACAAACCTTGAAGCTATTGACAAGTCCTATATGCCAGTAAATGTTTCAACTGAAACTTAAATTTAACTGCTGGCTGTTTGTATTGCACCGTGCTGCTGGTTGAAGGGTTGAACTGCTGAGGAATGAATCCCACTTCCATTCAAAAAATCTTTTATAAAACCTCAGGTACCCCTGAGTAGGAGAGAAGAAAATTTTCACTTTTTGTGTTAGTTTTATTAACATTTAACAGTTAATATATTTGTAACAACTAAACAATTGGCAGATGTTTGGGATTTTTTGACACACAAGTCAAAGAGCAACAAATGAAAAATTGTCCATTGTGCAGCTCGAAAAGTAGTGGGTTTTTTACTACTTTGTGTGAACTGATTTTGATGTGGCAGGCTCCTGCTTTAAGCAACAAACCTGAGAGACAAAGAGAGATCATCTGGTTTGCTGCTTCACCACCGTACTGGCATTACAGTAAGAGTAGTGTTTCTGTAAACATATATCTTGAACATATAAGGGCAGAAGGAAGCCTGAGTAGGGAGGTGCTGCTTTTATAATTACAAGTTGAAAGCTCAGCATTTTACCTTATTACCCTGGACTCGTGTGCTTTATTAAACAGAGCTGTGGTGTTTTCCCCTTGCACATTTGTGATGCTTTTATACTTTGCTGGTGCCATAAATATGTTTTAGTACAGTGTCATAAATTCAGTATTCCTGTAAGAGAACCTATGGAGGACAAAATCTTATCTCCCCTTTGTGAGGAACTCCCTTGATCTTCAGTGCTGGACTTTGCAGGAAGCGTGCGTTCCCAACAGCAAGACGGTGATTGGGTTTGGAGGTAAGGGCTCTGTTCCTTTCTGAGTGACTTAAAATTATCCTGGGTTCCATCTCCAGTGTCTGTCCAAGGTACAGCAATGACAAATGCTAAGCAGTCTAAGATTTTTCTTTAATGTCTTGAAAAAAAAGAAAGAGTATGTTGCTCCTTGTTGTGATCTGATGTTATTGAACCACCTCAAATTCCTTAGAATGCCCGTGGTGTGGATTGGGAATATCTGTCCTAGTGGGACTTGTGATTCAGCTGGTCTGTTCATTTGAGGTGATCTTGCCTTTTTGTGTGTCAGTTGTTGTGTTGTTTTGGTTTTTCTTGGCCATTTTGTTATTCAGTATAGGGAAGCATAGAACACACAGTCAGCAAGAGGTGTAACAGGATAATTTTCTTTCTGAGTTGCTGACTTGCATTAAGATTAATTATGCTTGCCTGCTTGCAGTAGTTTCAGGTAAACAATTAAAAAGTTCTTTATCAACTCCTTGAAACATTTTCATAGGATGAGGAGCACATGAAGTGAAAGTACTTTTTTTTTTTTCTTTTTTTTTTTTTCCCTTTCTCCCCCCACTTTTAAGAAAAACAACTACCCTTACAATGATTTCTATTCTTAATAGTTTGGTCCCAGCAATGGGAATGATACTGGGAAACATTAGTGGGAACTGGCTGCCACATAACATAGAGGTTTTATCGATGTCAGTGGTTACGTTTACCTTCAGCAGCATTTTGCTGACATGACTTTTGCAGTGGTGATGTTTGCCAGCAACAACCCAGTGCTTAGGGTTCCTGACTCGCTGGTGTTGATACAGCAGGAACACACAGTGACTTTGCACAGTTTCCGTAGGCTCGGTAGAGTTAGGTTTGCTTTGCTTGGATGCCAGTGGAGTCCTTGGATTTAGAAAGCTTTTTTCTTTTCACAAGAACCTTTATCGTTGGAAAAAAATACCAGAGAGAAGCAACTAAAGCAGTGTAGCAAACACCGCATTTACGAAGCTGTATCTTTTGTTAGTAGTGTTGTTTTTAGCAACTTACTTGTTAGTAAATCAGAAATGGTGAATCGCAGCCACCAGGCAACAGTAAGGACGTAGGGACAAAGGTCAAAGGAAGTGATAATGCTCTTCATTAGATCAATTTTTGTAGCTGTGGGAGTAGACAAAGTCCTGTGTGCACACACCTTGTTTCAGCTGACAGTCAAGTCAGCTCGGTTAAAATAACTGAATTATTTGACTGATGGTGTATATAGAAGCTATCTGAACTCTTTTCCAGGATTTAACATTTCTTTTAGTCTTTGCCCATGAGGAAAAAAATTGTTAGCAGAGTTTGTGTCTTGTATTTGCGTGAACTTTTTCCACTAGCCTTCAGTGAAATTCAACAGCATTTGAATTACTTTCTGTGCAGATACATTTTAAAAAGTTAAATGAATTAAAGATGAATGAAACATTATCTGATTCTCCTTCTTGACAATTTAAAATTCTAAAGTGATAGGAATGCCTTCCATTTCATGGATGCTGTATTAGTTTAGGAAGTGATAAACTATGCAGAGCTTAAATTTGGTTCTTGCTGTGCATTCCATCATTACCATAGCAGGTATTCAGTAGGTGAAAAGTTACTGTTTGATTTGAAAGTAGCAGCAACTGTGGGGGGATAAAATTATGTTGTATAGGCAGCAGCAAGGCATTTTCTGTCACTAGTGGTAACATTCATAGAGCATTTTGGTGAACATTTAAAGTAACAACAGCTGAAGTTTAAGAGATACCAACTCAACAGCAACACTTCGGGACCACTCAGTATTGGGTTCAGTGACTGGAGATAGTGTGATTGAAGCAATTGTCATTCCAAAGTCCATTAAAGTATTCTGAGATAAAATATTATTTATTCAAGTGTAGGAATATTGATGTCTGTGGTGTAAGGGAGTTGGAAAAGCAGTTGATGGCCAAATAAACTTGTCCATTCTAAACAATTCTACTAACAAAATAAAAAGGAAAAGAATGTTGGTACTGTCTTGGTAGAGGTGACTGAAGACTGGCAAACTGGGGAGATTTTCTGCATGAGGGTTTCTGTGGACACCTAGAAATCATCCAGATCACAGGATTTTAATTAACTAGGAGTGTTGGTTAAAGAGTATGGCAGGTTGCAGGTTTCGAGTAAGTTCTTGAAGGGCCTTGTTAAACCTTTCCTGGTGCTAAATATGAAGGAAGCAACCAGAGGATAGGCTATTTCAAGCTTTGTTATTACCAGAAGATGCGTAACTTGTGTGTGAGTGAGCACAGGAGAGTCTGGGAAGGAGGACTTGTGCCAAAACACGACAATGGGTTTTTAGAAAAAAAAAATAGGAGAGATACTGTTCCTTCAGGAAATTGTGTTAATTGCAGAAATTGAAACTATTTTTCTGCAGAGGAAAATAGGAAAAGTAGTAAGAAGCTGGCCTGGCTACTAGCGAGCTCTGACATCAAACAGCACAAGGAGGAAAAGGGAATCCAGGCTGGATTGACAAGGAAAAGTATAAAAAGAAAGCACAAGCACTTTTAATTAAAAGTGCAACATTCAGAATTGCCAACTGAAAAAGAGTAACAAGAAATCATTACAGAAATACAACGTTAATAAAAAGAAAGACAGGGGAAGTTGGGTTTGTAAGAGATTTCTTACAAGTCTCTTACAGCAGACTGACGTGGTTTTAATTTTTTTTTTTTTCACCTCATCTTTAACAACAGAAACTGGAATTGGGAAGTGAACGTGGTTTTCAAGGCAAGTGCTAAATCTCTAAGCTGGTGTGAGGAAGGAATGAGTTCCAGAGCATTTAGATAGGTTTAAGTTTAAATGTTTAAACGCCACTATTGAAAGGGTAAGAGCTGGCTGATGTAATCCCTGAGCTGCTGCAGTTACTTAACTCACGGAGGATGTGTGTAATACTGGGACACTGGGAAGAGTGATGAGAGTGTTTGTCTTTACAGGTGCTGGGGAGGGAAGTGGAAATGAGCAGTTGTAGACCCAGTTGTTTAACTTTGATTATTTGTTCCAGTATTTTTCCTGGGACTTAAACCATCCTAAATCAGTAGAAGATGACAATGAAATAAGCAGTAACCCATATGACTTCTATTTATTAAGATTAAACCATGTTAGACAAATAATTTTTTTCCAAAAAGTAGCAGGAGAGAAGCAGTTGATCTCTTTATGATAGAAAATGTCAAAACTTCACTCATTAAAAAAATGCCTGGAGGAATTAACTGTGAGCAAATGCTAAAATGCTTGAAAAACATTGTTTTCTGTAGGAATAGACTCTTGAGAGAGCGTTTTGGGTGGGTTTTTTTTTTGTTTGTTTTATATATATGAAGGATTTAGGTATTATAATGGATGATAAGAATAGTAAGAACCAGCACTGTTATTTAATTGTAAAATTAGAGGATATCATACCAAGATGTTGTCACAGAATGATTGAATTATGCCCTTAGAAAAGTTTTTGTTGTTTTTTTTTTTTAATAGGGCAGTTTCTCAGGTTGGGGCTGAGGTTTGCATAGCAAAAGCATGAGCCCCACAGCCCAGTTCCTTACTTCAAACACTGCGAGGCTTCTTTAAAGTAATTACTGCCTCCTGGTTGATGGGAGCATTCGGAGAAGGCCAGAAGGATCATGTATTTGCCCCTGAGGATTGCTTCAGTTAACCTCTAGGACCTTTCTAGCTCTTACTGTGGGCTCCTGTGACTGCAACACGGAATAGAAGTATAGTTTACAAGTTAAATGAAGTAATCTTTTTCATCAGTGTTGAGGTAGTGTCCAGTTTTGAAGATGGAATTTATTAAAAATAAAAAAGAGAAAAAAGAAAAAATAAGGAGATAATATGAATCCATTGGAGGGAGTCTGGAGAGGTGCAGTGAGAATATCTGGGTCTCTGGAGGAATGACTGAATGAATTAGGAGCTGTTATTTTAGCTTCAAAGAAGAGAAGGAGTTAGTGGAGAAAGGAGAGAGTGAAGATTAATCTAAGTGTGTGGAATTCCCGTGTTTCAATGATCTGTTTTCTTTCCTTGGTTGGTAAGGCACTGCTGCATTGGAGTATATGATCAGGAAAAGTTGTGAATAATTTTAAGAACGGGTGATGGAAGCACCTGTGAGTTGTGACAAACATCATGGGTGTTACCATGGCACAGGGGAAAGGACTAGATGACTTCGAAGTGATTTTTGATCCTTTGACTGGTAAATAGGAGATAGTTACTGTGGTGCAGCATGATCTATAAAATCCATGGAGAGCATGGTACCGAATTCCTTTTCTCCCTACCTCTGCCCTTGTGTCTCATGTGACAGGGAGGATCCAGAAGATATTACATCATTATGCTTTTTTTCTTTTTTTTTTTTCTTTACACCTGCATGGAGTAGATGAGTGAGACATAGAACTTCACCTCACTGTGGCTGTTGAAAAGCAGGTAGAACTCCCTGTTAGAAGACAACATGAGAAAGGATTGCAGACTTGCCTGTACCCACACGGGCTCTGCAGGAACAAATCCGAGAACAGGGAGTGCTAGGAAATGTGGTGTGAAGATGCCTAGATCAGCTTGAAAAGCAGTTTTGTCATATTTGTATGGTGTTGCATCCAAGCCACTGTGGTTTTCCTGCTTGCAGACATGTGTTAATGTCTGCTCTCTGCCCTGCAGACTTAATCAGCTTGTGTTAGTGACAATTTGGCAAACTCTTTCCTGTAATCCACTGCAGGGTGTAAACAACCCTCTGTTGTGCTGCCTGTGTTTATTTGGGTGCACTAACTCTCTTTTCCTTTAATTAATCGTCCAGTAACAGCCCAAAACAGAGATGGCTCTTCCCTGTGTGAGATTTCTTGTCTGAGTGCTAGGGATAACAACAGTGACATTAAACAAAGGTTTTAATTTCAGTTGGATGCTATTTGGCAAAGCTGTGAATAGCAGAAGAAAAACAAAGATGCAGAGAAGTCCTGCAGTGTTGACTGATCTTTAAATCAAAAGCAAATGGGCACAGTTTTAATATAAAATTAACGGTTTAGGAGACTTTTTACTCCCAGAACAAAATTTCTCAGGATGTATCACTTCATTGATGTGTTCCTTCTCTTAATTACCATCATGCATATATGAAACAGAACTAATTTTTAACATACTTCCCTTTGAATATTTTAAAGTCCATCTGCTGTTTTGGTGAGATTTTGAATGGCATGTATTGCTACTGGAAGTGTTTGTATTGATTCATAAATCTGTGGACTGTGGCTTTTGGGGATATTTTCCTGGGCTTTCACATGAAGAGGAAAGATAAGAAAAGCAATTTATATTTCTGAGACCACAAGGCTATGCATCTTTCATAATATCTAGCCTGGGTAGCGGTGTAGGTTGTGATACATGGGATGCAATACAGTCTCTAAGGACAACTTTCATCTCAAATAAAATGCTGTATAATCCTGACCTCAAAATTAATTGTGTGAAAGAGGATGGCTAGCTCTTGGCTACTCACTAAGCCTTGAAAAGGCTTTTGCCATTTTGAGCATGTCCTGTAACCTGCCTGTTAAAAGATTTGACAGACTGCTCTGCTGTGCGTTGAGGAAACGCTGAAAACTGCCCTCTGTTTTGATGTTGGTGATATCCAGATATAAACCAGAACATCTTAATTCCTGAAGAATATTGCTATGAATTGGCTATTTTTATGTTCTAAAACTTCACACCCATTTTAGGACAGAATTCAGGCTATCCAAGCAGTGTAGTCCGTGCTCTCTGGAGATAAGGATGTATTATTTACTTCCTGGCAGTGCTGAATTTTGTCTGGGAGTGACTGAGAGCAAGAACACACTGGAAATACAGTGTGATTAATAAGACTCTCCTGAGCCACAAGTACAGAAAGCTCTCTGTTTAATTATAACTGTGCTTTTAAAATTTAATTACAGCTTTTTTTAATGGAAAAAAAAAAGGCTGATTGGAAATTGGAATTTCTTTAGATTATTCAGATTCTTGTGAGTTTTGTATACTAGACAGTCCTTTTTTGCCCTCTAATGTAAGGTGTGGTTTTGTGGTTTTTTTTGTATTGTTTGTTGGGAAGCTAAAGGCACTTAGGTGTTGGAAAGTTACCGTAACTCGATGTTAAGGTTTCAGATCCAGATTTTTTTTACATACTGAGAGATTCTCTGATCACAAATGTTCTGACCGCCTTCTCTTTGAAACCTACACTGCACATCACAGAGAAATCCTGCATTTGTAGACTGCAAAAATCAGACCTTTGTGTCTCTCTTTACTGCCTCAGTAGTAATAACAAAGATTGAATAAGTCAGTTTTGCAATACTTTGAAGCTGAAACACTGAATCTGTTAGAATAATATGGCACCACTCTTAAGTATATGTAACATTTTATTACGCATATAATGGAAGACATGCACTCGTCAGATCAGAAGATGAGATCATTTCTCATATGACTGTTCTTCATTGACTAGGATTTCAGTCTCTTGTACAAATTTTCAGTTTCAGGCCTGCAGTTCTAGATAAGAAATATGCTTCAGGTGGCTGGAATCTTTAAAACCAATGTGCTAAGTGGCTAATTCCTGTGGCCCCCTTAATTCTGATCACTTGAGGCCCCTCCATGGATGCTTCTTGTGTGCTCCTTTCCCACATCTCCTGGAAACAATGATTTCTAGAGAGTATTGGGCTTACCTTCTGTGCTAGACTTTAGTGCTGACTATGGGCAAGGGCTATTTCTCTTCCTTGGCTGTTTTGTTGTTGTTGGTTTTTTTTTCTCCTCTTTGTCTTTTCTATTCCCTGTAATGGCCTATTTCGTACATAGCCAAAATGAAAGAAAAATGCCAGGTTGATCGACTTGTAAAACTCAATCATGAGGACTTCATTTAGACTATACCTTTTTTATTATCTGTATGAAGTAGTTTTTAAGCTCTGCTGCAAATTAAAGAAGATAAATCCAAGGGAGAAAGTCATTGTTTAAGCTAAAGGGCAGCTTGGTCAAGAACACAATTCTAGGCTTCACTTACAAATCTACACAGATAGCAAAAATAGAAAAAAATTGTATTTAACAAATCAAACTTTTAATCTTGTTTTTAATGGCCAGACGTAATGGATGTATGAAGCAGACAGGAGGAAAGTTTGTGTTAATTACAAATTATGGAGAAATCTCCTTCCTTTAGATCCCTCACTCAGAATTGTTTTGAGTAATATGAAAATGTATTTAAAATATCATGGTTTAGTGAGCTAGAACTTTAAGCAGTATTTTACTATCAGTGATGCTGCAGACATCCTCAGGTTGTGGAAGCCAGCTAGTAGCAATAAAGGCCATTCGGAATGTTGGCAGATAAAAAGCACGTGGAGAAGTTGTTGGGAGACTCTTAAGGATTTTTATCTCTAGTGAGCTATGCGAAATGATACTTTCCTGAACTGGGGTCAAAAAAAACCCCAAAACAACAAACTTTTTTCATCATTTAGAATTTCAAAACAAATCCCCACATAATATTTGAAGGGTGCTCTAAGAAAAAAACCACAACTTTTTGCTCATAACATTTTCTAGATTAATCTGTTTCCATGTTGGTGTTCAGTATATATTTTCTTTTCTGTTATTTAGAGGAACAGGTTGGAGTAGGATTATGTTAAAGGCACTGGGCAGGAAATACTTTAGAGATGATCTGGAGAATAGAGAGATTCAGCCTGGTAGCATTTCACTTGAGGAAACCAGCTAGGCTTTAGAACTAGCTTTTTGTTTTGATTGATAGAGGGGAAAAAAATATACTAGATGACTGTGAGGAGATTTCTAGTTACCTCTGTGGAGGAATCTGATAGAACCATCCCTAAAATTTAGGAGCATGAAGTGGCAAAGTATCTCTTGGATCATCTTGTCTAGCCCGTACTGAAACCATGTTGTATTTGTGATCTATAAACTGATAGTGTCTTCCTTTAAGCTCTTACTTTTTGAGTGGGTTTTGCTCATCCTACTTTGATGGGAAAGCTGTTTAAGAACCTGATTTAACCTATGAGTTCTTGGCAAAAAAAATATGTTTATGCAAAATAATTATTTTCTCCCTTTATGTACCTTTTTAACTTTTGCATGATTCCTTTAACCATGCTGAAAACTATTTCAGAATTTTACCTCCTTGCTTATAAGACAGGAAAGCAGACAACCTCCCTATTTTGAATTAATTTCTGTAGTCTGGAGGAATTTCTGCCAGACAGGTTAGCAGGATGTCTGTAAAATCAATTTTGAATGCTAAGCACTGTGTAAATGAATAGACACCCTTTTCATACTTGCATTTTTTTGTACGTGTGCGGCCTCATTAAATGTCAAATATAAATTTAATATAAATGACTCCAGTGTTGACAGCAAGGTGTGGATTTTTCCTCTTTTGCCTCTGCATGTGTTTAGCTTCTTTAACAAGATGTTGTTATGATGCATTTCCTGTCTGAAAACTAAGGTTTGGAATCAGAGTTTTGACAGCGTAGCTGGGTTTAACATGCAGTGTTACACCAATTTTTTTCTGCTTTTGTGTTTTATTATTTTTAATTTTTTTCCCCACAGTGATTACTTTTTGGCCAGAACAGTTTCTTAATTGCCTCAAACATATTCTGTGTATGATGCACAAATACTTTTGAGGTACAGCATCGATGCAGATCTTTTTAGGTTGCAGCAGCAAACAGAAGGCAGCAAGGGAAGGAAATGTGAGTTGCTTCTTGCAGTGGTGTGTGCCCAGAGCTGATGAGGGCCTTGGTGTTTCCAAGGGCTTCTTGCCAAGGTAGTGGTGGAAGGCTGGGAAGTTCTGATCTTGTCTGTGTGGACCTGTCTCATGCTGTGGGATACACTTTGTTACTGCTTCTCTGTATGCTTGAGATTCTGTGTTGTCCACTTTAAGATGGTTTGAGTTTCCCCCCTCCAAGTTGTTAAATCGCCGAACTTCATTCAAGTGTTGGGCAGTTACTTTCTATTAATAAAGAATGATCATTTTCACTTTTCTGCTTTCTCTGCCTTTCCTTGTTTGTAGCAGACAGCTGAATGCTGCTGAAAAGTGTCAGCTGAGGAAACTAGATCTAGGTTGTCCACCAGATGAAATAGTGGAATCCTTACTGACCTGTTGATATGCTTTAAACAAAGTGCCTGTGTCTGTGTCTATTCATAATAAGGGTCTGTTTGCTGGGCCATGAGCTCTCTATTTGGAATGCTGCAGTATGGGCACCTGTCCTCTGAAAAGTGGGCTTGAGGCTTCAGTCTTATTTAAATGTCAAATAGATGCTTTGGCAGCACTCAGCTGCATTTAGATTATCTGGGCTCTGGAGCATCCTGTCCGTGTTTGGTGTTTCAGTTCTCTCCTAGTTCACACCTATACAGTGTGCTCCACGGAGGATGACAGTTGCATAGTATTCCTATGGCAGCCACAGTAATTGCTTACGTGTGTAATTAATATATGGCAATTTTCAAATGCACTTTAGCTATCTCTTAATGCCCTGTAACTTCTGGAGAACAATAGTATGTGGCCTACATACCCTGCAAGTCAGTGATAGATTACCAGTGGCACGCTGATGTGAACCCAGCTGACTGAGCACTGGGATTTTATTGACTGGGCAAGACTCCTCTTTTTGTTTCAGAATATCTCCATGTCATTTGGATTATGAGATATGAAAAGCCTGTCATGTGAAGAGTGTACGTTTGTTTTTTTTCCTCTAACAGGTACACTGTAGGATACAGAAAGATTTGAAGGAGGAAAGACTTGTCTTCTCTATCGTTACTTAAAATTGATCACAGAAACTTTAGAAATCCTTTTACAACAAAAACTGAATAAGGGGTAGAGGCTTCTCGACTTTGATTTGTCATTGGGTCATCTTCCTTCGTCTGCAGTGAAACTAGTCAGCTGACAGATGAAAATTTAGATAAATCTCTTCCCTCACCTGATCTACAAGCCGGAGTGCGTCATTTGGTCCTTAATGCAACATCGTACCTGTCCTTTTTTTTTTTTTTTTTTTTAAGAAGGTATTTTACAAGGTGAAAAGGGCGGAACACTTATGAGTCCTCTTCCCAAGAGAAGCTTATTCTCGGGTTGCAAAAAGGGCTGATGAAAGAGATTGAAGAAGGGTGTGGTCTTCATTGCTTCAGTGCTTCGTAGAAGAGCTGGCATCATTTGGGGAGGAGATGTAGATGCTAATTGCGAGATTGACATAAGGAAGTTGTGTGTAAAAGAGAAACCCAAGCTAGCTAGTAGGAAGGAGCCTGATGTGTGGGTGTAAAATGAGACTGGGATTAGTACAGACAAGCTTGAAATCAGGTTTCCAGAATTGTGGTGGTTGCATCAGGTAGGGTATTCATATCAGTCACATAACATTAGCAAAGGGAAAAAATATCAAATAATAACAACTAGCTCCTGTTTCTTATATATACAGGTTTTCTTTGGAAATAATTAGGAAAAATACAAGTAGTTGTTAGATATTAACCAAGTATTTTCTATCTGGTAAATTCTTGTGTCTTGTTTGTTATTTTTAAAACTCCAAACACTTTCTTTGTGAAAATAAACACCATCTTTTAGCAGCCTTTCATGTAGCATGTGTCTGGTCTTATCCTCGCTGGTAATGCTACACATTCACTCCTCTACCTCTTTCTTGATGCAGTTTGTTGCAGTTCTTGGTAGGTAAGAGTTGTTCTTCAGGTGGTTTGTAGTGTTAGAATTTCATATCATGTGCAATAAAGGCATTTTGTAACTTTCTTTGTAGCGACACCCAGCTTTCAGGTAGTTCTTTCTTCTGTCCCTGACTCCAAATCTAGTTAGGCTGATGGAAAGGCAATAGAGTCACTGATGGTGGGAAGTGATGTGAACTAGCATGGTCAAGTGAAGTCTTTCTCTAGTTCCCACTAGTTCCTATTCCATGTTAGTTGAAGTCCTCAGTTATAGTAGTATGTTTAGTTAACAATAGTAGTGAAAAAAATTCTGATTTTTTTTTTTTTTTT
>VWZK01010362.1:0-121233 GCA_013396935.1 Baryphthengus martii | reverse complement strand
TTTTTTTTTTTTTTTTTTTTTTAATGTGATAGCTTCAGTATTTAGTTTCTGTTTATAAAGTTTAGCTGTAATTAAGGCTTTAATACCAGTTGGGACTAGAGTTGGTAACGTTTTTTTAATCAGAAAATATTCATGGGTTTGGAATAAGAATGTTCCCATATGTTTTTATTTTCAATTAAACTTTTCTAAGGAAAGCTTTCCTAGATTCAGGTTCAAATTTCAGAATGAAAGAAAGACACAAAATGGATAAAAGCTTTTATGTATCCTAGGTTCATGCTTCATTTCAGCTGTATTCTTTCTCTCTATGTTGGTTTTGGATTTTTATTTTGACTTGTTTTTCTAGTGAAAGGTTTGTAGAGTTTTGAGTTTGTTCAGATTAAGGAAAAAAAAAAGTAGAAAAATTGTGAAAATTCAGACTTGTGGGCAGAGAAGTGTCTTTTTCATTCAACAGTGAGTTTGATCTTAGGAGCAATCCAGTAAAAACTTGGTTACTATCAGTTATCTGAAATAATATTATAGAGGAAAATCCAGTTTTACTGATGTAGGTAACTTTTAAACTGCCTAGAGCTCCAGAAATTATTAATATTAATAGAAAAGAGCTAGTACATGATTTAGATTTTACTCTTTCATAGGATTCCTTGGGCCAGTTGCAGGCTACTTGGCACAGCCTTCTTTAGGAGCCAATGACATTCTATAAATAATTTAAATAGTTCCTATTTCTAATCTTTCGTCACCACAGACTAGCACGTGAATTTGCTCTCACTAGGATGCAGATGGAGAGATCTCTGACAGACACGTCTGCCTGGCAATGTGCAGAGCTGCATATATTCCTTTAGGAATGTGTAAGACACTTGCACTTTCTCAGCTGAAGAGATACAAGGGAAAACTTTCTGTATATATCACGTAATGTGGGCTGTTCCTTGCAAAGTTTCAGGGTATGTCACAAAGAATGTTTTGTCCAGTCGTCCTGACGTACTTGTCATTGGTTGTGTCTTGAGACTAGCTAGGTAAGTGCAGATTTTTGCCCTGAAGAATTAAGCATGGTGCAGGGAAGTTAATAATGTGCAGTGGTAGACGGGAGAGGCCGCTGGCATCGTGAAATAGAAAAGTAAGACTAGTTTTCTGATAATAGTGACAACTGTTTTTCTCAACTTTGGTCCCGTTGAAATAAAAGTAGTAAATAGGTATCTTCCCAGAATTGTTTTCACCTTAGTACTAAATTAGTGTAAATTGTGCTTGTTAGCTATGAACCCTAAGGGTATTTGTGACCATTCTGAGCAAAGGAGATAATTTGTTAAGTTCAGTGTTAGAAATTAAGAGACTTTTTGTAGTATTAAAAAAAAACCAAAAAGCAAACCAGAATAAATAAATCATAATAAGAATGAGCATTATCAACAGAGTGTTTTAATGTTTGTTTTGGAGAAAAAATCACTATTATGATGGCAGCAAACTTCAAAGGAAAAAGTCATGCTAATAAAAAGAAAACTGCAGAACAAAATCTCTAAGGATCAAATTCTCAGTTGACAGGATGTTTTCCTGTGTATCATTGTTCTTTACATCCCAACATTTTTTTAAAACAAAAAAGGTTTTCAGGTAAAGCTGACTTCATTTTCCCAAGTGTGGAGTAATTAAATTGTATTAAAGTGTTTCTTATTATTTCAGAATGCAAACTTGGGATATATAATTGGAGTAAGATACACTGTTCCTTTATAGACCTGCAACAATTGATGGAATTGGAAGGATAAATGTAAATGCATTCATTAGGTTTTGGGTTTGTTTCTGAAGTCCTAGAATCCGTTGGGCTGAACAGAAAACCACCTTTCTATAGCTGTTGATGGACAAGCTTCTCATTAATGAGTCAAGCAATGGAGATAACGATGTTTGACGCATTTGATGTGCATGAGGCGGTGGGAATCGGTGCGGGTTTTCAAGTAGAGCCGACCTTACAGCAGGACTTGATGGCTTTGTGGCCCTTGAGAGAAGGTGGCAGGAGCCTGGTGGAAGTTTTGCTGCCCAAGCACAGAAGCTGGGATTCCTAGTGGCCGTGTCTAAGAAATTGGCCTTGCATGTGATTCAGTACCTTTTCTTCTTGGTTGGATTTGGGTTCCATGCTACTGGCTGATACCTGCAACTGAAAAGAGAGCTTAAGAGCATCTGTGCTGGCTGCAGTCACGGAGCTACTCCGCACAGTGGTGTTTTCCCGGGGCAGCTGTGTAGGGTGGAATATGTGCAACGATCCAGGTGTATGGTGGTGTCTCTGGCCATGTGCAGTTCATGGGCTTATTTAATAGTCTTTCTCTTCTGTAAGTTCAGTGTTCTATTCTTCTTTCATGAATTTGACTGATTGCTTTTAAAAAATGTGTATACCTTTGGTCTGCAACAATGAGCTTCATAATTTGTCCCAAGTTAACACTTGTGCAGAAACAGTGGCAGGAAAAGGAGATACCCAGAGGGAGGAGAATGCAGGATCGAAGTTGTAGGTGTTTAAATCATGTAGCATATACTCCTTTTATTATTATTTTTTTTTTTTTTTAAAGGACTCCTTATCTCTCCTTTAGTGTATGTTTCAGGGCCATGAATATATATTGTCATTTATCTCCTTGGATTCTGGAGAAATTTTTTAAACTGTGGTTTGCTAGAAATAGAATTAGATTAATAAAAAAGTAAACTGTCGCCTACTTCAAGTGTACTGTTGGGCTTTTAAAAGTATTTGTGACCTTAGTTTCATATGACGTAGAATGTTGTAAAGTTTACATTGAGTATTTTTGTCATAAGTCTTTTAAAAACAAAGATTTAGATGCTGTAAAGTATCACATTGTTTAGGAGGAATTTTGGAGAAACTTTTTTACTGCCCAGATTAGATTAATGAGATTTGCTGGCAGTGCTTAAGGTTCAAAGTGAAGAAATTGACTGGGTAATAAATTAATTGATTCCTTTGCCAGATGTGTGCTGAAGTTTATAAAATGCAAGCTAAGCAGAAACCTTGTTTGGTCCTCCTTTTTGTGGCATCGTTAACTAAAATGAAATGTGGCTTACCTTAACCGAGAGAAGGTGGAAGTGGTTAGTTGAATACGATACATTCCTGAAGGGCACTGCTTGCTAGAACGAGTACGTAGCTTGCAAAATGATTTATTGGAATATTTTTGTTATGTCCATTCAATTTGAAAGCTTCCTCTTCCTACCAGTATCGTGCAACAGCGTATTTTACACAGGCCGTTGTGTTGTAGGCCCTTTCCATGCATTACAGAGGTCTGCAGGTGACTACTTCGGGCTCAGGGTTTGAAGCTTTTCTTTTTTTTTTTTTTCAATTTGCATGGAACTGTTTTATGAAACCCACGGGGCTTTTTGCCTCTCTTCTAGTAGAAGTGCTCTGTCCAAGAGGAAGGGAAAGTCCCTGCATCCTAGCTGTGACACAGAGGCGGTGTGTGACGATATGGGAATGTCTTTTTTGGTTGAATGTTTTGATAATGGGAAAATCTTTGACTACCCTACTGCAGAAGGAGGCTAACCCAAAATTGTATTGAAACTTTGACTCAAAATCTGTTCTCCTAAGGTAAAATTACTGTAAATCATTCGCTTGAGTGGTACTACACTGGGATTTACTTTGCCCACATATGAATTAAAGTGCAGGAAATGCATAAATATTTTGTTTCAATGCAGACCGGTTGATGTTTGTCAGTTTAATTACTGTACAATTAGAATCTGATTGCTTTCTGAAGCTGTTTGGGATCCTTCAGATAGAAAAAAGGATATTAGAAAATAACTTGGCAAGTACCACTTGCTATTGATTTTCTTCAATAGCATTTCTCTCACTTCATAGCCATTCTTCACACTCAGCAGCTACCCAGTTCTACTGAGAAGACATGTAACAACATCATTAAAAACACCCAAACAGAACAACCCACAACTCTGTCTTGGGATATTGATATTTAGCATTCCTGGTTTTGATGGAGTTTTTTAAATCCTAATGAGCTTTGCTTGAGTTGAGCGTTTGTTCTCCCCATCTGCTGAAATAACAGTGGTGATCTGTAAAATGTTGTAGATTCTCAGGTGGCCTGCGCAAAATACACTTTCTACACACCAGCCACAGAGTGTTACTGTCGTAGGATGTGCTGGAGAGGAGCCTTCAGTTTAGGCTCATGAAATAATTCTCTAGGTATACCCTTGAGCGACCAGCTGCAAGTGAAAAAATTAATCTTTTGAAGACTCTGTGGTAACAAAGCTTTTACATGGGAATTCAGTAATTTTAAAATTTATCTTGGAGTACAGTCTTTTAAAGCTCTAATTACCTATTTTCTAATTTAAAAAACAGATTAATAAAACACTCTGACAGCTACCTGATTCTGTGTGATTCTAGTGAGTAAGTAGGCTACAATATGATATTGGTGGGGAAAAAAAAATGTGTGGACTGATATTTCACTGACTTTGGAAATGTCATAGTATCTTCAGTGAACAAAAGAGAGGATTAAAGAGGTGGAGCTTGATCAATTTATGAAGGATTATAAATTATGATAGCAGATGAGGGCGACTTGATAACCAAGGAAATATTTCAGTTTTAAGCTGTACAAAGATCATGACATAGGGGGAAAAAAAATTTCAGAAGCCAAAGTAATTGAAATACTTTTCTCTTCAAAACAGCTTAGAAACTTCAGCGTAACTGTTTGCTGTTCATGAATAGCAAGACAGAACTTTATTTTGCCCTGATTAAGGAAGTAATGCTGGATCTCAGCCCAGGAGCTGTTCAAAAAATGCCTGAGGAGCAACTTACTTTCCTGCTTCTTCCCGTATTTAAAGGCTGCCACGTTACCAGGCTGTTTTCTCTTTCAAAACTGTGTCAGCTGCACAGCAAAGTGTGTTTTAAGGTGGGAACTGAAGTCTTTTTTTCTGATGTCATGGTAGATGCCTTCTGGAATCAGTTCCCTTCATACCAAGGATCTTTGAGTGTGGGGTAGGATAGATGAGGAAGTTGCTATACCCCCTGTTACTGTTCTTTGTGGCCAGGTAGGGAGAGACAAAGTCCTACTTTTAGTTGCTGGAGTGGGTGAGGTGCGAAAGAATCTGCTGGCCTCCAAGGGTGGTGTTCAGCTTGGAGTGGCCGTTTGCCAAATGCAGAATCGAAGGTTTAATCTCGGAGAAATAAACCGGGAAAGCAGTGTTTGAGAAACCAGAATTCTTCCCGTTCCACAGGATGAAAGGATGTGAGAAGTTTGTTTTAAAAAAAATAAGGAATTTTTATTTGTGAAAAGAGATTAATTTCTAGGAATGTTTTGACCAGTGATCAAGTTCTACGTCTAATGATTTTTTTGTCCACTTCTACCAGCATTTTATATTATGTTTCCATATATCTCCTTGATCAGTTTGTGTCTCTTACCAGGGGCACAGTGGCTATTAGGACAGGGAATAGTTATTTCTCTTGCACTTGGTCAGTTTGGAATAGGGTGAAACTGAGGTTCCAGCATCTCCTGACATTTTGAACATTTTGAAAAGTTTACTGCTAGTAAGTTTGAATTTGTATCACGTTGTTTTAGAAGACCTAACGTCATTAATTTCTGACTCAGTAGCAAGGGCTTGGCTGTAAATCTTCAGAGTTTGACTTGCTGGTTTTAAATATACAGCTATGGTAATAAAACCCAGGGAATAATTCCAGGAGCAGCAGAGTTGATAGAGTCTGACAGAGGTGGAAGCTGCACAATGTGCCCCCCTCCCCACCTTGGTTTCTCCCTCCATTCCCAGCTTGCAGTGCTGTGGGCTTTTACTCCCTTCTGTTTTGACTCTTGTTGTTAAATTGACTTGCTTTGTGACCTGAGCAGGAAGTACAAAATAAATGTGGCAGGGATGTGGGGCAAGGCACAGAACCTCATTCTCTTGGGAACTATGAACTATTCTGGCTCACCCATCTTTTGGAGCTATGCTTTTTCTGGTGAGAACCCTATCAGGAACTCTCTAAATAGCTGTTTTGTCCTAGAAGGATAGAACTGAGAATAAGATCAATTGCTAATCTTCCTGTATTAAAACTCATAGCCTAGAAAGCTTTGTTGTGTCCTAAAATTTAAGACTGTGTGACTGGATTCTGTTTTACTTTCATTGGTGTAAATCTACCTTAATTTCAATGAAAGTCAATCTAACATGCAGCTGGGAAGAAAAATTCAGACTGTTTAATGAGACACAGTTGAAGAAATCCAGTGAGACGAACTAAGATGAATGAACACATGGGAAACAACTCCAGTTGAAGAGAATAATATGCAGCATTTTTGAGAAATTTAACCAAGTAGGAGGATAGAAATAAAATGCTTGCACAGAGTAAGCCAGTTGCCTAGAGTACCCAACATTAGTTAATTTGGGAAATGAAACTGTTGTCCCATTGCATTGCTTTCTTAAAAGAAAGGAGAAAAACTGGTCTGGCACTTCAAAAAGGCAAGGCAGCAGCTAAATCAGTATTAGGAATGACCCTGTTCAAAATTTCTCACTTTTCCTGAAACTGAAAATAAAATAAAAAAACCCGACAACCCCCAAAGTAACCTGACAAACCTTGGACAGAGTTATTGATGCTCTTTTATGAATGCTTTGGTTTTTCAATTATAATGGATATTTTTTTTTTATTGTTTGCATGATTATGTTACAAACATACACTGCCCTATACCAGTTCAGGTGATTTTTCTGGAGTATATCTAATATGTGTGTCTTCTAAAATGCAAATTAGGAAGGTCATGCAAGTGCATCTGTTGTACATTTTTAAAAACATACATTCTTTTTTCAGAATGTATTGACCAGCATGTTACTAATAATAAGACAACTCAGCTTCATGTGCTCTGTCAGTATGTTTCATTTACCATGTCACCATTAGCTTCCAAAAAAGTTCTTAAATGTTCTGAAACAATCTGGACTTTGAGTCTAATTGAGACAAGTTCGGTAGTGGACACTTCTAGAGGAGGACATAGTCCCCCAAAACCCTTCTCTTGTCAAACTACAGAATTTATATATTGTGTGATATTTCTTTTACACCTTATTTTTAAAACTGTACGGTCTACCCTCTTTCTTGAGCCCCTTAATAAAGAGCACTGTAGAACCATAGAAAAGCAGTAAGCATCTCATGATGTAGGATAATTGTCTGAAAATTAGCTATGGAGGAGTGGCTGGAACAGCTGATCCCTGTGAGTGGGATTCCCATTTACTTAAGTCAGGACACATCTCCTAGACTGTTTAAGCATCAATTACAGACCTACTTGTTAAGAAGTTTTGAAAGACCCCTTCTGTGTGAGGCAGGAGAACAGCGGTTAGATAAATACACATTTATTGTGGTTAAATGTTTTATTTACCACAGGTTTGACTCAGCATCCTTCCCCAACCCTAACCCCCCCTGCACAATTAATAGCAAGAGAGTGTTCACAAAAGAAGAATCTGTCCCTGGGGATGTGCCGTGTTTGTCTGTTGGCGTATAGACAATTATTTTCTTGCTCATACACTCTGAGTGTAAACCTAAGTACTCTTTAAAGCTTCACAAAATAAAATAGTGTCACTGTTTTTAATCTATCACCATTCTATTGCCATTCATCTATCACCATCTGTCTTCTTGATGCATAGCATGAAGACATGATAGAAAGATTGAAAATGTATCTTGGGCTTATAGAAAGAAAAAATCTTGTTTCCAGTGTGATTAAAAAAACCTTCTGTGCTTATACTAACATCTCTGTATATTTTTGTGTGTGTGTGTTTGGTTGGTTTTTTTTTCGTGATTTATTTTTGTGGGGGTTTTTTTGCTTATTTATCAGTTATGGTAAGAAAAAGTCTCTCAGCACATTCCTTGTATCAGGGATTCAAGGACTTGTGCGCTTCAGTTTTCATTAAACTGCATCTATGATTCTGACTTGTGGATGATAGAAAAGGAAAGGTGAAATGAAATGGCTACAGACTCTTTAGAACTGAATAATTCCCCATCCAAGTTATGCAGTTACCTCAAGTGAAAAATTAACAGCCTGCTGTGCTTGGCATTTTAATAATGCATCGTAAGATGGGCATATGTCTGGAGGGTTTTTTTGATTTTTGTTGTTTTGTTTTTTTCATGTTTTGGCACCTAAAGAATCTAGGAAATAAAGGGCACAAGGTTTATTTAATTCATATATAATTGTTCAGGTTTGTTTTTTTTTAGTAGCAAGATATCTACATGTGAAACTGTCATTTTTATGTTGAAGCTGTAGATGTTGAGGGCTTCATATGGTGTAGGTATGGCACTTGGGTTAGAACATGGAGTTAGAAATACCTGTTCGGTAAATCTGCCTCTGTATTAAGTACACAGCAGCTTGACTCTTAAGAGCAAGGTGTGTTGGTTTTGTATCTGTATTGGTATCTATGTGCATGGGTGGGGGTGGTGGTAGGGTTTATTAACACTGCTCTGCAGCACAGATTAGTGTTTTAATCAATGCAAATTATAAAATTCTATCTTTTGGTTTTCATCTACTGTTTTCCTTTATTTCGTCCTATCTTTTTTTGGCTTAGGAAAGAAATGCTTGGGTTTGTTTCCTTCAGTTCTGCTATTTCCATCTGCCTCCATTAACACTGTTTTGATCATCCAAGCGCTGTTCTGCAGGAATGGTACTGGAACTGGAAGGAGAGATGACAGACTCCAGTCTGTTAAGTTGCTCTTCCTTATCTGCATCTGTCCTTTTTTTTCCCTGCACTTCTAATTTTTCTTCCCTTTTGTTTTGTTGTCTCATTTATTTCTGTAGGACTTTTTCCTCTGTCAGCCATGGAAGATTGTGCTGTGTGCTTCCGATTCTTTTGAGTTGGGCAGTGACAAGGAAAAGTGAAGGACTGGTGGCAATTACTTCACTGTTTTAATGCTGTGCTGCCTGAAGCACTTGTGGGAAATGTGTCAATGACAGCACAGCAGGCATCCAAATTGAGCATCTTGATACAAAACCATGATTATAATTTTCCTTTTCTGATGTTGGGAGGGAGAGAGAAATTGAAGCTCTAGGTAAGTGTGATCAGAAAATGGAAGGCTGAAAGGTTGAAACTTTTTTTTTTTTTTTTAAATAATTGTAAGTCAACTTTACTTTCAAATATGAAACGGCAGCAAAAAACTAGTTTCAGACCTGCCCTAGGTGTTTTAAATTTGAGAGCTTCTCTGGATATTTAAGTTAATTAGAAAATTATTTTACTGGAACAAATAAAGCATGAAGGACTAGAGTTAACAAAGAAGAAAGCCAAAAGGAGTTTTGCCCCGTGTAAGTACCTACTATGAGATAATGGTGCGCTAAACTTGATAACACTGTGTTTAAAATAGTTCTCTGAATAATCTAGTTTTGGAGTGAAGAAGAGCCTTGTGTAAGTCTGCCTCCCTGCTTAGAGTGCAGAGTGTGTCTGCATTAATCCGGCTTGGTGAGGCTGGACTGGAAGCTTCTGCCAGGTAGAGAATGTGGTAAAGATTCTTCTTCCCTGGGAAGAGGGAAAGGGAAAAGGGCATCGTTCATTGCGTCAAGGAGGTGTTTGAGTAGTTGTGATATGCAAAGTGGGAAAAGACTTTATTCCTTTGAAGGGGATATCCTGGAGCTGATAACGCGAAGCTTTGCTCTGCCTCTTTGGTCTCCCTGCTCTGTATAAGCAGAGCTGCCAGCGTGAGAGCAGCTGCTGACTGAGCTGATCCTGACACGGGGGGCTCTCCATCCTGGCTGAGGAGGAGAGCGCAACGTGGAAGGAGTTTTTCTAGGTTAGTAAAAATAAAAGCAGCTTGCAATCCCCAGCTATAGCTACAGATTCTTTGCTCTAGTTGTTTCCTGTGGATTTTGATGAGTCATTTGAACACTTGGGATGTTTTTGCAAGTTGCACTCCAGTTCTGGGACGCCTCAAAAATGAACAAAAACCTCAGTATCAGCTGTTAACTCTGTTTTGTCTGGAGTAATTTGGTGCTTTGGCAAAGTGCTCTGCAGAATTTGGATTTTGGTACTTTCATTAAAATTAAGTGGTTGGAGAACTAAGATGTGGAAATGGAGATGAGATATTTGAGTTTTGGGGTCTTCTCTGCCCTCTGACTCTGTCTTTACCTTTTGGATTCTGAACCACTAAGCAAAAAGTCTCCAGAGCTCCTTATGTTCAAGGACCTTTTTGACCCTGCTTTGGCTCAAACAAATTACAATTTGATCAAATATAGGCCAGCCCTGTGCCGGTTAATGCTCTGGTATACCATATGGGAGGCCTGGAATTGATTCTTCTTTCTAGACTTCTTGCTGTTTTGGGGCTTAGTCCTACAAAGTACTGAGTTGGCCTTGGTCCAGCAAGGCATTTGAACATGTTCACTTCTGCAAGCATGGTGGTTCTACATCAGTTTGATGACTGTGTTAAGCATGTGAAGCATATGGTTGCTTTTTCTTTGTTGGCTTGTCAGGTTGCAGGCTTTTGAAGTACTTTGAAGCGTGTCTCTTGAAAACTAGGGTTTAAAGGGGGAGCCTGGAAGGAAGGGCAATAGTAACAAATAATAAGAAAAATGAAACTTTTGTAGTAATTCTATTTCACTTTCTTTAAGAAAGAGGAATCGGATTGCCTTTGAACTGTATCGGACGTGTCACAACTGCGTGAGAGCAAGCCTCCTATCACAGTAATGCGTAAGAAAGTAACGAAAGGCATCCCAGGATTCTTGGATACATTTGTCCTGCGTGGAGTTAGAACAGAACTAATTCTGTTCCGGGATTTTACTTTTCAGCTCAGTCTCTTCTAAGTAACTGCGCTTTCTGAGGCTAACGGCAAATTTCTGCAGGCAGTGTCGGCTTCTAGTGGTGGTGATGCTCCCTGTTTAGAGTTACGACCAGGGATTAGTGTGTAGATGGAGATCACTGCTAAATCTTGTGTACCGTGTAGGGGGTGCAGAAAGTAAGAGGCTGCCCCTGTGGGAATGAGTGGACAGAGCCATCCCATAGATGTCATTTTCAATATAAAGTTGAGGGATCATGAGAGTCAATCACTCCTCTTCAGTGGCCAGCATCCAAGGAGGACTCTGTCTGTTCTGTCTTTGATCCTGATCTGTGTGTTCGTGAGTCCAGCTCCTGAATCCAATTCCCATCTGCTGCTGAATCCAGCCTGGGACTTTCCCGGTGCCTGCTCCACGGCATCAGTGGTGACGGTGACATAATTGCCATCAAGGGGGTCGATTTCAATGTTGGCTTTGTGTACATTTGTATATATATTCCAGTTTATTGTTATTATTTTCATTAAAGCTGCTTTAATTTTCACATCTGTAAGTGTCTCTCTCCTATTCTCTTTCCCTTCCCCTTTGGGAGGGGAGAGGGGTTAACAGAGAGAAATCTGTCATTCATCTAGCGGCTGGCCCAACCCCAAACCTTGGCAATGTTGAAAGTAAAAACACTGATGTAAGATAGTGACTGCAGCACTGGAAATCAGATGTGCTGCTCTTGCCTTTAATCCCAGTTATGCCCTTGTCAGCTGGACTGCTTCCTGCTTATTAACCTTAATATGTGAAACTGCAGCGGAGCTGCCATTCAGTTCCTGTACCTGCTTTACCCTGACGTTTCAATTTAAAACTGAGCCAGAGAAATGGTGTATTTTAACTTTTTTTTTTTTAATTATTAGTATTATTATTATCATGATACTTTCTGAACTGTCCTAAAATGCTGCAGTTGGCACGTGTGTGCACATTCACGCACGTACAGCGGTAGTAGAGGAGTGCCCAGTAACGCGCTGCAGGCTTCCATTTGCCAAGCTGACACAGAACGTGTTTGGTCATCCAGAGATTAACGTTGGATACACATACGAGTTTTTAGCTATGCAGCTTGATTTATCTGTAGATGCAGGTGATAGGACTATTTACAATCTGGATATAAAAACACTTATAGTGGGTCAGATTTTGTTGTATATACGGAGTGCAAGAAGATTCTGGTTTGAGTCATCTTTTATACAATAAAAGCACCTTGCTGTGAAGTCAGTTTTTTTACAGGTAAACAATACTAAAATTTCATACTTTGCTTTTCTTCTAAACCTGCTACTCTGTGGACTGGTTAAGGGAGTTCAAGCAGCAGCATTTATTTAATCATTGGGAAAGCCTAAAAGAAGTCATGCTTGTAGTGCACCGTGTCTGGTTATATAGTTACATAATTTATATGGTGCAAAATTTTTGTAATCCATGTTGACCATACGTGTGTAATGTCAACTCACAGTTATATACTGTTTGATTATCTAGACTGGACAAATCATGCAGTAGATCCCAAAATAGTTTAGGTGTGTTGGAGTTTGCATAGCATAGCACTACAGAAAATCTGGCTTTAATGTTTCAGAAGTCGGTGTGTCTCTGGTAATGGTGTTCTTACTCTGCTGTATGTAGGTTGATACCGTGTAAAGCTTTCAAGCTTCTTACATTTCAAGAAGATTTTTTTTATTATTATTTATTTTTATTTTATAGCATAATATAGCACCATGCAAAGCCATGGACTTGGTTTGGGAATGGTACCACATCTGATATGTAAAGCGCTCTCGTTGGAGCAACGCATTTTCTGTTGCTGTTACTTGAATTAATTCTGCAGGAGACAGTTTGAATCCAGTAGCAGTGGTTCTGAGCCAAATCTAATAAAATTAAGCCAATATTCCTTTGGGCAGTTGTTACTTTTTGGGTTCATCTGCTCACTGTTGGCTTGTAACCAAAAGAGAGGTTTTATGTTTAAGATTAATTGTGGGTTATGTAGCAGGACTGCCTTTTCTAGCTTGAACGATGGAAATTGCAAGAGAAAATTCGACCTAAATGGAATTTAAGGTTAATATTTGGATACCTCTCTTAATTGCTTAGTATTTCTTATCTATAATTGTCAAAGGCTTATCTCAGCCACTTTAGCTGGGTGCTCAATTGTCATAGAAACATTTCAATTATTAGTGCACATTTTAAATTATTCCACTGAACCGAGCAGATAGCTCCATGAGCTCCATTGCAAATGTGCTTTGAGGTGCTGAACACTTGAAGGTGACTTCCCATTTCCAGCTTGCACTTTATTAGCAAGGTGATTTGTAACATGTAAATGTAATTAATACCACTGCCTGCAATTTGGCAGCTTTGTATAATTCTATTCCTTGCTGCTAATTAGTCCACTAGTCAGTTCCTTCTTATCTGATCAATTTATATTTCAACAGTCGTCTTAACAGTATTCCTCTTTCACTGTCTAAGTTATTTCTGTAAAACCAGGAGACATTCTGTTGAACTCATGCTCTCAGGTGGGATACTGAGTGGAGACTCAGTGTAAAAGGTTCCTTCCCAAGTACTTTTGGAAGATGACTTCCGTAAGCAGTCAATTTTTTTTTGGTGTTTTTCACCACACCTGTGCTCTCTAGTACCAGTATTTGAGGCATTCCTCTCCCATCTGAACATTGGGAAGCTGTTTGCATAGCCATGGCTAACTATGGCTTTTTATGGATGCTTTTGTCTTTCTGTAGTTGTACTGTGCGGAGCCTTCAGAACTCTGTTTTGATCCTACGTGGCATTCCCGTAGTACTGCTTCAGAGGAATGGAGAGAACATAAAGGTAAAGATATTCAATTCCTGTGTTGGTTCCATAGTTAAAAACTGTCTGCTCATGCATTTTTTTTTTTACTTTTTTTTTTAATTCACTTACTTCAAATTGTTCAACCCCATCGATACCTGCTATCTGATTATGGCAATCGTGCAAATTAAGCTCCTGCAATAAATCTAGGATAGCAAGAAACTTGTCTAAAATTATTAGTAACTGCAATAGCGATGTTCCAGTTAGCATTGGAAGAGGCTTTAGTTAATTCAAAGTGCCAAATCTAAAGTTCTCAGTTGTAAGAATTGTGGGGATGTTAGGAAAATTGTAGGCACAGATTGGTCCAGTATGACATGCCATGAGGTACAGTTCTGTCTTCTTCTTGGGTACAAGAAGTCACTTAGCTGCATGAATTGTTTATATTGTTTACTGGGGAAAAAAAAAAAGTATATTCGTAGAAGAGAGAGAGGATTCATACTTTCCTGACATTCTCTTATGGAGGATCAAGTCAGTTGTTGAATAATTCTTAAAATAATTGGCTTAAGAAAAGCAGACTCTTGTTATTTAAGCAATATTCTCTCTGGAGAACAGCATGGCCCAAACACATATTTTGAAAAGTTTCTCTCTCAAGATCAGATTCTACATGAGCCTCTGTTAGGGTTATCTGTTGTTTTCAGGTTGGATTTGGTTATTGCTAGTACTATAAAAATGTCTTTAAGACTGTGTGGCATTTCCTTGTAAGTGAATAATAATACAAGCATGAGGGTGGAGAAGGGTGTATGAGGGTGGAGAAGGGTGCATGCCAGACTTACCTGCCATAAAAATTCAGTAGAAGAAATTATTTAAAGCTTTCTTTTGCATTGGAATTCTATAAATTGGGCCTCTGAAGAATTAAAAAGATCAGAGAGAGCAGGTGTTGGTTAGAGCTGAGCTGGATTAGTTTCGTGCCTGGATCTTTGTGCTGTGACTCTTAGGTTTCCTCTCAATTGTTTTGAGTTCAAAGAGAGATGTGAAAAAAAAACATGATTTGCATCCAACAAAAGAAGGGGCTGCAACTGCCAAAAATGAGGAAAAACATCTATCTGGTTGCAAGAGCTGACCTGAGTTGTCTCTCTATTTTCTTGACCTGTCATTGATTCTGCCATTGCACATGACGAGGGGAAAATATCCGTGGCTCAGGAAGCGCTTGATATTTGCAGACTGCTTTAACTCAGGTTGAGGATGGCAGCTTATACAAACTACTCAGACCTTTCCCATCATCTGCCCCTCGGGAGACATGGCAAGCTGTCACCCAGAGTATTGCACCGCTCACCTAGATGTAAATATGTTGACTATTGAAGAACTACGGATTTCTGAACATGCGTCATAGTTGCTTCTGAATGTTTTGTGTGCGCAGGCTCTTAGCCCACAGTGTAGAGCGCGATTCTGAGAATGCAAGATGCACGTTAAATTAATTTAATGACTATTCCAAAAATGTAATGTGGGACGTAATCAATATCTTGGTTTATTCTGGCCACAGCGGGTCAGCCTTATGTCCCATCGGTGGGATTATAGTTTGTGCTGATTTGTACAAGGATGGGGACGTGGACATGTGTTTTAAAGGAAACTTTGCAAGGTGTGTTGCTCTGCTACAGATTGTAGCTTTCCTCTATGCTTTTCTGCCTTTTTTTTTTTTTTTTTCTTTCTTTCTTTTTCAATACTGGTGCTGTTGGGTTTTTTTCATGACAATAAATATAGCTGTCTAACATTCAGTTTTTCAGCACATACTCTGCTCTTAATGAATGTGATCATTTACACAGTGTCACTGTAGTATTGGCATGCTAAATAATTTAGTGAGCTGTGGCAGGTAGATAGCTCTGTGGTGTCTATGTTACTATGGCAATACATTTGCTTAATGTAAATATTAGTCATTCTGACCATATGAATCTCAGGGCTTCTGACATTATTAGCTGTGTTTGGGAGGTGGGATTCTGCATATCTGAAATATTAATAGTTTAAAGATTACTTTCTTTTTCTGTAATTCCTTCTGTTTTCTGACTGAGCCACGTAATCTATTGATTGTAATGAACAGAGGAGAACATTTCTTTATCATAATTGTAATGCAGCTCTGTTATATAGAAATATATAACTGAATTCTGATCCTCTAAAAATTCAGCCTAGTGAAGTGAAAGGAAATAGGATCTTGAGGTCTGTCAACTTTGCTCTGGATCAGAGTCAAGGCAGTTCTAGAAGCACAAGAAATAAAATCAAACTTGGAAGAAAAAATCCTGTGGAATTAGATGTAGTTCCATGGCTTGAAAATGAAGCTAAGCATGGGAGTCTCTTCCACTCCCCTTATGGGTACCACCAGGTATAGAATGACTTAAGAAACCCTTAATTTGTCAGAAAATTAATGTGCAAGCAGTATGTTAATGAAGTTTGTTTCTTAAACTTTTATGTGGATGGCTTTCTAGTCCATTTTTGTGGACCATTTCCACGGAAAAGGAACTACCTTCTGCAAAGTCTTGTCTCAAAGGCCAGCTTATTCCCCATTGTGTAAACTATTCATTGTCTGTTATGATCTGCCAGTACTTTTGAGGCAACAAATAGAAGTGGTAAAAGAATTGGGTCATTCACCTTTTCTAAGCATGCTACAGCATCGCAATTGATTAGCTGATAGTCTATATAAAATTTCCGTCACTTCCAACCACCGAGATTGAGTGTGCACCAGTAGCATTCATAATGTTTTATGTCCTGTTTTAAACCTTGCTTGTTAAACTGCTAAACTTAAGATCGATGTTGAAAAGATGATTTGGCTGGAATGTGCTCCCTGGCTGTATTTAGAATTGTCCCCAAAATAATACAGAACACACTGAATGACATCTTTAATTATTTGTAGAGTAGATGATACTGGGGAGTTCTGCGTGCTCGTGCTGCAGTCTGGCAACAGTGCTCAGCACCTATCTGGGTTCGGCCCATTAACTGTCAAAAAGTGAAATAATATAAAATACGGTAGTAGCCACAGAATCACAGAATGTTAGGGATTGGAAGGGACCTCAAAAGATCATGTAGTCCAATCCCCCTGCCAGAGCAGGAACCTAAATGACATCACACAGGAAGGTGTCCAGGCGGGTCTTGAATGTCTCCAGAGAAGGAGACTCCACAACCTCCCTGGGCAGCCTGTTCCAGTGCTCCGTCACCCTCACTGTAAAGAAGTTCCTTCTAAAGTTTAAGCGGAACCTCCTGTGTTCCAGCTTGCACCCATTACCCCTTGTCCTGTCATTGGGCATCACTGAGAAGAGCCTGGCTCCATCCTCATGACATTCGCCCTTAACATATTTATAAATATTAATGAGGTCTGCCCTCAATCTCCTCTTCTCCAAGCTAAAGAGACCCAGCTCCCTCAGCCTTTCCTCATAAGGGAGATGCTCCACTCCCTTAATCATCTTGGTGGCTCTGTGCTGGACTCTCTCTAGCAGTTCCCTATCCTTCTTGAACTGTGGGGCCCAGAACTGGACACAATATTCCAGATGAGGCCTCACCAAGGCAGAGTAGAGGGGGAGGAGAACGTCTCTTGACCTACTAACCACACCCCTCCTAATGCACCCCAGGATGCCATTGGCCTTCCTGGCCACAAGGGCACAGTGCTGGCTCATGGTCATCCTGCTGTCCACCAGGACTCCCAGATCCCTTTCCCCTACACTGCACTCCAACAGGTCTGTCCCCAGCCTATACTGGAACCTGGGGTTGTTCCTGCCCAGATGCAGCACCCTACACTTGCCCTGGTTATATTTCATTAAGTTTTTCTCTGCCCAGCTCTCCAGCCTGTCCAGGTCTCGCTGGATGGCAGCACAGCCCTCTGGCGTGTCAGCCACTCCTCCCAGCTTTGTATCATCAGCAAACTTGCTGATGATAGCCAAGTTCTTTGTATTTCACAGAAGAGTCTTTTCCAGATTTGCATAAGCGTTCATTATTTTTCCTACCTCTGAGATGATAAAAATTTCACTGTCAGTGCTTGCATGTGAGTAAAGCTCCTAACTGAACAGGAATACAAACCAGAGGTGTTGGTTAGCTTTCCGTGGCACTGTTGCTCACAAATGCTAGTCTGGAATTCAAGGTAACCCAGGAAAATTAATTATTTACCATTTATATCTTTTCCTGACAAGACTGCTTGTGGGAATACTGTGCTGCTGGCTGTCGCTCTTGGAAAAATATTATATGCTTTAGATGCATCTGTTGTTTATAGCTGCAGGGAAGTATTGAAGCATTTAGATTCTGAATACCTAGCAAGTATTAGCATAGCTGAAAGAGTAATTGGAGCAGCTTCTCTGGTTATTCTTTTAGTAAACAAACCATACTCATAAAATGGCTTGGGAAAAGCCACACGTGCAATGTATCGAAGGAAAAAGACTGCAAAGCCACTTTCTCCTCTGTCGGAAGAACCTGCGTAGGGAGAGGAGCTCCTGTGAGATCAGGCTGGCAGGATTTTCCCTTAGAGAAAGAGGCTTGATGGTTCTGCTTTTCCAAAGGGACAAGTACCCATTTTCAAGACAGGCTGTTGGGAGGTATCCTCTGAGCACTCAACAAACCCTTCTTTCCAGGTTTGGCTTCAGGATATGTGCCATAGGAACCATGGGAAAAGCATGGGGAGTTCTTTTGACGTAGTTCATGCTACCACTAGCTGAAAGGATCTGGTGAAGCTCATCAAGCGTGGTGGTTTTGTAGCACTAGAACCTGCCATCGAGGTGAACTGCTCTCGTTTTATTTGTTTTGTGCCTTGCTACAGCGCAAGCTTGGGGATACCAGTATATTCCCATGGATTTCTACAACCAGTGGAATGCTTCTTCTGTTTCTGAGCTCCGCTGCATTTCTTTGCTTCTGCTGCAAGACAGCATGCCTGTGTTTTAAAGCTGGGCTGAAGAAAGGGGAATGGATTGTATTATAAGCTGAATGCTTAAATCAGGTGATAAATTGAAGGAACAAAAGTGTGTTCCAAAAAGGAGTTGCATTTAGTGATTCACACAGAATTTGCTCCACTAGTTTCTTTTGTAATCACACTGTAAGTGCCTTTTCACTTTTCCCCACAGAAGAAAAAAAACCTGTTAGTTTTGCAATGCCTTTATTTGAATAATGGATGTTTGCTTTTGGGTAATACCGTACAAATAAGAAGTGGAGTTGTTTTATCTGTAGTGTTTTTATGCTTTTTGTTATCATGATTTTTGTGTATTTTACTTCGAAAAGTTAGTGATGGCTGCTCTGCACTCCTGTAACTTCCATGGCTTCCCTCATGCAAGGAGAGCTGGTGCTGCTCTTCTGTTGCAAGGAGGAACTCCCAGAGGAGCTGTGCATCTTTAGCTTGTGCTTACCAGAAATTCTTCTTGGACTAGCACATGTGAGTCCTAACATTGATTGATGTTGATCTATGGATAGCTGGCACTTAATTATCCCCTGTCTTGCCTTCTTTTAGTTGCTGTAACAGAACAGATACATCGCAGAGCTTAAAATGGAAAGAATATTATGGCCATTGTCCTCATGTTATCTTCAAAAATGATTGTTGTCCATTTAAATACTCACATTAAATAGATGTGACATAAAAATATATAGGATAGTGTAAGGCCTAAATTGTATTTTCATTATTCTTTTCAGTAAATGGTGGATGTTTTGTACTAATGTGCAGTTTTTTGACAGAAGATGGTGAAAAGGGTAAGTAAAACCAAACAAATACAGTCTCCAGGCTGTTGTTGTTAGTTTTGTCGGTTGGTTGGTTGGTTTTTTTTCGTTAGGGATTAGAGAGTATATGCCAAGTGTAATGTAATATATTGTAGATACAAAAATACTTGTCACTTGATCCTTTCTGTTACTGCAGTAAGTCAGACGGGGAAATCACAGTAACGAGTAACGTTTACCTGCCTGTTGCATTATTAGAACATGGCTTTGGGCTTTCAGAAGAGTCAGAAAAAAGGCACAGAAGGCTGGTGCTTTCTTACAGCGTGAGCTTGACAGATGTTTATTTGCAGGTGCAGAACACTTAACTTCAGAGCTCCAGTAATACTAAAGGATGTGAGTCTAACATGCTGCTTGGTTATTACAGTTTAATGCCACTCTGCATCATAATTAGCTTTACTAGACATTAATAAGTGGGCTTAATATTCAAACCGTCATGTTGGAGTTAAGTGTGCCAATGAGCCTTATCAGTGGAGTAAAATGTAAATTTTAACTCGTTTATCTCATTAGCCTTTAATAAGGCTGTGCTTTGCAAATGATGGCTGCATCATCTGCTGATTATATCCTCTGATCTGCTAAGCAAAATAGCACTCTAATAATAGCCACACCTCGCATGAAATCCTCCCACTGGTGTTCTGGAACGCTTCATGTATTTTTTTATTATTATTATTATTCAATTAGAGGGCCTTGATTGTGTCTTTTTGTGCACAATGCCAAAATATAGAAATGAAAGTAAGATGAGAATTCATTTCTTGTAGGCCCTTGGTTTAGAAACATTTTGCCAAGTAGGAGTTTTCGATGGGGACCACAAGTCGAAGTTTGTTGTCCGAGTGCAGCGTGTAGGGTTTCTGACAGTTTTCTGGGCAGTTAAAGCAGCCAGACTGGCAACTGAATAATAATGACTCGCTGTTTCAATAACAATCAGAGCTCTCCCGCAGTCAGTTACTCTCATCTTAGAGGAGAAACTGAGCTGAGTGATTTGTTTTAGGCTCACGTAAAAGGAAAGAGAATTGGAGGAGAGTGTTAGGTCTCCTGGCTTGAACTCCGGCACGTAGGCTGTTACCACTGTGACTCCTGATGGTGATTGTGTCCCCAGCATGCTATTCAGAGCAAGCAAGAAGGAATTTAACAGGTTTGAGGGAATTCCGGAAAGTCCAGCTAATACTTTTTCCCAGCAAATCACTCTTGTTAAAAGTCCAAAGAAACTTGTTCAATTCATCTAGGAACTTTCAAGCCTTGGAGGTTTCCCAATAGATGTTTTTAAGATTCAGTGGTTGTGAGTGAATATGGTTGGTTCTGATGCCTGAGGCAACAAAACTGAATCACTCCACTTGTAAATTGATTTGGTGCAGGCTTGTTTCCATGTAGTCTTTATTTTGAAAAATTTACACTCATCTTCTGCGATTGAGTTCTTTAATGATTGCACCTCTCTCTATAGCAATGCTAACATAGTCCTTCAGATAGCTCTGAAATGGTCTATCATGAGAGAATCTGTTGTTTAAATCATCGCTAGAAGTGCAAAGTGAATCTCTTTTCTTCCCATCCCCTGTTAAATTGATACTTAAACTCCTCTGTAGTGCTCTGAGGGATGTGAGGTAGGAGAGCTCCCGCAGCACTCTATTTTAATAGTGGTAGCTACAGCCCTTGTGGCTCCATAGAGCTCATTGACTGCTTCTGATGGTAGGGTTTCTATGCTAGTAGTCATCCATCACAGTATTGTGGTTTATTTTTTGTATTGATTTTATTGATGGTTGAGTTGGTAGATAGATACACTGTCACAGGCAAAACTCAGTCAGGGAAAACTGCAGATCTTGGCTGCTGGTCCTGCTGAGTCGGACGTTGAAGAGGCATTGCCACGACACCATCTGTACGTGGTGAATCTAGTGGGTTTGAATTTTCAAGTGTTGACAACTTTGGGGACTGATTCTTTCCAATTAATTTCACTGTTGTGGTATGAGTAATTGTAGGCAGATGCACTTTTGGTACTGGCACTCCCGAAGAGAGGTTTTCTACCACCCTTCATTAATTTGTAATTAGTTAGATGTTTGGTTTAGTGCTGACTTAGGAGCAACAGCATTTATTTTCAGTTAGTTTTTCAGCACAGATGCTTGATTGTATGTAAATTCTCTTACAAAGTCAATGAAGGGCCCCCTCGAGATGTTTGGTGACTCTTAGCACTGGAGGTTAATGTCCTTCAGAGTACAAGTACGCTCGAGAGCAGCAGGGATCTCTGAACACTGGCTGGCAGAGAGATGGTGGATTTTGAAATGGTGTTAAAGTATTTTATTGTTGGAGTGCCCGTGGCGTGAATTACGATGCAAGTAAAGTGGTGTCTGTGGGGAGAGGTGGACCTGGAGATAAAACAGTATGGAGAAGGCAATATATGTGGTGACAGTAAAATACAGTAAGTTTTGTTTCAGCAGAGGGATAACTGATAAATGATGTAACAGTTGTGCATGCACTAAAGTACTTGCTTTACTGATATATCACAATTAAAAACTGGCTTTCTAATTCTTAGAGCCTATTTCCCCTCTTAATTGAGAGGTTGGAAAAAAAATCATAAATTTGTGATTCAGTGTTAAGAACGACATCCTCAGGAATAAAGCTGGAGGTATTACTTCCAAACATGCTGTGGTTACAGCTGAGTAAGGTTCGAGGCCTGTGCATACAGACAGACTTTCTTGTGCCTCTCACCTGTTCTGCCTTCAGCCTGTGCTTCTCCTTTGGAGCTCTGCCAGGGCTGCTACCTCAGGTATGACTTTGCACAAGGTGCAGTTTGCTATTGTCAGTTTTCAAGAAGATCATAAAGGTGAATTGAAAAAGTTGGGATTAGGGGAAATGGGAGAGGAGAAGTACTGGATTTTAGGCATGGAAATTACAAGCACACCCCGACTACTTTAAATTAAAAAAAAAAGGTATTGGTATACTGTTAACTTCTGCAGCTCCTACAGCTTGAGATGGAAGGACAGGAGTAGAGCTGAGAAGCAGCAGGTTCCCAAAGACATACACAGACACTCCCCACTTTTGAAGGTGTGCAGGCAGGAAGAACAACAACCTGTTGATGGGTGGGACCTGTGCTTTCCCACGCTTGTAGACAACTCCTTCGGTGTTACAAAATTAAATGGGAGAGGTCGTAGTTTGACTTTCAGTTATCTGTACGGAGGAGCATTCCTGCCAGAGCTGGCGCACAACTGTCTTCTTTACTAAGCTTTCAGTATTGATCATTCCAAATGTTAAAAAACTTTAAATAGTAATTCAATTTTGTTTTTACTAGCATCTAATATTTGCCCCACCTTTTAGTAGATACTGTTCTGCAGAAATATTTGTGAGGTTTTGTGTTTTTCAGAGCACTCCCTTTATAAGACGCCTCGTCTTCATTTGCAATTTGAAAAGGGCTGCTATTTACCCTTTTTACCCTGCAGGGCGTGAGAGTTGCTGGTTTACCTTCATTCCTCCCTGGAGTAGGAAGACACCTGTATTTCTGTTTGTATTTACCCAAAGGTTCAAAGGCAAGACCAAAACAAAAAATATACAGATTTGTTATGAATGTGTCAGATTACTTGAATTTTATTTATTTATTTATTTTTAAGATTGTTTCCTTATTTAGCAGTTTCTTTTTTAGCATCCTGGCAATATAACTACCACAAGTGTTGTATAGACTACTCATGTTTCTTTTTTTTTGCCAGGTGTTCGTATGTCTTACTATCTAGGCAAAGGTAGTCATAGAATGGAAGATGCTTTAATGTCCTTCAGACTTGTGTTGTGAGATCAGACATTAATTTCCACTCTGCATAAAGGACAACTTAACACTGTTTCCATGACGCAAATAATTCTATTGGGAGGAAAGCTGGAGAAGTTTAGAGGGGTAAAACATCTGCCACCTATATAAAATGCAATGAAACTAAATAGAAATGTAAATAAAAATAACGTGAATTTTTCTTTGATTTGGCTTTTTACGCATGACACATCATAAAAATGCCGACAATCCACTTGGGATTTTGCTGTTTTCTACTACTAAAAGCAAAAATTTCAACGTACGTATAGAAAGCCATATTTGTTAAAGTCCATTCAACTTGCAAATCTGAGCTAATATTTTTAAATAAGGGTGTCACTGCAGGAGGAGAGGTTGGATTTTCACGGATCTATGCTCAAAGATGGGGGAAGTGTTACAGGGGAATTAATATAAAGTGGATCTTCAACTTCTGCTTGTCTTCTGTGAGTTGGGATAGAAAGGGTGAGGGAGAGCAGCATTTCTGTGTGGCTTCCTATGAGACCAAAGACCGACGGTTTTGTGTGTTACGGGAATGGAGATCTGGAGGGATGGGATAAGATTTTGTGCTTGTTCTGCTGTCTTTTTTTTAATCTTCTTCCTCATCTTTGTTCACTGAACAATGTGCTGTAATGATTGGTGGGTCTCATCTTAAACAGTAATGTTTATTTAGTGGTTCTCCCCAAATTTTGCAATCGATAATCACAAAAAGGAAACAAAAAAGGGTTTTGCAAGTGTTCTTCTCTTTGCCAAGCCTGGGACATAATTCAGGACAAAGGGAGCTCACTAGCTTCTGAAGCTTTCTCCAAGCTAAATTGCAAGTGTCTGATGCAAACAATGTTGGTTCACACGATGTCCTGTTCTTCCTGTTCTTTGTTTTATTTTTTAAAAGGGGGGAAACAAAGGCCACAAAAGTCCATTTACATTCAAAAGTGTCATCCAGTAAATATCACATTTTCTCACAACCCGCTGCCTAATGTCAGGCAATACATAGTACATAGGGCAAGGTATGAAAATGACTTTCCAGGGTTTAGGTCGTTAAGTTTATTAGGTTTGAGGAGTAATTTGTGATGGGCTTCTGCAATCTTAACAGTTGTCCTAGAGCCGTGTATCAGCTTTTTCTGATTCTCTTTCTTCATTCGTTCATCACGTCACTAACAGGTTATCACTTCAGAGTGTAGGAAATAGTGCTGACTTGATGGAGAAGTATCTCGGCGTGGTAATTTTCTGTAAAATAAGTAGTTTCGGTTAACCATGCACAGAAAGATAAATGACAGATTCAAGTTATCTAGTCAATTATTATAGCCCATGTCCTATAATGAACGTATTGAGAAGTATGAGAGGGTTTTATTGTGTGACAAATACCTACCTAAATGTAGATATAGTTGTAAGCCTTTCCCCCCCCCCCAGGAAAATAACCACTTTGTATTGTGAATGAAGCTCTGTGAGGATAAATATGCCTGTAGAGTAACTATTATGTTAATGCAATGTCCATTCTATACCTACCAGTTTTGTTGTCATGGCACAATCTGTCCTTTTCCAGAGCTATTAATTTGAGAGAGACAAATAAAGAGAAGTAACACGCACATGTGAACAAGAGGGAGGAATTCCATCTGCAAAGTGGAAGGCCTTTTCTCAGTAAAAACTTGGTGACAATCCTCTGGGGAAGCTTGTTGGTTGGTTTATTGATCAAGTAATCAGGATGGTCTTAATGATGTTTTACTACTTACTCTTGTGCTTGAGCTATATTTAGACCTGCAAAATCATCTGAGAGTTTGGAAATAAAAAACCTCCATGTTTATGGCTCTCTTATTGTGAAACGTGGGACGTTCAGATTACATGTGCATTTGCATTTTATTGTGGCTTAGTGCTGAAAGCATACACATCTTCTTTAATGTCACTTTGTAGACTTGAGAGCGTAATTCTAGGACTTCTTATGCTTATTATAATGAGCAGTTTGACATGTTATACAAATCACTTGAAAAAATTGTCTTACATATTATTGCTGTAGCCATAAAATAGATAGCTTAATCTTGTTTTCTGTAATCTACATATGATAATTACAGGTATGTTGGTAACTTTTTTTTCTAGACCACCTTTCTCTTGGGAAGGCAGTATTTCCCATTCTGTATGCTAGTGCTCTGAAAATAGTTTTAAATCTTCAGAGTATAGAGTTTTCTACAGCTTTGCTGGTCTCATTCATCTTCCTGTCAGGAAGGTTTTCTAGATAGGCAACTTTAATAATTTCCTGTGGTTTTATTTTATGCTTTTAGCTATAGACACTCTTTTACCTTTCTCAGAAAAAAACCCAACAACCCACAACAACTTTAAAAATGAGAAGAAATTCCATTCTCTTCAGCATCAGAACTTCAAGAAGGACGTGGTTTTTCTAAATTATGAGCATGTTGAATCCAAGTTTGTATGTCACACAGATGTCAGAATTATCTTTGAAAGCAAAATCGATGCTGCAGGTTGCATAGGATCATTTTGATTTCTTTCTTCTACTGGCATAATCAGAACATGAAGTTGGTTTTGTTAAATATCTGCTTTCTGATGTGTTCCTTCCTCCCACTCCTGGACAGTGATAAATTTTGAAATAAAGCCGGTACAGATTCTCGGTAGAGATGGAGTGGTTGGCAACAATGATTTTTTTTTCCCAATAATTCACTAGTAATTTTGTTTTGTCATAATTTTACTGTAAACATAGCAGCTGATACCTGCAATTCACCTATAAATCAAGGAATGGAAGGTAGCTTTCATTCAGTGATGCCTGCTATGCCCTTTGGGGTTGTTCTTTCTCTTTGAAACTTGATATGAAAGCACATTCACTGTATAAAATTTTAAATTGAGGTTTTTTTTTCGCTTGTATGCCTGTGTCACACAGTACAACACTGGGTGCTTTGGTCTGTGGGCCTCAGACATGTTAATGACTGGATTTTCTATGGAAATACGCTTTTCTTGGGTCAGCAATTTTGGTGGTTGCTTGGGAATGAACTTGCAAAGTTAAAACCTTTGAATTGATTTTAGTTCCACGACATCTTCATTTCTACCTACATACTGAAGAAGGAACTTTGCTGAGCTGCCATTTTTAAATACTTTTTCTTCCAGTTTAGTTTAAGGTTTTAACATCCCTTTTTCAGCAGTTTTCTCTAGTAGCAAACAAGGTGCTTCAGTTGTGCTGTGTGCCTGAATGCTACTAAGATAAGGTAGATAGATATGTGTCTTGGATTTTAAGAACCCTCGCTGCTGTTTTATTCTTATATTTTTAACCAATGTAATCTATGTTTTGAACCACTAATCGTAACTGAATTGTTGCCTTTCTGTAGTGGGCCAAATGTGAAGAGATCAAATATAAAAGAGAAACAGGTTTATTGTGTTCCTTATCTCTCTCTAAAAGAAACAAGTCACACCACTAGAATTGCGAACTTATTTTTTTCCCCTCTCTAGCTGCAGGTTTATGACCTAAGGATATGAATGTGTAGTTCATTCCTCCTGGGACTTACTCCTGCAAGAGTGCCTTCGGTGATTGTATGCTCTTGAGTTCCAGTGAAATTGCCTATGTGCAAATGCGTGCGGTAGATGAACATGCCCTGTGGTGTATCAGGCAAATAGAGCCCTCCTTGAGGAGGTCAAGGTCTCTGTCAAGTGTTCTGCCTTGTTTAAGTACTGTTTCCTTGAGCAAGCACTGCTGTTTCCTAGCTTTGGTATTACGCCCTTTGATGAATTGCCTCTGCTGTTTACCTTCCTAGGCCCACTGTGCATATTTTTTTTGCCTAACCCATCAATGCATTTTGGGCCGTGCTATCTAACTGGCCTCTCTGTGCTTTTATTTTGGCTCACCCGTGCAGCAGAAATCTCTGAAGGCTTGGGATTTGGCTGAGCCTGTGTGCCGGTGCACAGGCTGCCAGTGTGAATAGATCTCATTGCTCACTCTTGAAGCCTGCACCTTTGTGGCGCTGCAGCACTGCTGAACTGGGGCTCTCGGGTGGGCCTCTTCCCACTCGCTGTTGCTGTGCTTACTGGGGGGGAATTACCCATTCACATGTTCAGAGACCCATATGCCATATATTTAATGCCCTAACCTGGGTCCTCTAATGTGTAATATTACAGGGTTACACAGACCACGTGAAGAAGTTACTGGTAGCCCAATCAGTTGTCTGAACTTCTGTGAATCTGTGATAAATGTGTGAGTAGCGTAGCCTTCCAGAGACTTGAGAAGAGGTGAATTGTGTTTTTTAACTGCTTCTGGTTGATTGTAGATGGGACAGTAAGATTTTTGTCTCATTATAAAACATACTGCGTGTAGTTTCTCTCCTGAGATAGATCTTGTTAGGCAGTCTCTGTGGGGAGAAGTGACGAGACATTCTTACTTTCATGTTAGCAGGTTGAATTAAATTGTGCTTGATGAGAACAGATTGATACTTTGATTAACTACATTGCTTTACAATTTGTGGTGACTTGTTCCACGTTAGGCTTTTAAGCAGACGGCTTTATCAGCGTAAAACGTACCTTCTCCCACCCACCCATGGAAATCATAGTGTCTGTGCAGATACTGGGTAGAAAAAGATAGATTGAAAAAAGCTGACTACAGATAAAGTGTTTGCTTGAGTTAGGCAAAGGACAGGACAACTGGTGGACTGTAGCACTGAAACAGGAAAAAACAACTGAGGAAGGAGGATAATTGTTCATGTAAAGTGTTCCTCTAGTAACGTGCTGCAGCCTTCTTGCACGTAGAGCTTCTGACGGCAAGTAGTGCTTAACCAAAAAGAGGGTCCTCTGATGCAGTGGCTCTTGACCACTGACATTTTCTCAGTTTCCTACCACAGACCTACTGCTCTCCAGTGAACAAGATGTAATCCTTCTGCGTTCTGGTGGTTAATGTACAGGGTCAGTAAGGGTGGGGAGATGACTGTTCTTCTTGGGCTTTGCTTTCGTAGCAAAACTTACCACAAGCAGGATGAATCCTGTCGTTTGAAAGGATTCATGTCTTCTTTTGAAACATTGTCATTAATAACATTTAAACCCTCTCCCTGATCATAGTCCCTAAAGAAAAGCTGACAAATTGATGCAGAAGGCTTTCTTTTCAATCAAAAATAAACATACCCTGAACAAGGTCCCATTTAAGCTGGAACTTAGTTGAGGCATGCTAAAATTTACCAGTCTTTTTTTTTCCTGCCCTCCCTCATCCACTTACGAGAGACTGCAGAGACGTGATTGTATAGCTATGCATAAGACCATATCATTTCCTTCGGCTCTTTGAAATTGTCTAATTTCAAGCCCCTTTATGCTACACTGAGCCGTGAAAATGTTTTGATAGATGCTGTTTCTTTCACTGCCGTTGAGGCTTCTGACTCAGCTCTCCATTGTCTCTTGTGTACCTGGACTGACAGGGTGGAAAGCTTTGGCCAGCAGAGCAAAAGTGTACAGTACCTGATCACAGAGGTACACTTTGGCTTGAGAACTGTTGGAGAGCACAGCATCTTAGTATTTCAACCAAAGACGACCTTGAAAATGAAATAGCAGAGCCTTGCAGCGTATTTTGTGTCTACCTTCCGGTATTAGACAGTCTATCTTTTGTCTGTATGTTGTGCATTGCCTGGGAAGTCGCAATCCTGCAACCTTCTCAACTACTTTTTTTTTTTTTTTTTTTTCACTTCAGAAGTGAAACTTTTGAAAAGAGACATTCCAGTGGGAGCAGGCTTCATAAGGCATTCTCTGCTAGGCTGTTCTTCCAGTGTACTCTTGCAGTAAAATAAGTACTTCTGTTGATTGGGGATTTCGGCCCTGCAATCAGCTGTGTAAAAAGAGTTGATGATTTACAGACTTCAGAAGGAAAACTGAAAGCAGATCTCCTCCTCGAGTCCAATAACTGGGTCTCAATCTCATCATTAATCTAAAGCTGCCCAGCACAGCTGTGGACTACTTTTCCAGTTAAAAAAAAAAATAAAAAATAAATAAAATCGGCTGAGTTGTGCTGAAGTTTTTGCTGTCTCTACGTACCAGAGACTGCACAGACCTGGCTACAAACCCGTGTATGTGACTGTGTAATTTTCTCTGCTGCTGCTTAGGTAGAAGCAGGGGCTTGTTGGCATGTTTGTGTAGGCAACAGTTCACCAGATTTGCATGAAAAAAAAACCCAAACCAACTAACCCAGCCCACATTGAAAGGTATTTAGTATGAAACCAACCAAGTTCATGTAGGTGCAAGTTAGTTGCCTGATTTCAGAAGCTGTTGTCCAGTTACACAGAGAATATAGGAAGATCTGAGGGGAGGCAGTGACTTGTCTCTTTGAAGCTCGCTTCCTCATGTATGTGATGTGCGTGCTGGGGCTTCTCCTTCCACGTGGGAATTGTTAAATATATAATCCCTTGCTGGTATGGGCAGCTACCTTGTGTAGGAAAGGAGGGATTAAGGGACAAAAGTGTTGTCAGTACTGGCAATTGAAATAGCTCTAGAAGGCATATGCAAGTGAGCTTGGTGGTGTAATATGGTTCAACGACTGCGAAATAAGATATGGGTGAACTGTGGAAAGATTTAGCTGCTAAGAAGGTTCTGTTATTGTGTGGCAGGGTCAAAGGAATAAACTGAACAGTGGTTTTTGGAAGTAGACTTTAGAATGAACTGTAGGAGAGAGATATTTCCACTTGTCACGACTATCAAATAGTGGAATAATACCTCGATCAGGAATTAGCAGAGAGGAAAGGTAAAATTATTGTAAAATTTTAGCCATGAACTGACTAAGATAAATGGTTACTTTTGTTCTTAGTGGCCTCCAAGTTCACTTCCTCCGTGAATACCTGTTTTATAAATTAATTCACTTTCTCACTTTTGCATTCATTATGGGCAGGTCATTAATTGGAGTTAGTTTTGCTTTACAGGGAATAACGTGATGTTGCAGTTACCGTTACACGTTTCATCTTGCAAAATAATCAAGAAAACCTACTAATCTAGCAACAAAATCTGCGTAGCACTACTACTGTAACTAGAGTATGCTAACTTTAGATTGTATCTTAAAAGATAGTATCTCTTCCAACTCAATTACTTCCCTCTTTTAAACAGCCTTTTTTTAGGATGTGACCATTTAAGTTGTCAAAAGCTTTGTATGCTATTTGTAACACTATTACAGTTTTGAAGTCCTTGAAGCCTACACAATCTATTAGTGTTTTGCATTACTAAGGAAATCCCAGCATCCCAAGACTCTTTCCAAACTGGAAGTATTTGCTTTCTTACGGGAATTGATTTGATCTCAGAAATATTATTGCACGTTGCAGTCTGCTTGTTGATGTCTTGTTACTGTTAAATCAGAGATGATTAAAAAGCCTTAGTATTGGCCACTGTGAGGAAAATGTCTGTGTTGTCTGACTACTCTTAGATTTCTGATCCAATAGCTGGGCTAGATGCAAGTGAAATAAGCCCTCATCATTTTAATGTTTGCTGCAGGCGAGTTGTTTTCAGCTATTAATTTAAGTTTGGTACTTCTGTTCTTCATTTGCTGCTTTGTACAGTCTGTTTAAGATGTCTTTGTGCAGGAGGAGTGAACGTTCAGGATGAACTGTTAGACTCCATTTTACTGAGGTATTATTGTTTATCACCGGGGACAAATAATCTTTTTCATGATCCTTTGTTATTAAAAATGTCAGTGGCTTTAATCTTGTGATTGTATGTATGCACAGTATGCTGTTAGGTGCAGGTTTTAGAGGGCATAAATGCCAGAGATGAATTTGCTATTTCACAGTTTGTCAGCCACATGCTTCCAAAGATCTTTATAAAGCAATGGAGTGGTGTTTGTGCCTGTAACAACACATACAGCAAATGGAGCAGGCAGGATGCGTGCAACATCAGCTTGAGGGAACCTTCCTCAAAGTTTTCTGTGGCCGGTATCTTAGACGTTTCTAGAGTTAGCAACACTGAAAGCCCTTGCTGTTCTGCTCTAGGGCCATCTAACCAAAAAAAAAAAAAAAAAAAAAAAATCTGATTTGAATGAAAATCCCGGCGGTTGTTAAATGCGCATCTGAGAACTCCCAGTGTTGTAATTTGAGTGTGTCCGAATCAAGACTCGGAAATAGCAAGAAGCTTTTTACTATCTTGGGTAAGTGGGACCTTAGGAGACTTTATGTAGGAGATGAGGGGACACCTGCTTGTCTTGAAGTTTTCTTTCACAGGGACTGTATCTGTTCTTTATATATATATATATATATGGTGGCTAGAGTTAGGATACCCTTGTGTAGGAAAACTGCAAGTGCAGACTGTAGCCATCATCTACTTAGGCATGAAGCTGATAGCAGAGGCAGGACTTGAGTGTTCAGTAACACAGTAGTGGTTAGAAATCCTCACGCAAATGTGAGAACTTACACAAACGAAGCAGCACTTCTGTGGAAAGTGACCTTTCCCACTGGACTCACAAACACAGCAGTGGCTCTGTCACTGGATCTGTTGGCATCTTGCTGTGTTTTGAATGTGTGGTGAGAGATGCACCATTTTGGTTCACTTCAGGTCTTCTCATAGCTGCTGAGAAGTAGGGCAGGATTTCAGGAATCTGTAATGTCCACAGCACCGGTGCAGAATCTCTTACCCCCAAAAAATGTGTTTAGATTGCTACAAGATGGAAGTAGTTATTTAAAGGAATATCCACCTGATGGGCAGGGAATGAGTACTGTCTTGAAGTTTGTGGGGTAGAGTCTGCGGCTGGGAGGCTGGGATAGAAAAGATACATGAGGAAAAAAGAAAATTGCAAAGGCTATGGAGGGCAGAGAATTAGAACAGAGTGAGGGTAAGAGGATAAATAGCCTTGGATTGCCTGTGTTTGCTACAACCTAGAGCTCTGCGTGTGTCTCAAGAGTCTTAATCACCGATCTTTGATTTTTATCAGCACTCTTGGAGAAAACCATTTCTTCCTTATTACTAGCTTAAAATAGTGGCAGCTGATCTGAAGTTTCCAGTTGATGTGAGTTTGGTATCATACTGCTGTACTACTGCTGACAGAATTTGTCATGTGATAGCTGGATGTCTAATATCAGTTTCTTTTATATAAATTCTTAAATAGCATGCAAAGTCTACAGTGAAACAACCTCTAAGTTGTAAAGTCAAGCCTCATAAATTCCAGATTTGAGCTGGCCTCTGCTTTGTTAATTAACTTCTCTCGCTTCACCTTATGATACCATCTTTAATTACATGATCACATTATTTTTTCCAAAGCTGCTTGCTTCAATTCATGCACAGGACAGATCTGCTCAAAGGCTGAATCAGGGCTGTGCAGTGAAGGACACTTTTGCCTGGAGGAGTCTGCTGAACTTTTACAGAAATGGGAAGATTTCTGTTTGAAGGAGGGAGCTGACAAAGAGGAAGCTGGTGGGAAGTGGGCAGGTGATCTGAAGAATAGGCCAGTTAAATATTCCTTTGGATTATTAGGCAAAGTACTTAGAGCAGGCTTTTTCTAGATGGTCTGTAAGCATGCATCTTGTTTTCACAGTGTTTTTGTGGTAGAAATGTTGAGCTCTCAAAGCTGCAAACAAGTCACCAGTAGCTGCGCGTTGAACACATAGTGGTACCTACTTGTATCAATAACAATTATTTTTAGTTTACTCCCCCCCCCAACATCATTAATGCAGCAATAGCACTACTGCGTTTTACAGAACGATTTAAGAAGCAGCAGTACACTGGTAGATGCCCACAAATAAATGAGGATATGAACCAAACTTTTGAGAAGGAAAGCGTTTGAAAGAGTAAGGCCGGTGTAAGCATGGAAGAGATAGGCAGGTGAAAAGCGTGGGTGGAGTAGTGGGGCAAGGAGTAGAGAGACTTTGATAATTTGTAAGAGATTACTTCTGTTCCCAGCACTGACTGGCTCTTATGAGCTAATTCTCGCTGGTTTTGCACAGTGCTCTCCAGCACATCTGATTCCAGGTGATTTATTCTTTGGAGAGTAACTTGTATGGAGACCCACTTTCATTCTGGAAGTAGTGTTACCCAGACAGATAAACCATCCAGGTTTTGTGTTAGCTTCTCCACGTATGGAATATTTTATCTGCAAAAAGGGTGAACTAGATGTGTTAGTTGTTTTCCATCAAAGTGCTTAGGAAATGCATCTTATGTGCTGTAGCAAGCAAGGGTAAGAATGGAGGAGGGAGACTGACCATGAAGTTGAATCTTGAACCTGTGAAGATACAGTAGAATACACAACCATCTTTTGCTTCTTGCTTGCCCCAGAAATGTTAAAGTTGCACCCTGTATATTTTTTGACATTTTGCAAATGGCAGAAGTTGCTACTGCTTTTGCTACAGGCCGCGTTTTCCTGTGCTAACAGTTTCAAGAAAAAAAGCAGAGAGCGCGCACTTGAGGAATAGTGATGTCCACTGGAGAGAAAAGATTTTTCTCTTTTAAGATCTATGCAGTTAAATACGTACCATACTGGCAAAGAACTGTTCTATGGGCTGTGGCAAATCATGGGACAACAATTTCCTCATCTATTTCATTAAGGCAATGAAAGTCCAGGGTCCCTGGAATCCCAATGAAGACTGGAGAAAAGGAAAGCACTTCAAAATGCAGTCTCTAATAAAAACAAAAGCCTGCTATGATTTCCATGAGCTATAGGAACTTGTAGTGCATTTGTTATCTTCTTAAACTTTTTCTACATTGGTGGTGTGGAAGTTTGGTTTGGGTGGGGTTTGTTGGTGATGGGTTTGGGTTTTTTTTGTGGTATTATTGGTTGTGGATGTGTTTTTTCCCATGGGCCACAACTGAATTAAATTAAAAGCTTAGTTGGCCTGCAAAAAGGAGAATAAAAATGTAAAGCTTGAGGGGAAGGGAGGGAGAGGATGACTGCGTGACTTAGATATTGGTGCTTGAAAAAATAATATATTCTCTTAAGCCTCTCAAATATCTGGGAGATATCTGTCTTTATTTGATTTTAACTTTCCCTTGCAGGTGTGCAACTACTTTGATACTCAGATATCTTGGATATTAAATAATGGATGAAAAGAATGTTTCAGTGTTTGGTCTTATTCTTGTAGTTCTTTAATGTGACATCTCAATTTATTTGCCTTTGGATGTATCAAGGTTTTATCTTTTACGTTGTTTGGTTTTGGATACTTTGGTATTGATACAGATGCATCCTTCTGCTTGCATCTGGTGTTCTACAGATATTTTCAACTGTTTATGATATACTCTCTGACAGAAAACTTTTAAGTGTTTGCAATTATATCTATTGATGCAAATATTGTTCTAAAAAGATAAAGAATCTGTATTTATTTTTTACTTGTGTAGCCTACACAACATCAGTTACTAAGCAATTCTGAAGAGAGGCATGGTCAGATGGCAAAAATGTCATCGTGGAAAATCTAAAAATGTAGTGACATATACATAAAATGTTTATGCCATGAGCTTCTGTTAGGCATATTTATTTCAGTAGCACTGTAATTCATTCACAGATCTCAAAAGTTTTGAGCATTAGAAACTATTATCATGAGGAAAGTTTGAGAAGATGGTCTCATACAACATGCTTTTAAAAAATGATATGCTTAAACTGAATTTAAATAGAAAAAGTCTTAGTGTTCTCTTTAAGTATGTTCTCTTTTGTTATACAGTGTAATTTGATTTGTGTAGGTATATGTGAGTTTATTGTGTTTGTTTTGTTGTTTGTTTTGTTTTTTTTTTAAACAGATTTCTGCGGATCCCAAAGCTCAAAACACAATATCAATTTCATCATGATGCTTGAACATCTCTAACTATGGGATTTTGAACAGGAATCCAGCATGGCCTAGTTGGCTTGACCTTTGGAAAATTTAGAATGTCCTCTGGAACCAGTATCAGCAAAAATCGACAGGCTCCGAGCCTGCAGGGTGTTGACCCAGAAACATGCATGATAGTGTTTAGAACACACTGGGCACAGGTAATGTTAATTAGTTTTATTGATTTGAAGTAGACTGCACGAATAGGAATTTGCCTCCTTCTTTCTTTTGGGATAATCCTCGATTGCTTAGGACCAAATGTCTTGTCATTAACTGCATTCTGCGTGAAAGGTAATTGACCTTTCAAAGTGTGGCTGGGCTTTACTAATCACGCTTTGAACTCCAGATTTGCATCTAAATGGGAAGTGGTAGGACATGGTAATATCTTAGGGAAGACCTAGACCTTCTTACTGATTTTTCTAGTGATTCAGGGTGTCTTGTACCCTGTTGCCAGCCTCCGTGCTTCATTTCCTTGTGCTGTGTAAGGCTTGCCTATCTTCTGTGAAGTATATTGGACACAAGGTGCAAAGTTGTGTGTGCTGTTGGTTATTACGGATAGATGTATATTATGCACTTCAGCATATTCTAAACATTGTTTGCATGTAATCAGGATTATAATTGCTTTTAGGCAAAGATGTTTTGCTCTGAGCACCATAATACAAGGTCTTACTTGCTGCATTAATATGAACAACTAACGGTTTATGTAAAATTGATTTCTGTGCTGCTGCTTTTGCTGGTTTTCAGTTATCCCAAGAAGCGAGGCAGACGAATGGTGGCATTTCTGAGGTATCTCCAGAGTCAGAGGAGCCACTGTTCAGGAATTGCCCTTTCTCACTTCACTCTAGTGAAACTGTCACGTTAGGGGAGCTGCTGTTTGTGGTTTTGTGGCAATTATCCTCTACAAAAAGGCTGAAGACAGCGGTTGTTTCAGAGACAACAAGCTTCATTGATTGCGTGCAGAACAGAATTAATCAAGGGGTCTAAGTGCTGGAATGACAATTGTTACTTAATCCTAAATCTATATTGAATGTTGCAAGAGTATGTGGGCATCGGTGGCCATTTGGTATCCTCTAAGATGTGGCAAGGAAAGATCAGCTGTGTGGGCTTCTGCTACTCTTACTGCTGTAAATCATCTCTTGATATTGATACTCCTGAGCACAGTTACACCGACTGAAGAGCAGGCTCTCTGATCTCTAGTCTCCCTGCCACAGAGAGACTAATTTCAAACATTGTTGAAACTCAATTTATCCATACTCCAGAGAACCTCAAGTCAGCAATAGGACAGGTGGCAAATTCAGGTGCTTGTTGAAAAAAAAAATCAAACAATACCCCAAAAGTGAACAAAAGCACTACGTTTTGGCCTTGTACGGGCCAACTGTGAAACTTTTAAATTTAGGAAGTCTAATGGACAAAAACTAGAAAGCATAAAAAGAGTTTGCACTTTCATGTCAAGAATTTTGATTGTTTCCATACAAGGATAAAGGCATATTTTCAAAAAATATATTCAAATAACTGATCTGCCTTTGTTTCTCTTATAGGTTCTGAAAATCTTAGAGAAGCACGATCCTTTGAAAAACACTCAGGCAAAGTATGGGGCAATCTCAGCTGATGAGGCCAGCACTGTTCAGAACTATGTGGAGCACATGATTTTCTTATTAATTGAGGAGCAAGCAAAAGATGCCTCGATGGGGCCTATTCTGGAGTTTGTGGTCTCGGAAAACATCATGGAGAAGCTTTTCCTTTGGAGCCTGCGACGCGAGTTCACTGACGAGACAAAAATCGAGCAACTCAAAATGTATGAAATGCTAGTAACCCAGTCTCATCAGCCTTTGCTGCATCACAAGCCCATTTTGAAGCCTTTAATGATGTTGCTGAGTTCCTGCTCAGGAACAGCCACTCCAACAGTGGAAACAGAGTTGGTCATCCTCTTGAACCAGCTCTGCTCTATAATAGCCAAAGATCCCTCCATTTTAGAACTGTTTTTCCACACCAGCGAGGACCAAGGAGCTGCCAATTTCCTCATATTTTCCCTGCTGATTCCTTTCATCCATCGAGAAGGAACAGTAGGCCAACAGGCCCGAGATGCACTCCTTTTCATAATGTCTCTGTCTGCTGAAAACAACGTTGTCGCAAACCACATAGCAGAAAACACCTATTTTTGCCCAGTAAGTTGCTCTTGTGTCGCTTGATCTTCAATACTAAACTGTCTCCCCTAGGTTATTCTTTTCTGTCACTTTAAGTCAAAAAGTGTTGTAAGGCCTTTGTTTCTGCTAATAACTATTTCACAAATTATAATGTTCGTTAAGTCACCGGCCCTACTGCCCAGAGCAGTTTCCATACCAGCCTCTTATGCTTTTGGGCCAGCACAAGTGGTTTTGCATTTATACAGTGAGTTGAATTGGGAAACTGATGGAAGTTACAGCTGAGCTTGGTGGGAGGGAAACATGTTCTGTTTCACTGTGAGGGCCCTGTGAGATTCTGGTGGTGAAGAGAGTGAGAGGTGGGAACAAAGTATTCTGAAGCGGTTATTTCTGGTGGCAGCGCTAGTTGAAGTGGGCTGTGCTTGCCATGCTATTACATCAGTTCGACGGTTCAAAAAATAAGTGTGGAAGTTCTGTAAGTGTTATAGAAATGTAATATTTTTGCAAGATGAAAGGGAGATTGGCTCTTTGTCACAGAACGGGGCACTTCTGTGGCTGTCTCGGGCAAACCACCATCTTGCTGTGTTGTACTCTGTTACAAAACCTGGTAGTAGTGTTGTGGTGTTGGAGCTGGCAAATCAATCTACATAATAGAAAACCTTTGCTGTTAAACAAGTAAATAATCCGATAATAAACAAACTGCAGCAAGGCAGTTTTAAAGCTAAAGAAGAATGGATATGACAACACCTGTTCTTCATGCCTTATCATAAAAATCAGTTTGAAAATTGCAATGGATGGGTTCAAAACCAACTATCATTCTGTCAGAACGTTGCTCTTTTGTGCCAGTTTTTGACTGATTCTTTCATCTTCTATGTGGCTGATGTTTTAGTTTAATAAATGCCAGAAAAAAACAAAGTGAAAGGAACCTTACGTAGGTACTAAAGCAGAAAATTTTAGAGCAGAGAACGCTAAAATCCCTGCCTTAAGCATTAGAGCACTGTGTCTGGCGGGGTTTTGGTAGCAGGGCAGAGGCCTAATGGTGTGGCTCCTGTAAGAAGCTTCCAGAAGCTCCCACAGCTCCAAGTTGGACCCAACTCTGGCCAAGGCCTAGCCAATCAGCACCTCTGTGATAACCTATTTTAGAGGCGAAAACCTACTGGGCGAGTTGTTTCGTTTCGGAGAGGAGTGGGACAGGAGAGACACAACCGTGTGGACAGCCAGGTCAGTGAGGAAGGACAGGGGGATGCAGCTGGAGCAGCTATTCCCCTTTAGCCCATGGTGAGATGGCAGCCTGCGAGACCTTGCAGCCCTTAGAGACCAGTGGTGTGGCAGAATCCTGCCTGCAGTTCCCGAAGAAGGCCGTGACTCTGAGGGAAGCTTGCCCTGGAGCGATCCATCGCTGGGAGGTTTACGGCCCACAGAAGAGACCCGCGCTAGTTGGAGAAGTTTGTGAAGGACTATCTCCTGTGGCAGGGATGCCATGGTGCAGCAGGGCAGGACTGTGAGGAGTTTTTCCCCAGAGGAGGAAGGAGAAACAGAAACTGTGGACTGACCACAACCCCCATTGCCTGCCCCCCTGGGCTGCTGAGAGGGAGGAGGTAGAAAATCAGGAGCAGAATTGAGCCCAGGAAGAGGGGAAGGCTGGGAGGAAGATGTGCTTAAGATCTGGTTGCATTTATCACTGGCCTGCTCTGATTCAGTTGGTAAATTGGTTGTGGTTTTGTTGTTTAAATTAAATTGACTTTTTTTCCTCATGACCATAATCAGTGAGTGAGCCCTCCCTGTCCTTTGTTTCAACCCTTGAGCTTTTTGATGTAGTTACTCCACCCCGTCCCACTGGAGGTGTTTCGGAATGAGCAAGTGTGTCTTCATGGTGCTTTGTTGCCAGCTGGGTGGTGGGCTCAAACCCCAACAGGTGTGACAGCTCTTCCAGCCGTAGGTTTCCAGATACTTGAAGGTTGTGATGGCCTTTGAGCAGGAGGGCAGAGCCAGGTTTGCAGGCTGGAGGCTTGTAAGTTCCAAACTGAAACTTCTAAATGGTTTCTTTTGTCAGTTGTAAATATTTCATCAAATTTCTTGTGCTGAGAGACTCCAGTTGACCTTGTTTAATAGATGCTCTTAAAGAGTATGAACTTGATTCTCACACTGTCCCTGAGACAGATACCGTTATTGGATCCACACTATTACTTCCATAATTACATCTTTCAATTAATTTGAAAAAAAAAAAAAAAAATCAGCCTTTTTACACTGAAGATAAAAGCCAGCTATATTAACCTTCCAACAGCAGGGAGCCATGATTGACAATCATTCTAATTAGGAAGGCTTCTTGTCAAAATGTGCTAGAACCAAACTTTTTAGAACAGTAATGAGACTGACCTAAGTCTATAATAAAACTTTAATGCAATGCCATAGAATTAGCTTACTAGCTCGATATCTTTTTTGAATTTGAGTATGATGAGCTGAAGGAGCAGGTTTTATTCTGCTGGAAGACTCTGTTGATATCAGTGGTATTGCTGTGTATCACTCAAATTGGTGCAGATGGGGCCTTGGCTACTTTGCAAAATAACTGGCGCAGTCCTGTGCCGATAGGAGTGGCATTGGGTAGCAGTGTGGTGATGCTATCTCTGCTTCTGGGGCCAAGCTGGTAGGTACCAGATAGGGTTTTCTTTACCATGCCTTACTGCATAATAGAGACATACTCCACGATGGGCTCTGGCAATAAATCTCTGCGGCCTCATATACCCAAATCAGTGCTAGATCTGTGACAAAGGGAACCTGGTGGCTTCCTTAATACTGTTTTCTTTGAGCTAGGTTTGGTTAGCAGCTTTCTAAAATTAGGTTGTCCGTAATACTCAAAAGTGTAGGTTAATAGACTGTGAAGGAGGAGGTATGGCTCTGCAATCTTGTTAAAGTTGAGGCTGCACAGAAAGATTATGGATGTGGGAGGAAAGGGAATTATTAAAGGGAAGGAATCGACCGCATAGCAATTGATTATATATTAACAACACGTTTTAATCATTTAATGTGCTTGGGATTACAAATCACATAGCCAGTCAATGTCTTCTGTGAGTCAAGCAGAAGTACATAAATCAAGGAGACTAGTTTGCAGAGAGACTCATGACTTGATGGTGAGAAAAACTGCTGGAGATGCTTGTAGATGAGCATATAGGGTTGACATGACAAATGTTGGGAGAAATTTAAAAGGATACTGCTCTGAATAAAACAAAAAATAAAACCAATCTTGCCCATCCAGGACATGAACTCATTGATTTCCTTCCCTTTTAGATTTATTTTTTTAATGCTAATCATTTTACTGATTAAAACTCTGTAATATAGTGTATATATATGCATTGTTTTATAGCCTGCTTATAGAATGTGAAGAGTCCTGTTAGTAATTTCAAATGGTAATCTTGTTTTATACCATATATAAGTCAGACAAACGAAAGAATTCTTCAACGGATTGTGAGTTCACTGCTCCCTTTAGTGGGGAGCGGTATGTTTTTTTTTCAAGGTTGGTTTCTTGTGCTTAAAGACTGAACTTGTATGAAGGAGAAATGTGGGTAGTACACAGATCTGAAAATTAGATTGCTTACTGTGAGTGTATGTGCTTATGAATAGTAATTAAATTTTAAGCAGATAGTAGAAAATCAAGTGTGCATTATTTAACAGGTTGCAACACAAAAGAAACTCAAGTTCTCCTTTCAGAATTTTTTCTTTCCTAGAATTGTCTGAAGCGTAGCTGTAAGTATCTGTTATTTATATATACACACACATATATATATAGTTAGTTCTATAGGCCTAGTAAGATCTTCCTAACTTTTTACTTTTGAGTTCTTCTACTATGAGAGTGAGGAAAAGCAAAGAAGATTCTGGTTATAGAATATATATGTATATACATGTATCAACAAAGTAGCACCGTGTGCTAAAGCAGTGCATTTTCTACAGTATTTCCCACACCCTCCCTTAATATTTGACTTAGTCAAGTCTGCCAGAATAAATCCATCTTCCAAATGATGCAGCTTAGGAATGGAAAGCATTCAGCAAGACAGCCTTTGTCTGACGGGATGGGTTAGCAATTATAATTGGTTATGCTCGCATGTGATCAGACTTGAATCCCCTTCCCTGAACCCTTGGTCTTTGACTTGCACATTGTCAGCTGTTTGTTTTCTAATAGATAAAACAGTTGTTTCCTCTGAGCTTTGACTCTCTTGTCCTGTAGATGCCAAGTAGCCCTTTACAGAAAGAGGAAAAATTCTGACAAGAGTCTCTTGAATGAAAGCTAAAACGATTTCCATCAGGCTGAAGTCCTAGCGTTCCCGTTAAAATAAGGATCATCTAAGTTATCCTGAAGTTGTGTGAAGTCATGTCAGAAGGATGAGAGTTAAATAAGATTTAGAAAATGTCTAGCTTCGAATAACTTTAATAATTAAAAACTTGGTCTGAAGCTACTAATACTCTAGATATGTTCAATAAAATTAAATCTTGTTGGAAATATGCTTTTTGAATTGTATCTAAAAATACAGTCTTGTATATTCTACATAAATCCTCTGTAAGCCTTAGTATTCCTGGAAATAGAGTCTATACAGTAATTTATTTCATTTTAAAAAATTTCTTCGCTTCAAAATAAATAAGGAGGGAAAATGAGACATGAACAGAAATTTATTGTGGATTTTTTTTGTTTGTTTGAATTTTTGTGGTTTGTGGGTGTTTTTGTGTTTATTTTGGAAGTGGATTCAGCTGAGTTCAAGTGCCTAGAAATGAAAGTCAACGTATATCCATGGTCTACGTAAGGCTAAACTTCATTTTTTGTTGATGGGGCTACTTCCCTGCTTCATTTCACGTTTCATATTTCTGAGTGAAATCACTTCATATAGGCATGTGTAAGCAGTAACATTCAAATCACCAATGAAAGATAAGCTGTAAATATACAACAGTCATGGCCTCTTTTGGAAGGCACTGAAGAAAAGTGTAAAATTATTTTAGAAGTCCCTAAAAAGAAATTATCGCTTCCTATTAAAAAACATCTAAGGTAAAGTGATGGAGAAAATCAGGTTCTCTTAAACATCAGCTCTCGAAACAAGGAGATTGTATGGAAGGCTCTGGAAAATAGTTATGTCTTAGTAGAAAGGACTCTGTCAAAAGACAAGGAAATTTATCTCAATACTCTCTTATGTTACTAAACCTAATAAGAGAAACAATTTTTGGCATTGCCGTTCAGGCACACGGACGGTTGGAAAGTTGACTTATTTCTCTTCTGGTTTTGAAATACAGGTGCTGGCAACAGGACTAAGTGGCCTCTATTCATCTTTGCCTACAAAGCTGGAAGAAAACGGAGAAGAGTGGCACTGTCTGCTGAAAGATGACTGGCTTTTGTCCCCAGCCCTTGTACAATTCATGAATTCCCTTGAATTTTGCAATGCTGTGATACAGGTAATGGAGCAGAGTTGAGCTGTCCTTTGAAGTAGTATTTTTTTTTTTTTTTAATATATTCTGCAGAATTTTGTAAGTTTTAGAGTTTATTCACTTTTATTAATGGCATGGATTCTTTAAATTACTCTGAATTTCTTGTAAAACGAATACTTTGTGCTGGATATAAGAATGAATTAATATGCTTTTGGTTGTCATGTGACAAATGTTTCAAATGAAAGCAGTAGATCTGTGTGGCAGCTTGATATTTCATTATGTAACAGAGAGGATTTTCTGTTTTTAAAAAAAAATTAAAATGTTTATTGCTTTTTAATATCACTGTTGATACTAAAAGTAAATTGAATGCCTTTGTGTGTGGAAAAATGTAGTCTTTATATATTTAAGCAATGAAAAACATTCTGTGTTTGCCTAAGCTCTTGTAATAGTCTATGAAAGGAAACAGTCTGGTTTGCCTGTTGGTGAGTTGTGCATAAAGAAAGCTTTCCAAGGAGAATTGAGGTATCTTCCTAGAAATATCAGTTCATTTTAGATTGGCCTGTTTTGACTCCACTCTCAGATCTTAATGATTATTTCTTGAGTACAATTTTTTTTTTCTGGATTTGATCCTTTTCTATTTTTTTTCTCTGATCTAAATGGAAATTGAGATTTTTAAATTTTTTTTTTTATGTTGTTTTCAAGGCTAGAAAACCCTATAGAACCCTTGCCTAGTATTTATTAAAACACAGTACAAATTCTACAGAAAGTGTGGATTTATGTGTTACTTGAAGAAATATGCTGAATACGATTGAAAATTTAGTCACATGTACTGTTAAATAAAAGGTATGTTTTAGTGAGACGTGCAAAATACAGTAAAGCAACTAGTTGACTATTAAAGCATTGAGCAAGCAAAAGTAATAGTAGCTGTGATTTTTTTAAATGCAATATGCAAGATTTTTAGCATGCATGTTTGAAGATGAAGAGGAGACAATATTCGTTTTGGTGCCTAAGCAGGATTTTTCTACAGATCTACATTTGCAGGTGATATTTGATAACTTAAAAAAAAAAAAAAATGATATAAAGGTTACTGCAGACACATTAAGGAACAACATACTATTTTAAAACCACTTTTCAAATAAACTAAAAATGATTAAGGAGCTTCAGGTGACATGGTGAAAGAGCAGTTTCTGACTGCTGCTTGACTGTGTCTTGATAGTCTTTCTTCAGCTGAATTGAAAGCTCCTTTACTGCAGGGGATTGTTTGCTCTGTGCATGCTTCGTGTGTTGACCCGAAAACTTTGGCCAGAGGTTGAAAAGGCACAGTATAGCCAAGACTTCTTGCCGTTTCCTACCTTTTCCTTGCATCACAGCATAGGAAAGACAACTCTTTTTCTTCCCCTTTGCAAAGTAGGGGTTAAAAATTAAGGGAAGCTGGGAAGAACTGCAAGTGGGAGAATGTGTTTGTGGCCGTGTGTAGGCTGTGACATTCCAGTCTCTATGTGAACTTCAAGAAGAATATGTTAACTTTTTTTTTTCTTTTACCAAATTTCTCTTGAATGCATGAGTTGATAATGTTTTCTTTGTGAAAACAAAATGAATGCCTCAATATAAATTTTTTGCTTCTAATAACAGTTCTTTTTTTAAAGCTCCTAACCAACCTATCAAATGAATAATGTTGTTTTTATTTTCATTGCTGTTTGTTTTAGAGTGGCTGGGAGTAGGGAATGTGAACAGTATGTTCTTACCCTATAGCTGAGAGAGCACTTTCATTTACCTACTCTTGGACTCATTTACCTCTTCTTGCAGGAGGACAAGTTAACAATGGCAAACCCACCTTCAAGCGACCCTGACAAGGTTGCAGGAGCTAAATTTAGAATCTCAAATCTTCCATGGGTGTACACACTCTTCTGCCCATCCATTCATCTTTGTCAGTGTGCAGGGAGATTGAAAAGCCCTATTCTCTAAATTTGGGAGGCTTACTGCAGTTAAACAAAGATTCTTGCTTCTTCAAAGAAATACACAAACTGTAAGAACCTGCTAGTGAGAAGGGCAACGGAACATGCCTTGTTAAATAGGAAAGGGTTTTGACAGTGGATAGTAATTTTCTGTGCCCTGTCTTGTTTTAAATCTCACTGGAATTGTTCTGTGTCTTTCTCCCCCACACCCTCTTAGGTGGCCCATCCTTTGATACGTAACCAGCTTGTGAATTACATTTACAATGGATTTCTGGTGCCAGTAATGGCCCCCGCGCTCCATAAGGTCAGTGATGTATGCAAACGTGACACGAAATCATAATGGGCAAAGCATTATGGATGATCTCTGTGTAAAGAGATTTAAATATCCTGTCATTGGTAACTTCCATGTAAATGAGTAAGTTTCTAGGCTAGCTTTCCATCTTTTCATTCCATATTTTCTATTTACTTCATATAGATTATTAAGCAAGATACAGGCGTTTCTGAAAATGTTTCAAATTCTGAAGTGAAATGAAGGACCAAAATATTTTGTTTTGCTAGGCTGACATATCATCAAAAAACCAGTGACCTTTAAGACAACATTTCATCATGGCAGACATGTTTCCATGAGGAATTTTTTTTTCCGGATTAACATTTTCTAAAAGGAAAATGCCTACAAGGAAAATGTTCAGTGAAGAAATGTTATGCTAATTTCAGCGAAACTGGTATTGTTCTGTAATTCCTTATTACAGTTGGTAGAGCTATTTATGCTCATAAAGTGGTGAAGAAAAGGAATTTGGTATCAGTTTTCTAATGTATTAAGGTGCGAGATATGTTGCTTTTAAGGAAAACAATTAAATCTTATTCTTTGAATTTTAGGGGCTCTCCTAAATATTTACAGCTGTTGCAGAATATGTCAGTTAATAGCGTTCATTGCCATGTAAAATGAACACCTTCTTTGAGGACAAAAAGTAGGAATTACTGAGAGTAAAAATCCACCAAAAACTGCCAGAAGACTAATAACTTACTTTTTGAATGTCTGCTATATTTTACTAAGCCTACCAAGCAGAAAGGACTGCACCTGTCACATTTTCTAGAAGGCCAGTGAGACACCATACCCTGATTTCTAGTCTTAGGTGCTTGTCATGGTAAATGGTCACTTACCAAGGAAGTAATAAGCAGTTTAGAGTCGTCTTCAACGATTCATCAGACCTCAAACATTCAGGAACTTGGCAAGGGCTGAAATAAAATTTGGCTGTGATCCAGGTCAAAGCTGTAGTCTGTCACTGAGATAACTTACCTTCTTACCTGGCAGTCATTTTTTCTATTTCTGTATCTTGACTTAATCCCTTACCAAGACTGGGAATTAAAAAGAGAAGTGAGAAGCTAACCGGATTTAGGTCAAGGTTATGGTTAACAAGGGAAATATCAGAACGTAGGTGTGGGATTCCAGTCTTAGTGGGTACTGGTTTTAACCTATGAAGTGCCTAAGACAAATTTTAGGTTATTTTAAATATTACCATGCTACTTAATCTCATTATTATTAGTCAATAAATCTGTTAACCTCCTATTGGTTTGACTATTTCCCTATTGATGTTACTTATATCACTTTAAGCATGCTGTTTCGATCACTTCTTTTCATGTGATGAAAATTTTGTTGAACATCATTTATATACACTGAAATTGGGTGAAATCAAATATCTCTTGAAAATGGACGTGTTGGCTGCTAACATACGTCAGTTTCAAGCCCAGATCTTTCCTGAACCCGAGAGTTCTGTTTGGTGCCTTGTTCTCCCAGTAATAAACCTTTCCTTCATTAGCGTTAAGTTTGACATTTTCCTTTTTAAAAATTAACTCCTTACGTGTGTAAACTTCTCATACATATAATGGAGAAGATGGATTGCACCATCTAGTGGATCTGATACAAGGCTCTTGTATGTGAGCCCAAAATTCCATAGCAAAAGGAAGCAAGTAGAGGCACATTTGACCTCTTCAGACTTGCTAAGCTGTGCCTCACATTAATTTACTAGAAAATAAATATTTTACATCTTTTCTTTTAGGATGGATGTCTAAGCACTAAGATAATTATGCTGTAACAGCTCTTTCATACATTAATATAATTTCTGATTGCCATTGAAAGCATTAATGCTAAGTGGAGGAGTAGGCTTTGAAAGCTGTATCGCCCATCTGGGGACTTAAGTGATGTAATTGATCTTTAGGTTGAGAATAAATTGTGAAGGGCCAAAGTGAGAGAAAGGCCAGATGCACCATGATGTTTTAAAAAACATTGAACACAATGCTAAATGGATCTTGATTTTTCTTTTATACTCTGTGAAGCTGGTTTCGTATCTTAAAGTCGACCTGTGGTTAAAGATTTTAGTTTTCATTCAGTAATTCAGTTGGGATTGTTCTGACTCATTCTGGCTTATGAGCTCAAATACACCGAGTAATGGAGCATATTATAAATACCTGATGAGGAAGACACATCTGTGGAAAGTTAAAGAGGAGGAGTGGTAAGAAGAGATGATAATTATTGGTACATCTTCTTAAGCTGTTCCTATAAATCTTATTTCTAGAATTTAATTGGTATGGAGCAGCTGCTTCTGGTAACTCTTGGTGATTGACATGGAAGGAAGCAAGAAAGGGAGTCCTGAAGCAGCATACCTACCCCATAGTCGTTCCAGAGTAGAGTCAGAAGCTCATCTCCTTTCTTTCTGTACTATATTCTAGATTTTCTTCAATAAGAAATGTTTTGAGGAAAAAATGCTCTGCAACGAAACACAGACTTGCATTTATTGTTTTTGCAAAGACAATTCTGGTCAAGAATGTAAGCATTTGGGAAAGAAGTCTTCAATCTTATCTGTTCTCAATGTAATAGAACTTGCTGCTGCTGTTTTAAACAGAAATCAACATAAACAGATGATGTTAATGTGACTTTCTGTCTGATTACCAAATCAAATGTAGTTGATTCAAGTATATGAAATAAAATAAGCCAAGCAGCTGTACAAGCACTATTAGATAAATTTTGTAGCCAATAGTCTTATTAGCTTTTAATCTCTCATGGAGTAACCACAACATCAGTTTTCCTTTGCAACTGATTTATTCAGATGTAAGGAAAATGTCTGGTACAAGGAGGGTTACTCATTTCTGGATTAAAGCTAAGCCTCTATTGTAGATGATAGGTGCTTCCCAGTCTCTTCCTTCCTCCTGTCTTCAAAAAATCATAGAGTGGCTGAGGCTGACAGGCACCTCTGGAGATCATCCTGTTAGAGCCTCCTGCTGAGAGCAGGGTCAGCTAGAGCGGGTTGCTCAGGGATGTGTCCTGCGGAATGTTGAGTATCTCCAAAGCTGGAGACGGTGCGTCCTCTCTGGGCAACACTGTTCCAGTATTTGACCACCTGTACTGTAGAAAAGTGTATGGTCCTTGCTTTCTTTTTTTCTGATGTCCTGTTGGAATTTCCTGGATTTCAATTTGTGGACCATTGCTTCTTGCCCTTTCACTGGGCACCATTGAGAAGAGATTGGCTCAGGTTTTTTTTGCGTTTTCCCAGCAGCTATTTGCATGCATGGATAAGATCCTGCCTAAGTCTTCTGTTCTCAGTCCTAACTCTCTCAGCCTCTTCTCATGTGATAGATGCTCCCATTGCATAGTCATTTTTGTAGGCCTTTGCTGGATTTGCTCCAGTATGTCCGTGTGTCTTTTGCACTGGGGAACCCCTCAGGCAGTTTTTCCCTATTCCTTCTGGGTCACCTGTCCCAGCTTCCGTCTCTTCTTTCTCATGTTTCACTTTTGGTAAGAGCTCCTACTTCGTGCACACAGACCTTATGTCTCCTTTCCTTGACTTCCTTCTCTTCTCCCAACTTGAAACATTGGACTAGCAAATGAGAGTTTTGGTAAAAATAGCATCAGAATTTCAGTAAGTAGAATTTCGGTAAAAGTAGTTCAGAATTTCAGTCTGTGATCCCAAGCTTTGACATGTGTACGTGTGTGATCTTGAAATATCTGTAACATTTTTGGAACTATGTAGTAAGCTCTGCCTCTTAAAAAATTTTAGCAGATTGTCTCCCTGTCCATACTTACTATGTACACAGTTCAAACCAGGACAACTGTGTGAACGAAACAGTGCCAGAGTGTCGAGAGTACAGACGTGTTTCTATGAAAAAGTCAGGGGGTGGGGAAACCAACGTATTTTACTTGGTGTGATTTTGATGGGTTTATCTCAGGAAGCTACTATGGAGTTGAAAAAAGAATTCCATAGTTCCTTCCCCCCCCCAGTTAAGGAGGTTTCAAATTGATGGGGCTAGCTAGCTAGCTTGAAATAGCCTGTTTTTCACAGTGAGCTCTGTAGAGGTTATTTGCATAGCAGGTTAACTGCAATGTACTTAAATAACCCAAACATTCTCAAGTTTATAACTCCCTAACTTCACTTCTCAAAGATAAGCGGCCTAAATATAGCATGTTCTTGTAGCCTAATTTATACCTGAGCTGTACTAGTCTCCTCACTTGGTGCGGGTTCTCCCACCCACGTGCGTAATGAGGGATTGACAGATATGTTCATATCTCGGAAGCTGCTCGTTGCTGAATGGCTGCGGACAGAGCCCGGATTCCTGTTGTGTGACTGGGGCTGTGCATGAACTGGCTGTGCTGGATGGCCCAGACTTGGCCTTTGGTTGGTTGGATTTTATTGCTCTTTTTACAAAAGAGTCACCTCTCTGACTTCTGACACCTGAATTTGTTTAGGCATCGAAAAAAGGGATTCAATGACATTGTTCAGGGGGGTTTGTCTATGCAAGATCACAAATTCCTTATTCCTGTACAAATTCAGTTAAAACCAGAAGGAATAAAACATTTTGTCCCTAAAAATACAGAGCTAAAGAAAAGGTTAATTTGATATTTCTCTTTTTGTAGTAATAATGTACAATTTAATTTTTTTGCTCAAACCATCTTCTCTTCTTTAAGTGTCTGTGACTGGAGAAAATTCAGACTATCTGGAAGAATCTGTTCTTAATTTAAGACTGGTATTTTTTGGTGGCATGTCAGTTACAACTTAAAATTATGCAGTTCTTCCCTAGGTTTTGGTACTTAGGAAAAAATACTCATGAGAAGTTATAATTCTGCTCAGGCACAGAGCAATACCATTAAATTTCTGTGACATATTTCATTGGCTATTTCTCGCTTCGCTTTCAAAACTAACACTTTGGAGCTCTACCAAAATAAGCCCCAATCCTCTTGGGGCCAAATTGTATAGGGGTCCAAGTAATCAAATAAAACTAATTTTCACTTCGGTTAAAACCTAATTGAAATCCCAGAGTGAATTTGGAATAACCCTATGGAAGTCTGTTTTGCTGATTTTGCTAGAGGCAATACTGCCTTCTTTTTAGTCTATATATTTGGTAGTAGAAAGTGCTTATTTACCTTGTTCTTTTAAGTATTTGCAGCACTATTGTAGAAATTTGAGTGAAATCCTGTTCAGAAAGTCTTTAATATGCGTGGATTTTACAGTCAAAACCATGTGACAAATAATTGGGAGCTACACTGCGGTATATATAAATATGATGCTATCTTTGATAAAAATCAGATTGGTTATATATGTCTCTTTACTGTAAGGGCATATGATTTAATTTTAACTTGGCATTCAGAGGATTTGGGTGACAAAGATAGCTATTCTGAACATCTTGAGTGTTTATGTCATTTGTCTTATATCAATGTATTATATGACAAGAGCAAATTTTTAATGTCTTAGGGTTTACTGCTTTACTACATGGCGTTTAATTGCTGTGATACAACTATTTTTCTACTTGGAAGGCCTGTTTTAATCTGAATAATGGAAAGTTGTACCAGCTTTTTAGTGTAAAACGTTGCTGTTGGCCAAGGATCGCTCGATGGAAGCGCTGACAAAAATTTGGTCCTGTCAAATAAGCTCTGTCAAATGGACCTCAATTCTATTGCACAGTAACCCATCTAAATGAAAACCTCTAACACAGTATGCTACTGGGATAATTCAATAATACTTGCTTGATGATTACACAGCTCAGCGAGGGGGAAATGACCTGTAAATTATACTGTACAGATTAGAAGGAACATCTTTATAAATATCCGACAAGACTGTCAGTTCTCATTTAGAAATAATACCGTCTTTCACCTTCCTGAGAAGTGTTTGGATAGCTACTGTAAAAAGGTGGAAAGCAAGTCATAGTGAAAAACTTTGAACAGTCTTGTTCTTTGGAGGAGAAGCCCATTAAGAGCTACAAAACTTAATTTTTCTGGCTCCAGAGTGGATATATATTAAAGGTGCCTTTCACTTTTTGCATCAAACACTCTAGTTGAGTTGACTTTTAACTTGGTGTAAACTGGAGCAGTTTATAAACACAAAGTGAGGAAAGTTGAAACAGTTCTGGTTTTCTGTTTTCCTCCAGTGTGCAAACTTCCTCTGTCCCTGGTCTCACTTGTCCCTGCTCTCTTTTCCCAAGGCAACTGTTCAGACGAGAAACTGATTGAGGTTAAATCTCACCTTTATTTCCCGGATAGTTTTAACCTAAATCAATTCCCTGAGTCAATTCACTCCGGGTGCAGTGAAGTGAAGCATGAACCCTTCTGCCAGTATAAGCAGGGGCCAAGCAGTTGAAAACAAGTAGAAGAGAGAGTGGGAATAGTTGGATTTTATTTATGGTTTGTTTTTTTTTTTTATTTTATTTTTTTATTTTAGTGAGGTGGGCTTAGTTAGATTTAAACTGCTTGTGGATTTAGAGTACAAGTTCTAGTAAGAACATTCATGGTCACTTCTTGGGCAGTATGAAATCCTTGTAGGAATGAAAAAATGAAGGAATCATGATAGTCATATTCCTATAAAAGGGCACGAGGCTGTAAATTAGAAAACGTATCGTGCGGATCCCAAGGGAAAAGAGGCAGTAATAAAGAACGGGTGCAATGGGTCTAACACGGTGAGGGTAATATATTAAACTGAACTTGCAATGACAGTAATTTCTGGCTCTTTGCTGTTACTTGGCACAGTGACTTGTAGAAGCTGGATCTCTTTACAGTGTTCTGCCTCGCCATCTAATCAGTCATCAGAGCAGGCGAGAAAAGATTTGCTAAAAATTATCACATAATTAGAGAAGGGTATTACAAGGCTAAAAGGAGCTTTCTCTTTTCGATAATCTCTAATCAAATATCTCTCTGGCTATGAAGAGTCTCAGGTAGTCCTTATTATAGCAGATTCCATCTTTAAATGTATCTCTAACAACTGGTTGTTGTATTAAAAAACGTGTGGATGAGGTTTTTAAATGGTATCTTTAGATAGACACTTTATATGTATGTTAAAAAAGATCCAGCAACTTTTAATTATTATAACTGTGGGTAATGAGCATAAAAATGGTAGAATACTGGACTGATTAATCAAATAGATATGATTTTTTCTTGTTTTTAATTTTCAATCTTACAACTTTATTTTGGGAGCAGAGCTATCCCTTCATCATTAGTAGAAAGGATCTAAGGGATACTGTCAGTGGGTTATTATTTTTGTTGCTGTGGCAGTGGTGGATTTTAATATGGCTGAAATACCTTTGTCAAAAATATAGCTCAAAATGTACTTATTTAACAAAGGACTTTTCTAGAAAACTGACATATTATTATGGTACTTTTCTTGATATTTGATTTATCAGATGTGAAGAATTTTCGAGCTTAAATATCAGATTTGTGGATGTGTGTAAGTTTTGGCTTGATTTCTATCATCCTTTCAAAGATGTTCAATTCTGAGGGCTAGCTGAAAGCTTACTTGGGCAAATTATACTGTAATTAATGTTTGCAATGATAGAAGGGTTTTTTGTAAGCAGCCTCAAGATTTGACTGTAGTGGACATGCTTGACATGAACAAATGTTCCCAGAGAACAAAATAGGTTTGTTTTTTTTGTTGTTTACCTAAGTACCAGCTTCAATTTATTAGAAAGGATTTCCCTACTTTCCCCAAATCTGTCTCATGAGACATCAGTTCCAGAAGAGACAACCAGCAGGTTGTCTGAACACGGCTGATTAGCATGGCTTTGGTATCTTAGAAAGCAGAGATCTTCAATAATAACTGCACAAATTGAATGAGTCTACATTTTCAACACTGAATGTATTAACGTGTAATGCAATCTGGAGGAGAGGTGCGCTGAGTTAAAAGGGTTTTTGCCCAGGCTGGTTTTTGCTTTATGTAACTGATTTCTCCAACATCCTTCTCTAGTAAGCTCTCTAGAGGCTCCTTCAGAGCAGGTCAATGTGTCCTATTGAGTAAAAGGAAAATTAGTCTCATGGAGCTAAAATTAGCCTTTTTGAATACTTCTCTAGGTGCCTCAAATACTCAGAAGTTTCACTTACTCTCAGATGTGGCAAAAGAGAGAAGCACACCCAGAATGCAAGGTGGCAAAATAAGATATAATTGTAAAAGTGCCGATGTCTGCTTGCCAGGTTATTTTTTCTTAAGCTACATATGTGGTTTTTGTTTCAAAGGTCAAAAGCATTATTTTTGTTTGATTTGGTCTTGCAAGGATGCAGAAGGATGATCCCTGTGCTCGTTTGTATGGACAAGTTGCACACAGTGATGTGCTGAGAGTGCGCTGGAACTTCTAGAACTCAATAGCATTAAAATTGCTTGTACAGGGTTAACTTGGCCTCCTTTGAGTGTTGCCCAGTGAGCTGCGAAATATATCCTACCTTCAGTGATTGTGAAAGTTCGAAGGAGTATTGTGATCAGGCAGTGCATTTTCAGTGGAAAATGAAAAGATTCTTACAAATCCATTTAAATCTTGAAAAAACAGTCGTCTTCCCTCTTTCTCAGAAAATAGTTAAGCAGATTCAGCAGCTTCTTTCCCTAGAACTAAAAATGAAATGTAACGTGGCACCCTGCACAAAAAAAACCCCAAACCCTCAATTCAAACACTTAAAACCTTGTTCAATCTTAATTAACTCCTTTGCGAACTATTTGGGCTTCATCAATCATTGGTTGGTTCTTCTAGCTCTGTTCAGTGGTATCAGTGAAGTGCTGGCTATGGTAAATGTGATATTTTTTTTTCTTTAGTCCTAAAGTTGTTAGGAGCGCTGAACATGCTCTCAAAATAGAAAATGTCTTTTCTAAAGTAGTCTCTAGCTGGCTTTCTTGTGCTTCTTGTTTCATTCATGATACGCACTCTGGAAAGCACGTGGGTTTCTCCCTGATACAAGTGTAAGATGAGTTTCTAAAGAGCATTGGTTTCAGAATAAGGTCACCACCCTGGTGAATCTGCTGCCTTTTCTTGCTTTCATTTACAGCTTTGGTATTTTATGCATATACATAGGCCCATTCCTCTGCTGTCAGCAAGCCTCTGCGAAACCTGCAGGTCAGGAACATGCTTCCATTTTCCCATAAAGGATGAAGGAGAAGTGACACAGAGACATAACGATGTGTTACTTCTGTCTGGCCTTTCCTTGGCAGAGGGTTTAAAGTCTTTGATGAACTGCATGCTATCATAATGATGTCACATGATGGATTTCTTGGGCTTTGCTTTTTATAACTTGCTGCTATAAAAAAACCCAAACGAAAAAAGCTAGTTCTCAGGGCAACAGTCAACAGCTTTCATCAGACAACCGTTGCTTTTTGCCTTGAAAGTCCCCACACCTTTTGGCTATTGGGGAAAAAAAAAAAAAAATAAAAATCTCAGCTCCAACCAGAACCGATTTCCTTTGTTTCACAACCTGCTCGTTTCCTGAGCAGGTTTTTTTTCAGATTGAAATGTGGTAGTAAACCTATGGAAAAGTGTGTGTAAGCACATAAATAAGCACACCCGTTTGGTCATATTTACAGTCATAGAGAATATGAGTTAGGGCTGTAGCCACAGTGCTAATTTGGGCAATTTGTAACTTTTGGGGTGCTTAACCCAGTAACTTTATTTTTTTTTTTCCACTTGATGCTTGTGGAGGAAGGAGGAGGAGGAGTGAATCATGAACTGTGTTCTGAGTTGGATTATATGTTAATAGATACTGTTTTGTGGAGGTACCATATTCTCATTTCTGGTTTTGACAGCACTGAACATACAACTACAGATCTAGAAAATACCTCAAGCTGTTGCTTACTTAGCCTCACAAAACTCCCAGATCCTGTGAAAGCACGCCTCATTCCTTTCCTTTCACCATTCTATTTTCACACTTGATTTTGACCAGCAATAAACCAAAGAGGTACTTATTTTCCCATTTTGATGAAAAATTCCACTGTTGCTACTTCACTGGTGCTTTTTTTTCTAATGCCAAAATGAGCTGGTAGCCCACTGTATTAAGGATGGTGTAGCTGAGTAGTAGAATAAAGCTTCAGAATGAGTGAGTCGACGACCTTAACTTCAGAGCTTCTCTCTGCTCTCCTCATCAGTCCCCCCACTCCATAAGGTCTGTAGGCTGCATCCAGCATTCCTATGTTCTGTGTAACCAGCCAGAAGCAGCTTGTGATCTTAAATGCTTGAAGGAGAACATTTGCAGCATGACATTACTGTGTACATGGCTAACATGCAGCATAATGGAACAGGGATTTTAGTATTTACAGCATGTTACGTAAATGTTGCCCTTCTGAGAATTTTCTAAATCCTCTTAGCTCTGAAGTGACAGCTTTGATTCTTTTTTTTTTTTTTTAATAAAATCAGTCTTTTCATTTATCCAGCTAAGTTTGGTAAACAAAAGATGTTTAATACTTCCTTTCATATAGGCAGATTCTTGTATTTAAGGGTTTATCTTTGTGCACTTAAGCTTATTAGGTTCCTGGGTAACTATTTTTAAAAAGCTGACTTTGCAACAGCAGTACATGGTGCAGAGGTGGCCTTTGGAATTTTCTGTGTATACTGTGAATATATGCTCAGTAGCTCAGAAGCTCCAAAGGATTGCAATTAAGCAGAGCAGTTTGAGTTATGGTATGCAAATATCGCATGGATATTTGAATATTATATATATGCACATACAGCTTTCAACAATTGAGGAGGATGAGGAACGGGAGACAGGAAGTAAAGAGAAGGATTATTGTGACAAAACTGTAAATGTGCCTATGGGGATTCTTTTCTTTAAAGCTCTAGAATCATGAGTTTTGTGTATCATAACACATTTGTATTGTGCTTTGATGGTGCTCTGACATTTCTTTTTAATAAAGTGGTAGGTGCAGGTATTCACAACACTGGAAAATGCTTCTGAAGGATGACAGAAGAGTGATGCAAAAGAGCTGCCACAGGCAGAAAAGCGGTTGGGTGCTTCTTTATATTTCCATACGTGTGAGATTTGGGGTATCGGTTTGGGGGAGAGTTTTTTTCCTGGGGAAGCAAGACAGGTGAAAAATGGGTTCAAAATGCTCCTGAGTCCTTCAGAAGCGTGCTCTTTGCAAATTTAAAAGCAAAGGCCTCAGTGTTTTTGTGGCAGTGTTATATATGGAGAGCTTAGAGTGTTTGCCAGGTAGAGAGTCGCAGAGGACGGATGGATATTTTGCGTGTGCAGTGTGTTTGCACTGACGTTCTTTTTGCCGGTAGGTGACTGTGGAAGAAGTGATGACCACCACTGCATACCTGGATCTCTTTTTACGTAGTGTTTCAGAGCCAGCCCTCCTCAAGATTTTCCTCCGTTTCATTTTGCTGCACCGACACGAGAATGTGCATATCCTAGATACTCTTACTAGCCGAATCAACACACCATTCCGGGTAAGACAAGCAGGAAGGAAGTTCAGGTACTCGGCGTAGATGTAGGTTAAATATTTAAATGGGAGATTCCGTGTATTCAGTAGATATCTGCTTAACTAGGAATTTTCTCTCCACACCCAAATGTGTGACTTCTCTACTCCTTCAATTTTTTTTTTTCCTGTATGTGTGTGATGACATTTAACTATTGTTATCCTAAGCTGATTAATGTGTGAGGTGTTTTCGCACATACAGGAGATGGGATAGAGAATGATGAGGGCTTCTGGAATTCTGGGTTCTGTTAGAAGATTAAAGGTAAATTTGGAAGCACTTTTATTCTGGATACTGCTGAATTAGTGCTGCCATAGATAACTCACCCTGGGACTTATAAATATACTCGTGGTGAGGAGCACATTTGATATTTGGAGCTTTGCCAAGCAACAAGCATTTTCAAATAGTCCTTCTGGGAGACGATGGGAGCCCTGTGAGGATATCTCCTTTGCTAACAGTTGGATCTTTTGGAAGAGAAAAAGTCTACTTGTTGCACTGAGCCTTGCTTGGCTGGCTGTGTTGGCTGAATCTTGTGTGATGCACAGCTTCATGGATGAAACAGAGAATAGAGAATAATAAAGAATAACGTTTTAGTGCGGGTACAAGAGACGCCAGAAGACCAGCATGTGCATTAAATTTGTGTATTAGGGACAGCAGCCTCATCTGAAATGTGTTTTGAAATGTGAGTGCGTGCAAATACACATCCATGCTGCTGTTACTGCATCTCTAAGATGGATTAACTCCGAAAACTGAAACAGCTTCTGTCGACAAAAATGCAAATGCTGTTGTCTCTGCTAATCATTAATTACTGTTCCATGGGCAAAACGAGATGGGAATTGTAAAGAATTCTGCAGCCCTGAGCAACTCAGGATCTCAGCCAAAATGGTTCTGTGGTGCTAAATGAGTTTTCTGCAGTATAGCTTGGCCAAGTGCAAAAGCCAGAACTGTAGACTTCTGTGTGTTCCTGTAGCACAAAATCTGTGTACATTACTATTGATGAAAATACTTATAAATAATTCACAGGGTTAAATTTATGTACAGACAGGTGGCAAAAGGGATTTATACAAATACTGTTCTCTTTGTCTCTGGAACCTGTTTCAACTCTTTTCGTTTTACAAAATAAATAAAGCTAGTCTATTTCTGTATTCAGATGATTCCTGATCTGCAATACGGTTGCAAAGACAAATGAGTAATGTCTCCCTGTGAGCTGAAATTTCTTAAACACAGGATAATTTAAAGCAGTAGCAGGTTTTTTGAACTTTCACGGTATGAAGGAAAGTTAGACTTGTGTCTGAGTAAATTTCACAGGAGAAATTAGATTTCCTGGTTTTCCCCCATGTCCCCTGGCTAAAACACACCTTTCATGCAAAGATGTACACCAGGGGTTGTGAGTGACAGACTGAGGGAGTTGGGTCTGCTCGTCCTGGAGAAGAGAAGGCTCTAGGGAGACCTTATAGCAGCCTCCAGTACCTGAAGGGGCCCTACAGGAAAGCTGGGGAGGGATGTTTTATAAGGGCATGTGGTGATAGGACAAGGAGCAATGGTTTTAAACTAGAGCAGGGTAGATTTAGATTAGACGTTAGGAAGAAGTTCTTTACTGTGAGGGTGGTGGGACACTGGAACAGGTTGTCCTGAGAAGTTGTGGATGCCTCATCCCTGGAAATGTTTAGGACCAGGCTGGGATGAGGCTCTGAGCAACCTGGTCTAGTGGGAGTTAGTCCAAGACTTCATGTCTACAGAAATAGATGCAGTATGTAAAAGGACAAGAGAGGAAGAAATTACCAGAACTGGAGTTCTTTATAGGCATTTGAGGGCAGAGTTGAAGAGCTTCACAAGCTTTTCGAAGAAGTCAATCACAGAATCATAGCATGGCTTGAGTTGGTTGCTTATCTGAAAGAGAGGACTAGAAATAGTGAAGCAGAGTCTTTTAAGTTGACATTCTTCAGAAAGCACTGGCTGGAGAGAGGAACATAACAATGGGCTGTTACAGAGCTAGGACATTCTGAACACAGTAGGATTGAGAGGAGTGACTGCAGAGAAGAGCAGGAAATTCCATAATGTGGAAGAGAAGCCACTCCCAGGCAGGATGCTGGATTTAATCCTAAAGGAATTACAATGGGTATTCAGTGACTGGAAAAATGAGGTAGAGAAATATCTGTTGCCTTTTCCTCATTTTGTCCTAATCTGTTTCTTTTGTTAGCTACTGAAAAGTGCAATTAATTGAATCTATTAATTATTTGAGTCGACATAATTAAAATAAGGAGCGGCAAGATGTAAACACCAACTCGAAACTTTATGAAAGGGTCATCATCTGCTAAATAATTCTCACAAGAGTCAGCCTGGTCCTGCAGTCTAAGGCAGCTGTGAGGTCCCGTTTCCATGGGAGAGCAGCTCAAGGAAATACGTGTTAAGAAGCAGGGAGATAATGGTGCTGTGGTCTGTGACAACCAAGGAAAGCTTATGGCTCATGATTCTCCCATTCTGAGCACAACTGCGGTCTAGTGAGCACCTGGCAGGTAGAAACGTCCCGTATGAGAGCTTTGAAAGTGCTCGCTGCTTAATTAGTGAGCAAAACCACTTGTAGAAATCCATGTTTCTAGTCCGTCCTAAAGCCAGTGTGAAAATGGAGTGCCTGTCCCACAATGGGTATGATTTTTATCTCTGCTGAGTGTGCCTAGTTATGGGTGTATTTGATCAGACCTTTGCCAAAAAGGCAAACATGCAATTCCAATGAGGAATCTTGTTTATCTTTCCTTTCTCCTGGTCTCACAGAAAGGATCTTCATCTGACAACATTTATCATGATTCCCAGCTGCTCAGGTGTAATGGAGAGATTGCGGACGCTCCATATCAAGTAGATTCTGATAAAAATGACTTGTTTAGTCCTGGTCTGTGTCAGTACATTAAGCTACACCTATAGAAGTGTTCCGCTTCTTAATGTGCACAACACTAATCGGTCTTTATACTTAAAGCAACAGAAAATTGAAGTGGTTTGTAGTTTTTCTTTCAGAAAAGACCTTTAGTTAGTTGGTTTAAATTTTGTGTCAGAGGTAAAAACTAACATGCTATCTTGGAAGTTAGAGGGATCAGTTCATGCTGAGTTATTATTAAATTTTATTAAATTAATTTATTAAAGACTGGTAAATTACTGTTGGTTTTTTTTAATAGCTTATTGAGGGAAAATTCTGGTTTGTATTTTGTTAAAATGTAAGGTGTTATGTGTACAGCTCTAGACAACTTTAAAAAATCCCATGAGGTGCTGACAAAATGAAATCTCATAGTAGCAGCGTCTCATAACACATGATGTTCTGGCAGAGCCATTTTGTGATGTAGTAGGTAGGGAAGGTTGGAAAGCTTCAATTTCTAGATCAAAACCTGACAACTTTTATCATTTTCCAGCTCTGTGTGGTCTCCTTGGCATTGTTCAGAACGCTCATTGGCTTGCATTGTGAAGATGTGATGTTACAACTGGTTTTAAGGTAAAGCCCAAATTCCTCTTTTTCCCCGCTCTTCCTCCTGATGTTTAGGACATACAGTCTCTGCCTATGGATGCAGAGCTGGATGAGAGTTCTCAAGAGAGCAGAAATCCAGGCAACTGCAGAGATAAGAATATTTATGACCCTGGCAAAGTCTACTAGACCTGATGAAGTGTGATTTACGTCCTGTGATCTTCAGGAGCAAGAGATTTTTCTTGTGCTTTATTTCTATAAAAGTGAGAGAAGAGAAGCTAAGAATATATTTATCACCTCCAAACTGCTTATTCCCTGCTTCTAAATGTGTAATTCTTCTCTCTTGCATGTTTTCTCTAGTGTATAATATACTGTGATATACTTGTGTGCAGCTTCCACCTTCTTTCTTGCTGTTTTCCACCTCTGTGATTCCTCTCTCACTGAGAATACTTCAGGTTCCTGAACTTTTATAGGTAGATTGTTATGCAATGGAATTAAATTCATTGTTTTTGTTTTTAACTGATGATTCTTTGCATTGCTTCAGAATACTGCACTTATAGTTTTGACATGTACATTAGATGAGAATCGATAATTTATTTGGAAATACTGGTATAACTAAATTGGGTTTTTAGCACTGTAGACCACATGAAAGTTTCAAATACTGTCTGTCCCTCCATCCACAGGCATTAAGGTGAAATTCCCTGTAGCTCTGACTGTCATACCTGGGAATGCTGTTAGGAACTCGAGTCTGTTGCCACTCTAACAGCAATAGAGTGCTGGTTTTAATCTTCCTTTTGTTTATTTAGGGAATTTGTTAGAACTTGTTCGCGTTTTAAATGGCAAAACATCAGTCCATTTAACACTGACGCTGTTAATAAAGTGCTCTTAAAAAAGTTGAACAGAAGTGCTCTGAAGAAGTTCAACTGGAGACTGTGCTTCCTCTGCTCCTTCTACTCCCTGTATCTTATCCCTTCCTCTGCCTGAGAGCTCACTCTTGATCTACTGCAGTAAAACACCCTGATGACCTTTCCCTCCCTTTTGCTGACCGCTTGCCTGGCAAGTGTAAGCTCTCTCGCTCTGGATTTCCCAGGAAAACAAATAAATTAAGAATTTCAAGACAGAACTCGTTCATAGTGAGTTCACCCCACTGGCCTTTAACATCTGCCCATCGCACCCTTCCTCCATCCCTTCTTATGGCAAGTTTGCTCTGACCTGCAAAGGATTGTTCATTTCTCTGTTTTGATGCAACCCAGCTCCTATCTCTGCTCGTCTTGACAGCTGCTCATCAAACCATAGAAAGAGTTGAAGTTTCATGCTCTTGAGGGGTTTAGAGCATGGATTGCTGTCAAGATTATTATAACGGTTTCTTTTAATTTGGACAGGGCAGGAAGGTGAGAAGGGAATTTTGTGTGTTGTTGCTTTCTCTAAGATGAAAGAATGATAAAGTAGTGCTAGATACTGCTGTTTCAGGTATCTGATCCCATGCAACCACATGATGTTGAGCCAGCGGTCGGCCGTGAAAGAGAGAGACTGTTATTCTGTATCTGCTGCAAAACTACTGGCCCTGACACCAGTCTGCTGCTCCACTGGAATCACCTTGACACTTGAAAGCCAAGGAAAAGATTATATTCTGTGGACAAAAGCAGCACAAACTCAAGGTAATTGGTGCTCAGGGGAAGACCAGATCATGATCTAAGTTTGATTTGGTAACAGCTCATGGGAGGAGGTGGGGAGAGAGAGGACGTGTAGTGGGAAACAATAAACTGGGCAAGTCTGGACTGGAAAGCTTTTTTAATTCCTTCCATGTGTCCAGGTCTTTTGAAACATTTTAACAGCTATCCAACTTGAATATGCAGTCGTGAAAATAAGACACAGATACAGGACAGAAACTCTTGCTGCTTCAGCATGGCTGCTGTTTAAGGTTTGAGCTGGTCTGAAAAATCTTGAGTTACAGCTGCCTTTTAGCAATAAGAGCAAGCCATGTATATTTGTGAGCAGATCTCTTCATCTTTATGCTTTGATCTTTCTGTCTCATTGGATGGTCAGGGTTAAATATTCTACCTGCCATGTCTTAGTTGATAGAGCTTGCTAGAGAACTTTTGGTTTGTTATTCATGATATGGGTAATCTTCTTTACTTTCAGACTCCAGGAGACGCTCTTCTGAATCTACTTGCATTGTGGAATGTGGTAGAGCTGTGGACATCAGCTACTTGCAATATCTGGGGGAAGCTCAAGAAGCCATCCTCCAGTGTCTGAAAGATTGTAAGGTTTGGTCTGCCTTGTATGACGGGGTAAACCCTGATCCAGACACCTTTATCCAAACGCTTGCTGAGGAGAACAGTACAGATGTGGAACACCCCATGTTTCGGCTCCAGCAAAGGACACCCAGCATGTGTAGCTCTTCTCAGGTAACTCCATCCGGCGAGAGGATGCAGTTGGAGCTAGAATGGGATGATAGCTATGATACAGGGATTTCTCCTGGTTCTGATGTGAGCTCACCACAACCGTATGATGATCTGGGAAGCACAGAGATGCAGCCACCTGCAGAGCCACCAAAGCACATTCAAGAAATGAAAAAAAGTGCCATCATGCTCATCAAAGGATCTTACATAGAGGAATCAGACTTTCAAGATGATGTTATGGTTTACAGGTTATGTGCCCAGAAGGATACGCAAGATGACGAGAACTCCAAGGAGAAAACTGTAAATGCAGCCAGAGAACATGAGAGTCAAAGCCAGACAGTAGTCAATGGGCCTCTTGCAAAGAGCCAGCTGGAAATGGACTTGGATGAGCACAGTGAGAGAAATGCAAGCTTGACTCAAGATGTAATGAAAGAACAAATAAACCAGAAAATGGTTGAGACTGAGCCACAGCGAGACTTGGAGTTGAAGCTTTCTCCTCAGGAGGCAGATCCTAACTTAAGTGTAAGACTGTTGAGCACAGATGGTGAGGATTTAATTGCACAGTATGACAAAATTATTAAGGAACTGGATCCAAACAATGCAAGCTTGGAGGAGCCGAAGTCGGCTACTCCTGACCCTGTCTCTCCTGCAGAAGAGGAGGAGGACTTTGAAAACTTCTCAGCAGACACTCCTTCTGCAGAGAGCATGTCATCTCCCTTCAGACCAAAGGAGGATCTCTCTCCCAAGCAGACTGCGAGGAGCCAGAGTGCTCCATTCACAGGTGGGATGTCTTGTTAATTACATCCATAACAGATCCAGGAAGACCTGGGGATTAGAGGTGGCCAGATGAGATCACCCCGTGCAGCACACAGCACAGGCACAGAGCAAGGAGCAGTCCTGGTATTACGGAGGGTACTACTCAACTAGCTGAGACCAGCCTGAGGAGAGTGAGAGATCCAAAGTAAAAGTAGAGCAGAGCAGTATATGTGGTGACAGGCTGAGAAGAAATGGGCTTAAGTTGTGCCAGGGGAGGTTTAGATTGGATATTAGGAAAAATTTTTTTACTAAAAGAGGGTGGTGAAGCACTGGAACAGGCTGCCCAGGGAGGTGGTGGAGTTACATCCGTAGAGGTGTTCCAAAACCACGTGGCGTGGCGCTTCAGGACATGGTTTAGGGGTCTTGATAGTGTTTAGTAGACAGTTGGAACTGATGATCTTGAAGGTTGTTTCCAACCTTAATGATTCTATGACAGCAGATGGTGTTTGCTCAGGGGATTTTTGGCTGGCTTTTTTTTTTTTTTTAATTGTTTAAAATCTTGAGCAGGGGTTACGTTGTTTTTGTGTGAGAGCTCCAATATTCTGGAGAAATCTTTTGCGGTTGAACGGGGATTGGAGTAACTGCTGTAACATACAGAGGCCAGGTCAGTAATTTGGTTTTGTTTTTTCTGGTGGTTCTCACCTGTGAGGCCGTGGGTGTGGCATCCACCTTGCCATGTTATTGTCTCTGCTATTTCACATTTTAGCACGAGGTGGCAGCACTGGTGCCAGGTCTGGAGGTGCCTGGCTCCATGTGCTGCCCTGGCATCCTCTCCTGCCAGTGTCAGCTCTGCCCTCCCTGTTGGTATCTTTTTCTATCTTGTGCCAGGCAGCGATTTAAGCTTGGTCTCTGCAGACTGTCCAAGCCATTCGGGAATGACAGCCCTACCGGAGGGTAGAGTGGGCTTTTGATCTCTGTTTGTATAGCTCCTTGCACTGCAGGCTCCTGAGCTTTAATTAGATCTCCTGGATAACAAAGTAATGTAAATAATAAAAAATAGTACTGTACTCAGGTTTCTTCAGCCCAAACAAAACCTCTGCAAGATGGCTTCCCTTTTGTTTGAGAAAGGGAAAACATTTGTGGCCGTTGGAATGCAGCCCTTTCTGGTCAGCTGTGGCCAGTGTGCCTGGCACTTTTTCTTAATTGAAAAATTCAGCCTGATTTTTCCACAATTTGCTATTTTTGCTGTGGTGTCAATCTCCTTGTACCAGAAGCCAATCACATTCAAATCTTTCTGTTTCCCATTAACTGCTGTCAAATGCCGCTCAGAAATGTTGTCCCTGTCTCTCATTCTTCATCTAGTCTCTCCCTCATTTGTTCCTTTCCAAAAAACCCACACCAAAACCAACCCCCTTCAAAACCCCACAACTGAGCAAAACAAAGAGAAAAACAAACTACAAAAAGCCTTGGTGTTTGCTCCCCATCCACAACGTGCTTTCCTCTTCGGCTGTTTTCCTTGCTTGAACGGAGATCTTAGTGATTGCCAGGAAGGAGATGCTCAGAAATGTTGAGATGGCAATATCTTTCAAATAGAATGATAAGTTTAAGTTTGAATTCTATATTATGTTTGTAGATGTGTGTGATAAGGATTTTTGGTTGCTTTCACTAGTTTGGGATGTTGTTGTGGGATGGGCCTTCTCTCTGCAGAATCGAATAACCAAACAGAGCTTCCCGCACCCAGTAAGTGTCAGCAGTGCAAAGGTGCTCTCTTCAGACCTATGGATCTAGGAAGAAAATGCCCTGCTGGCATCTATGTCCAATTTAAAAGCATTAAATACTGTCAATCATCCCTATTTTCCCCTGAGCAAGAAAGAATGTAGTGTTCAGGAACAGGAATTTGTATTTCCCTCTGCTCCAGTCAGTGCTGATTTCATGACCACACAGAGGTGCACAGTCAGGAAAATAATTTTTTTTTTTTTTTACATGATACAGTAGAGCTCCCACTGCACTGTGATCCTCAGGAGCTCTGTGAAAATATCTCCATGACCATGAGAGGGGAAGCAGTAGGTTATGTTGGGACAGGAGAAACTGTGTCTCAACAAAAGGTTTTGGGGCTGCTCCACTAGGTACCCAGGCGGGGGAAGATGCCTGCAGGATCTAGTGGCTGACATGGTGGTTGAAAAGTAGCACCCACACAAAGCCTTGTCAACACTGGTCCTCCTGCCTTTGCTCTTGTGAGTGGAGCTGTGCCAGCATTAGCCATGAGAAATGAGTCTCGGGGGAGCACTTGCATTGTGCTCGTGGTTGAGATTCAACCTTTAGTGAAGCTCTGTTAGGGGAAGCGGCAACATAACACTTCTGACTTGATCCTTGCTGTTGTGCTGGCCCAGAATTGCTTTAGCCTCTGCCATAGTTCACAGCAGGCAGATTAAACTGGGCTGAACTGTGTCCAGGGAGCTCACTGAGGGGGATCTGGAATGGGGTCAATGACGGCCACTTGCCTGACTCTAGATGTGTCCATGGCACGCATCTGGTGCTGGGGACGAGGGTGGGATATTCAGAATTGGTGCTGGGGGATTCGTCTGCGTGGTTTCTTCTTCAGGGATTCTTCTGTGTGGTTTCCCTGGTTTTCACATGGCCAGAGTAGTGTGGTGGGACTGGGTGGAGGGCAAAGGATGTTTCTAAGCCTTTCCTTGTGATGAGGTCACTCCTAGCACGCAGACTGCCCCAAGCGTCTCACCGCCCGTCTTGTCTAACGATACGTAGGATTTGTTTCAAGTCATGCTCAGCCTTGCAAAGGTTTCTTAAGCTCGAGCACTAAAGGTTTATGTACTTTCATGGTAAACACTTCTGTATTTCAGTGCTTATCCTGCAGCATGAATACACAAACTCAAGCTATCATTTATTGGTGACATTTATATGATAAAGCCGTATGTCTACCAATAATTTTCCTTATAAATCTATTTTAACGTCTTCCCTGCTTTGTGTGAAAATGCCTTTTCTTGTGATGTGAAGTGAACTATCACGGATCTTGATTTTTTTTGTTTAGAGTAGCGTTTTCATATTTTCTTTAGAACACCACATTTTTTTTTTTTTTGATAAGAGAAGAGAGCAGGCTATCAATTACTTTGCTCAGTCCTCGTGTAGAAATTTTGCCCAGTCCTTGCGTAGAAATGAGGCACAAGAAGAGTAAAGAACCGATTTTATTTGTGTTGAAACTAGGGATACCATTCTGATGAACTTTATGGGGAGCAGAGCAGTAGATGGTAACGTACTGGGCTAAACCCTTATTGGCATATGTAAAATAGACCAGCTAGGTATGTTAAATATGCCATTAAGGTAAACTGAGTTGGCTAACTAGCTAAAGTGCTTCTAATCACAAAAGCTTTTAACACCTCTGTTAAGTCTGTTTTGTCTATTCAGATAGAATTTGGTTTTTCTCCCTGCTGGCTTTAATTAGCGTGTGGGAGGTCTAATTTGCTTGGTTATGATGATCAAAATACTTTTTAAATGCCTGTTTCCTGGATCTGAGGATTTTTCTGTGAAAATGAACGCGCTGATTTCTTCTTCTTGCAGGACCGTTCATCAGTGTAGTGTTGTCAAAGCTGGAGAACATGCTGGAAAATTCCTTGCATGTAAATTTGCTGCTTATTGGGATTATTACTCAGCTGGCAAGTTACCCACAGCCTCTTCTTCGCTCCTTTCTGCTCAACACCAACATGGTGTTTCAGCCCAGCGTGCGGTCGCTTTATCAGGTATTTGACCACGAGTTTTAGTCGTGCCTATTGGAACAGCATTTTTGGTGTCTCATTAAAACTTACATCAGCTCTTTTCAGTTCCACCTGTTGCTTTCCCACCTGTCTGAGAGCCTCTCATCTCCTTTTGATGTTTTAATTACATTTGCACAAAGAACTGGAAATTCTGCATCGTCGTAGCGTCCACCGTAACTCTTTTAATGCAGCTGGAGAACACGAGTATTCTGTCTGTGGCTGCAGTGGGAGCAAGGCAGGAAGAAATAATTGTTACTGTTGTTTTGGCAGGTGCTGGCATCTGTGAAAAATAAAATAGAACATTTTGCTTCCATTGAAAAAGACTTCCCAGGTCTTCTCCTGGAGGCCCAACAGTACTTGCTTTTTCGCGTGGATATGTCCGACGCTGCGGAAGAACTGCTATCCAAAGGTAGGTGTTTCACACTGGGAGGAGTGCTGGGTGGAATGACTGACCACTTACCTCTCTCCTTTTCTACAGAATGATTAAAAGTAGGTGTGGTGTGGTGTGGATTTCATTAGCCAGATGTATTCTTCTGACTTTAAACTGATGATCCTCAGGAGGCCACAATATATGGATCTATTTGGATATTCTTGGCTCTTTAGAAGCTTTTATTTGCTCCAGAGAACGTCTGTTTAAAGGAGTAACAAAATCAGCTCTTGGCTCGCTGTCAGTTTGACTGTAAACAAACTTGCTTTCAAGGCATGAGGTGAGATGGCATATGTGCACGATTTCATTTTATTTTTAGCCTGACCTTCAGCTTGTCATTGGTTCTTTTCTGATAAATGTTAGGGAGGACAGAAATCCAGAATAAATTGGTTTCTGCGACAACTGAATAAGGCTTCATATCATGGTTTGGACGACTACTGAAGGAGATATGAATTTACTTTCTTGAATGAAAAACAAAACAGAAAAAGAGTGGGTGGCTATAAAAGCCAGGACGTTACGAGAGCAGCGGGGAGGTAAACAGGTATCATGCCAACAAGCCAGCTTTCCAGGGGACTTCTGTAACGTCTGCTGCTTTTCGAGCACAGAGCACACTACACCTCTCTTAACTTACACTGCTGGGGGGGGAAGCTAGTAAAAATCAGCACAGTGAAGAATCTTACCTTCTAACTAAGAACTTTCCAGATGCAGCCGGACAACGGGTAGAGGTGGGGCCCTGGCCCGAGGACGTGCTTGTTCTCGGCTTGCTGCTGAGCCGGCAAAGTTTGCTGCAGGTTTCCCTTAAATGCCAACTTCTCATATGATGGGAATGTGTCAAATTTGTGAGAGCGGTGACTGCAGTGATTGGGAACTGACTCTGCAGCAGCGTTCAAGAGAGGCTGCGTTTACAGGTGTGCGCTCACTCCTCACTGGGAGTCGTTAATAATCACCCCCTCTGCTTATACCTCTGTGAAGATGTTGATACTTTTCTCTGTATTCTGGTGCCATAGCTTAGAAAGCCTTACAATTCAGTGGCATTGTAAGTAGCATGTGGGAGATGAGATTAGAGGGCAACATTTAGCGTTTTTTTTGTTTTTTTTTCAGGTGCTGCCAATAAGAACTTTTATATAATGCATTCCCAATGGCATTTATTTATACTTCCTTTTTTACGTCAGTTTTCTTCTGTGGGCTTCAGAATTTGCCAGGTTGACTCATGCTGGTCATTATTTAGGAATTCAAAACAAGGCTGCTTAGTCACCCTGCCGGTACATTTTCTTCTGTGCTGTGGCAGCCCTTGCAAAGAACATACTTTTTGACAAGTAGATGGAGAGTAAATAAATGTTCGGATAACTGCAGACTTGGTTCCCAACAAGACTGGTGATACAAGTAATCAAACTAATTCTTGGGTCAAGTTGGCTCAGTAGTCCCATCAACCCACAGTAGTTCACTATATTGCTTAAGAAGTGCGAGGTAGGAACCGCTACACTAATGGTAAATGAAATAAAAATAATTAGGAACTCCTATAGGATTTCTTTGCATTAGCTTGAATTCCACCTTTCAGCATCATGCAAATTAGCTGTTCTCTGAGGGGGTTTTCTCCAGACAGAAGTGGCAAATAACCCCAAATTTTCTCTACAGGTATGAGCATAACTGGCCTCTGATAGATTTCACTTCTGAAAAATGGAAGGCAGGCTTTGTGGGGAACCCAAATATCTCAGAGCGTTTCCTTTCTCTGGACAGTGATGGTCTCGGAAGGTGTTTGAGCAGAAATGGACAATTTGTTATTTTCTGCTTGCAGTAACGTGTGATTGTCTTATACAGCAGCTTGGGGTTTTTTTTAGATCTGTAGATCTGTCATGGAGTAGATCCCATATGAAATGCTGCCCGTCTTTCAGCACGTTGGTAACAATATCCCCAGAGTATTCAGTTTTGCAACTGTGTAATTCAATTTGCATCCTGACCATATAAAAAGAAACAGAAAATCCTGGTCAAAGGGAAAAAAAAAAATCAAATCTCTGGTCCCTAGACCAGCTATCTGTGCTTTTCTCTCTCTCTCTCTCTCTCTCCCTGTTTTGTGGTTTTTCTTGTTTTGTTTTGTTTTTTTGTTTTTTTTTAATAAGCAGTTAAATCTAAATCAAAATGTTTTTCAGGGAAATTTTGACATTTTTTGAAGGGAATAGTTTTTGTTTTGAAAGTAAATCTTTGACAGTATACTAGCTTTCTGGTTATATTGACTTTTAAAAAATGTAAAATATTAATTATGAAACATTTTGACATTAGAAAATCTAAAGCAAAAAAATCTTCAAGGGAAGCTCAAAACTTTATCTTTTCATTGTAATTCATAATTTAAGTTGTTTTCCCTCCCACGGTCAGAATTTTCCACAAGACTGAAATTCCTGTGCTCTGTCTCTAGTAGATAGAAATTTGTAGAATAACAATATGAATGATTGATAAGTCTGGAGTCGGAAAGGTTTTTGAAACTCAAGAAAAGTTACAACTCTGCTAGCTGGTTAAGGTGAACATTTCTTTCAAGTGTTTGGAAGTTTATAGTAATTCCACAGTGCCTGAGGAGAGCTACAGGAAAGGAACAAAAGTGCGGAGCTGTTGAACGGAGGGATTGTTCTGCTGCAGCAGGTGAGGTGTTCACCTCTGGGTCCTCACCTTAGCTGCTTGGAGAGGTTTCAGAAAAAGGGTGGTGGAACTTGAGGCTGATTTTTTTTTTTTTTTTTTTGAACATAAGCTGCTATGCTCTGTAAGGAAAACTTCTTAATGCAGCAATGTAGCTTATCTGCAGTATAGGAGTTAATATGACAGGCCTTTATTTATTACTTTTTTTTTTAATGACTGATTTATACAATGAAAACTGGTATGTTAGACAGGATTTTATCTGTCGCTGCTTCTGACCTCGATAATACCTTGTGGCAATGAGCTCTGCAGGTTAATTTTTCTTTATAAAGTATTTATTTCCGACAGTGTTAAATTCTGTCACCTTTTTAGTTTCACTAAATTAATTATCATCTAATTAAAGTGCAGCTCTGCTTCATCTTGAAACAAGGAGCCATGGATTGAAATGAAAGTGCCGCTGTCACTGTAATTCCATGCGTTCCGACGCGTGAGCCCCAATCCTCTCAACTCTGGTAGTAGGGATCATATAGCAGAGGACACGGCGGTTTTCACTTGCTCTTTTTTTAATGTTTAGTTGATTTACAGGGAGGTAAAGGTAAGTGCAGGCAGTGGGGCCTGCAGCTGGAGAACAAATCGAATTTGCAAATGTGTTTTTCCCTTAGTTTCTAGCTTGCTTCAAACTCACATAGCGGTGTGGTAGTTCGGCCTCAAAACCAGTAACACAATGATCCCTGGTGGGAAGACAGAGAGAAAGCGAGAGAAGGGCTAGAGCACAGCATCATTTCAGTTGAGACCACCATGCCGGGTCTAGATGGGTAGATATTATCTGCTGTTTTATAAGGTAAATCCATATTACTCTTTCCCTTGACTCCCCTTCGGTTCACGTATTTCTCTCATCAGAGCTGGAACTGAATAATAGATAACCTGGAGAAAGATAGCTAATAAAAAATGCAAGACTCAGGCCACGTAGAACTTTAAAACGTTGGGATTAGTGGAGTATCTCCCCGCGTGGTCTGGGTGCTGCAAACTACAGCTCTGAACACAGTCATCGTAACCTGGGTTTGGACACCGTACAAATACTGTAACTCTTTTATCTCCCCTTTCTCTTCCTCTCCCCTCCTCCTGGCTTTAGGTAACATTCAGCACAGCAGCAATGGAGGGAAAGGAAGGAACCTCTCTGAAGCTTACTCAGCTGTACTCCAGCCTTTCCTCGGACAGAAAGGAAAGAAAGGCCTGGCTCATCCCGGCCTTCCCGCGCACGTGAGGAATGCCGTACTCGCAGCTGCTCTTTTCCCGGAGTTCCTGAAGGAGCTGGCAGCTCTTGCCCAGGAACATTCCATTTTATGTTACAAAATACTGGGGGATTTTGAGGATTATTATTAGTGTGGGGTTTTAAAAGCGTTTTTAAAAAGCTTTTGGAGTTTAAACAGATTTTTAATGCAAAGCTGCTTACAAAAGAAGGTTGTACTTTGATATTTCCTGAAAATACTTGATTTGGAGGGGGAAGAAGGAGGCAAAATGTTATTCTCCATTACCTTATATTAGGCCTTATAATTTCCCTCTGTGCTACATGACTTACTCGAGAGAGATTTCTGATACTGCTCTTACTGCAGCTTCCTATTTCATCTCCTCCTCTTTACCCAGCCACCCTTCTCTAGTGTCACGGATTCTTGTTGAATTTCTGCGACAGACACTTGTAGGCTGCCTCAGAGAGGCAAATGGTTTAGCTTTTTCTGCTCCAGAAATATCCTTCTGGATAACCAGTTTGTTTGGAAAAACACTGCCCCAAGGGGACAGTTCAGGGTATAAACATAGAGGCAAATACGCACAAAACCCCGTTATGTGAAGGGTTGTGCTGCTTCGCGTCTTTCTCATCTTCCCTCCCTTTCCTTCCTTTTCCCTGAAACGAGGTCTTGCCGGTCCACATCCGAAGCCCTCTTTTTAACTAGCACCTCAGGTTTGTTGAATTCAAGTGATCTTATGTGTATTAAACCCATGAGTAGCCGAAAGCAGGTGCTGGACCCTACACATACCACGTTGCCTTATGTTGCGGACAGATCTGCAGCTATCAGCTGTTGGTCTTTGAAGTCAAATGAACTGTGTAAGTGGATGTGGATTGCAGACCGCCCGGAATTTTCCTTGCGGTTTCTCAGCATTCTTTGATAACTACTGCATTGCTACCTAAGCTCTCAAGCACGCCTTATTTAGTAAGATTTGCACAAAGTACAAAACAAAATGTTTCTATGCAAGCTGTAATTAATATGTAGTTGGGTTTTATGCTTATTTTAATAAGCTAAAGAAAGGTATTCAATATCTTTCAGTAGTATTAAAAGGACAGCAGGCTGGGTTTGTCTTTCATGTTTTTTTTTAAATTTTTTTTTGGCTTGCTCCTGAAATCTGTTCTCTTTTATTGTTAATGTTTTTGGTTAAGGGAAAGTTAAATACTGTTTGTTTACTTTTAATTTAGGTGTTGACTTTTCCTAACATTGCACTTTTGGGATAGCGAGGGGCGAACCAGACGATTCACCAGCTGTAGAAAAGGAAGGAGTAGCAGGGAAAACTGTCTGCTGGTGACTAACTGCTTGAGAAAATTCTCTTCTGTGAGTAATGGGCTTCATTAGAAGAACCCAAACATGATGAATTGGTGCATCACCGCTGCATTTCGTCTTATCTTAGTAGCATAATTGTGCTCCCAGTGTGCTCTAGTTGGTTACATGAAGAGGGGCTTAGTTGAAGAAAGCCTTAAACCATTTTGTCCAGGAAAAAAACAAAACCTAACAGTGACTCCAGGAAATTTGAAGAAACAGAAACCAGAAATAACGCTTGCATGCATTAGTTCTCCTGCTCATGGTAATTCTGTAATGTGGGATGCTCCAGTTAATCGCATCCTGATTTTGAAACACACTTTCTCAGAGATGGCAAGGAAAAAGAACACTTTAAAAACAAAAAACAAAGACACTCCAGAAAGGTCTAATTAATTACAGGTCAAACTCTTGTGGAATTTGCAGTGCAATTTAAGCCCCTCAATTCTTTAGATGCTTCAGGAAAGCTGTACCTTTAATCTACAGGCTGTGAGACGCATTCCTTGTGTCACTGCTGTAGGCTACTCCAAGGAAAAATAAAATCCCAAAGTGTACCTCTAACAGAATCACCTCAAGAACTTCTCTGGGTCCATCTTCTCTTGTTTGCTGTACAGTCTTCACTTCCACTGTGGCTGAGGGTCATGTGTTGCTTCCTAGCTGTCTCTCTGGTTTGCTTTCACTTCTAACTTATTTTTTCATGCACCGTTGTATAACCATCCTGTAAAGCACCTTCTGGCCTCCACATGGCCCTGTTTCACCTCACAAGCTTCCTTGGAAGCTGAAGCCAAGGCTGTGTTGGTTTTTATTTAAATCTTAGTTATCCAGGTTTAAGAAAGCTCTTTCTTTTTCTGTTTTTGGTTGGTTGGTGGTTTTGGTGTTTTTTTCCCTGCACTGTTGTTGTACATGTGTGATGAGCAAATTAAGATTATTTTTTTTTTATTTTTATTTTTTTTTTTTCACAAAACGTGTTCTAGGACGTGGTGGATTCTTTCCCTCTCCCTCATTCCCACTTATACCAGTAATGCTGTCTTTCAGGCTGCACTCACAGGCCTGGCCTGAAGGGGTTCAGGAGTGTTGTGTGTGGAAAGAGTTTTAGCATTGTGGATACAGGGGCAGTGCTTGCTGAGTGTGATCAGCTACCTTTTAAGTGGGTCAGAAACAAGTGCTAAATTGGAGAAGCAATCCAACCCTTTTAAAAAGGAATGAAAAAGAATTTTTTTAAATTTTCTTTTTAAATAAAGGGTTCTGCAGACCGGTGCTCAAGGCAGTAAGGTTACTATATGAACACTCGCTCTTCTTGGCTTTATGCTGAAATAAGAATCTTTATTTGCTGGGTAGAAGGGATTTCTTTTGAGATGGTTAATTTTAACTGGAGTTTTCAACAAATGTACAAAGTCATGGCAGTTTCATCTCAGCAGGTCTATTAAGCTACATGGGGATTTTAAAATGTAGACCGCTCAGAAAAGCATCTGTAAATTTGAGGAAGGGGAGGATTTACCGCGTAAGCTGTAGCAGAGCTTACGCTGAATGTCCAGCAGGATAAATTCAGCCTTTGAAATCGAGTCGTGTGGAAGACTTCTTGCTGAAAGGTCAGAACTGTGTGTGTGCACAGTGTCTCCTTGTAAAGGGGCAATCTTCTCTGTCGACTCCTCACAAGGAAGAGGTGGATAAATGCAGTGACTCTGGCTCAGGACTGTAAAAACGGTGATCAGATGTGTAACTTTATATTACTTGGTTCCTGAATGGCATCAGACTTGAAGCTATGTCTTAGTTGTGATAGTAGCATAATGTCCAGAACCCAGCAAAAAAAATATTGGCAGGACATGCATCTTCCTGTCTTTAAAATGTAGAGCCTGAGATTTAGCTTGAAAACGTTGATCTTTTGCGATTGATCGCTTCTGTGTGCGTAAATTCATCAGCCAAATGCTTGCTTAATAGGCTTCTTCCCCCACCCAGTTATTCTAACATGTTATCCCATCACTCACCAATGACACATCTTCTTCCAAAACACCCCAGGTGCATGTGGTCCAAGCTGTAAGGCCTCACACCATCCAGCTGGCGGGCGCCCGGAAGACACGGCGTTGTGCCGCTCTTCCCGAGAGTCAGGAAGCGCTCTGTGGTCTGGATTGTGCGAGTGGCCGGGACAGTCCCCTGTCGGCACGTTTGTCTCGGCGTCAGGCATGAATGAAGTGTCTTGGGGTTGGCAGATCTATTCCAAAGCCTGCAGGTGGTGGCTCAGTGATAGCAAAGTTAATTTCCAGTCTCCTACTAGATGTTTCAAACTGTGAATGCCCCATTTCCAATGATGTAGCTGTTGAGTGTGTTTTTAAGCTATTCTGCTGTAGCAAGGAATCTTTCCAGCAATTTCAACCTGCTATTTTTGTTGCAACCTGCCTATAAAGTGAACACTCTCATAAAACAGTTGTAGTCGTTGTCTTTTACCTCTGACCGTTTTTTGGATGCCCCGTGGGTTGGTCTCAGCACAGACACGGTTTGTATTAATTGGGCTAATGCACTTGGCAACGTTCAGTCCAAAGAGCATCGCCCTTGGCACTTGCTCACCTCTGGGCACGTACAGTCTGTTGCAATTCATGGGCTGTGTGGTCAGCCCTACTTACAAGGCTTTTGTTATTGTGTTCTAGACGCTTTTCTTAAATTTGATCTTTTTCATATATGCCATAAAGAAAATGATGGGATTTCAAATGAGAAATTTGAATGTTGCTGATGCAGGTTTGGATGTGAAAGTTGCACTGTGTTGGTTTTTTGTTGTTTGTGGTTTTTTTTTTGTCCTGGTGATTTCTGATCTTAGCTTGGAGGAATAGAAATGAACGCTTCTGTGCAGAGAGGAGAAAATTCCCAGTAGCAGGAATGGGCTGTCCCTCTCACCAGCACCACCAGGTACAGCCTTCAGGGCATCCGTTTCATAAACTACTCATGTCCATTTTTACTGTCGCTTTGGAAGAAGTCTGCTGACTTCAGCGGTGTCGTGCTGCCGTACCCACTTAGTGCATTTGCCTCTCAGATGTGATTTGATCTTTTTAGTAAGGTCAGTAAAATTCCTAGAATGGGAGAAAGCACCATGGTGTGAATGGAGTGGACCTGGGATATCAGCAGGGGCCGTGCTTTGGAATGGGAATAGGGCTGGATAGCCGGTGAGCCTCAACAGCGGTTTTGCCACCGGCGCCGTTCTAATTGCTCTTTGGCCTGGGCACAGTGCCTAAGCGCTCTGTTCTCTCCTTCAGAGAAAAACATTTGCAAACAAACTTACTGCATCCTGCAGAGTTCAAGAGTTTCGGTTCAAGAGGTTAAGTTCTATTTACCAAGAGAAGCAGACCATCCAGCACAGCGCGTACGCGTTCACCTCCCTTTTGTGCGCTCTGCCGATGCCTCGTACAAGGTTTCTTGCTTCAGGAAGGTGTTGCGATTTTTTTTTTTTTTAGCTCCTCTAAGAAGCTCTAAGATTTCAAGGCTGGGAAGAAAAGGATGGGAGCGGTGTGATTTGGCGCAGTTAAATTATTTCAGTGTATCATTTGAATTTGTAGCCGCAGCTCCTGTTTGAGGGCAGCTTGATTTAATAAGCAATTTACTGTGCTGTATTTACTGAAATTGCTATGTCATGCCTGCAGTTTTTATGATGGCTCCTAGTACATTTGTAACACTGAAGCTGCATCTGCAGCTATGAGTAGAATACTGGGATTTTCCTCTTTCTATTCTTTGAAGTCGACAGCTCTGGCACAGTACAGTTGTGTTGCTGCTGTGTCCAGATCTGATTTAGATAATTACAGTACGTTCTTCCTTGCACCTTTTGAGCATTATCAGCAGAATCAGAGGGTACATGACACTCGGGCTGCTTCCCTTAATGAGCAAACCAAAGGTAAACCCCTGCAGATTAGCAGGGGGCACTTGCCTCTGTGTGAAATGCAGTAAGAATTTACATTTGTGTTGCTCTGATTTACTGGGGACCAGAAAGAGGAAGCTCATAGAAAACCAGAAAAATAAGTATGACAGCATCCTACAATGAGTGTCCAAGTGGATAGCACCGCTATGTAGTATTTTGGGCCAGAACTGTGCGAAGTAGGGTAAAAATTGCTCCTTGTTAAGGTGGTGTCAGACCTGCAGCAATAGGTATTGGGATAATCCAAGGGTGGTGCCAGCCGTCTGACCGCAGACCGCGGCGCTGCTTCAGTGACTTTATTGGCGGTGAAAGGCCAGCTCTGACTAAACCTACTTTATTTTTCAGGGGCCCCCAGCTTTTCTAAACACATTGTGGCCCAGCATCAACATCCTTTATTTGTTATATGCTCAGCTGGAAGCTTCTTATTTATGAATAGGAGCATTACTTGGATTCTCAAACATGTAGGTACTTAAAGTGGCGTTTTGTTGCTGACTGTGCAAATCTTCTTTTTGTTCATTGATTATAATGGTTCTTGTGTGGCAGCTGGATTAAATTAAGACTGAAGTCTCTGGGCTAAAAGCCCTGATGGAACTTTTGTGCAAAGGCTGCATTTTTTAACCAAATAACTTTCCTTGGCGCTTCGGCAGACTGCCCGCGTACACTTACGTATCGTGGACTGAATACCTGCAAACTTAGAGTTCTGACGAGGCCAATTCCACAGCAGCTGTATTGTATTGCAGTCCACTTGAAAAATAACTATCTTGGATTTAGACCAAATAATAACATGGATGAATCAAATCCAAGACAACTCAACCGTGTCCAGCTCGATGCTGCTGTGTCAGTTTGGCCCGAGCTCAGATGAAATGCCATCTTGTCTTCTCAAAGGAGAGGGAGTGGCTCTGGATCTCAGAATCTTTTGCTGCAGCTTCAGTCAAGGGCTTGTGTCTCTTGGGGTCCGAGTACCAATTTGTGTTGGCAACTCTGACCTGTGTCTGTTGTAAAACTCTGGTGTCGTAACATTGGTTTTTGAGCTTCGGTGCGAAAATCCCAGCGGCCTCTTAAGACCAGCCTGAAAATGTGGCCTCTCAGGCTTTAGAAATGAGAAGGTAAAAGATAGCTTCCTGATGGTGATGCCTGCTTAGGGGGTGGAAATGCTTTAGATAATTAAAGCTGTGGCTGATGCCACCATATGGCAGGAGAACTTTTGCTTTGTGCTTAACGCAAAATGCCTGCGCGGGGAGGGAGCGTTCCCTGCGGTGAAACGCGGCCTTCAACCGCTCTTGTTAGGATTAGCTCGTGGTAGTACCGCCTCTGCAGCTCTCAGCACTGAAGCTCTAGGCCTTTCTCCAAAGGCCGCGGTGACAGGGCAAATGGATGTGGCTTGAAATAATTGGCCGCCTGTGTGTGTGCTGGAGTAATGTGGGGTCTGGCACAGCTGTCACCCGTCTTTTTTTGGGGAAAAGCCAGCAGGTGAGGTTGAGGCATTTACAGTGTCACGAGTTGGACCTCACACACACGTATGAAGGGAGAGGAACAGCAAAGGTCAGGATCCCTTTCCGTGTGTATGTACAATGGGTCAGCAGATCCTGCGGACAGTTGTGAAACGCCCGTGAGCCCTACGGCAGGTATTAAGGGTGTGGGACTAGGATAGTCCTAGAGGAAAGACTCGGTCCATACTCATCAGGACCATGCACAGCTCCATTGCTCACTAAACTCTACCCTCTTTTGCGTCTTTGTTGCCTCATGGCAGTACCTGAGCGTTTCTGTAGGTTTGCTTTACTGCAGCTAAAATGCAGTCAGAAGAGAAGGAGCATTCCTAGTGGTTTTGTGTTCCCGCTGCAGTCATCCCTAATTGCTGAGCTGCCTTGACCCGGAGGCTCCTCTAGGTGGAGTTTAAATTTGCAGAAAAAAGCGCAGCAAGTTGCAGGTTTATGGCAATTTAGGATTTTGTATTTTATTACCTTTCTCACACTGTTTAGCAATAGAATTATTTTTCTATCTATATATAACCTGAAAGTTTGCAGCTTCCGAGGGGACAGGGACGACGTGCACCCAGCAGCCAACCCAGCGCAGGTAATCTTCTAAGCACTTGGGTCAATAAATATTGACCTCCTATCTGCTGTAACTTGGTTTATATGGCCATTACATGAAGCAGAATCCAATGAACTTTGGAGTATTTGTAAACAGCGTTGCCAGGAAGATGCAGGCAACAAGGGAGAGGTGACCAGCAGCAGCCTGCTCCATCTTCTCCCTCGCGCAGTTTGAGAGAGTTGAGCGAGAACCCAATTTGTTTTTCTTTTAAAAAAACTCAGACGCTTTCCCTGCTGAGCACACGCACAAGGCCACACGTCGCCGAGAAGGTGCTGCCAAGGTCAGTGGTTGTGCAAGTGTGTAGGTAGAGGGGTGCTCCGAACGGACCTGGGAACGTTGCTGCTCGCTGGCACCACGCCGCAGGCGCGGGGTGGAAAGGGGCCGCAGTGAAATTGCAGCGCGAATACTCTAGCTGTAAATTTTTCTGTTAAGGTTCCTATCATGTGCTTCTATTTTTAACGCAGTTAAAATTAAACTCTGCAGCCAAGGCTGAGCGCTAGAAATTCTTTCTTCGCTACTTCAAGCATCGCCAGCATCTTTTTAGACAACTTTCTTCTCCTCTTCTGCAACCTCGGCTATGGGATAGTTCAGCTCTGCAAGACAGTGAGTATCATCTCTCCGCTCTCAGGAGTCACCTCCTAAAGGACTTCCAGCAATGAGTAGAAGAGATTGTCGTGTCAGTGTCTGGTGTCAGCTTTTAATTTGTGAGCGTTTTCCTCGTCCCTCTGTTCGTGGGCAGTTACTGCTGAAAACCTGCACCAACCTGTCCTTAGCTCACCCCGCCCGGCGCCGCTGCACCGAGGGCATCTGCGCGCGCAAGGCACGTCAGGGAGCGCTCTTGTAACGCTGGTCAGTTGGGGGCAAAGCCTCGATGTTAATTCTTGCAGACCCCCTGGTCCTATGGCGGTTTTTGAATTTGTCTTTCCAACAGCAGATACTAACTTCCTTGAGGCTGCTGCTCCTGTCTTTAAATGTGCTCCAGCAACCACTGCTGTGCAAACGTAAAGCAAAGCTGCTCGGCGCCGCACAACGGTCACTTGAGGAGTATTTAGAATTTAGCTCCAGGTAGGGCACAGAGGAAGGTGGGGGTTGTATTTAGGCTGCTGTATCAGGCCCCTGGCAGACAAAAAAAGGGCACGGCCTTTCAGTTGTTTAGATTCGATCAGAACGGCGCGAGGTGACTGATGAGCCCCTTACTCCAGGCTGCCATCGAGGGAGCAACATTAGCTGGCCCTGCTGAGCCTTCTCAGCACCAGCTCCTAGCGCTGCCAGCTGCTGCTGCTTTGAAGTTGGTAGCTCCTATCTCCACAAATGTTAAAAAGATTCATCATCTTGATCTCATTTGACTCAAACTACTTTTTTTCTGTCGGAAAGAAATTTACATTTTGTGTGCGTCTGCAAAAGATTTCTTTAAAAAATTTAGAAGCGACTGTTTCATAATGTAGTGCAAAATTTATAGACTATAGCTGCTCTTTCCCTTCCCTGGAAGGAGAAGGATATTATAATTATCCCTTTTAATCTTTCTTGTTATCCATTGTGTCTGGCAGGTGGAGGTGAAAATAGATTGAGATTTACAGTAAATCACAGAATCATCAAATAGGTTGGGTTGGAAGGGATCTTAAAGATCATCTAGTTTCAGCCTCCCTGCCCTGGGGAAGGACACCTTGTACTAGACCAGGCTGCTCAAAGCCCCATCCACCCTGACCTTAAACATTTCCAAGGATGGGGCATCCACAACTTCTCTAGGCAACTTGTTCCATGTCTCACTACCCTCACAAGAGAAGAACTTCTACCTTTTATCTGATCTAAAACTACCCTTTTTGAGTTTAAAGCCATTATTACGCTTTGCCTTCTCTCTGCACTTCCTGATAAAAAGTTCCTCTCCAGCTTTCTTGTAGCCCCCCTTTAGCAGGGCCCCAGGTTTGCACAGGCCCACTCCTGAAGCCTGTTGAGGTCCCTCTGGATGGCATCCCTTCGCTCCAGCGTGTCGACCGCACCGCCCAGCTCGGTGTCGTCGGCAAACTTGCCGAGGGTGCGCTCGATGCCACCGTCCATGTCACCAATGAAGTTGTTAAATGGCACCAGTCTCAATACTGACCCTCGAGGAACACCACTCGTCACTGGTCTCCACTCGGACGTGGAGCCATGGACCGCAAGTCTGAGTGCAACTATCCCACTAATTCCTACCCGCCAAGTGGTCCATCTGTCAAATCCATATCTCTCCAATTTAAAGCCAAGGATGTCGTGCAGGGCAGCGTCACATGCTTGCACAAGTACAAGGAGATGACATCATTTCCTCTTCCCGTATCCACGTAAAGATAGATCTTTACTCATCCAGACTCTGCTCATAGAGAACCTGGCTCAGGAGTCTTAACAGGTTTTGTACCATATTAGCCAAGTGTAATTATGCAGGAAAAGAGCAGCTAAGAAGTAGCCACTAAAAAGACCATTACCAGCAGCAGCCATGCTAGCCTAGTGGAGACCCTGCCTGCTTTTAAATACAGCTTAATTATTACTCTTCTAAATACCTCATTTTGCTCTCTCTTTAAGAGGCACCCAGTACAGCTGAGGGGAAACCCAGCGCAGCAGCATCAAGCTGTGTGACAAAAAGCATTGACATTTCAGGACCACCGGGAAACAATTGTGTTTTTCTAAGCCGAGGAAGTACCTTTAAATTAAGATTCACAATTCCAAGCAGAAGCCCTCGTGCCTTTTCTTTTCTTGCTGCCACAGCGAGAGTTGAACAGAATTCCAAAATTTAAAGTTTGCTGTATAATCTAAATCTTTACTGACTGGACACTTACCTGAAAACTCACACCACTGTAAGTAGAAATGGCACCTTGTGCTCATGACGCGAAAAGTCACAGTATGAAACCTTTGTTAGAAGGTCAGGTTGGTTTGGGGTTTTTTGGGGGGAGGTTTGGGTGGGTGTTTTTTTGAAGGGTCAAGTATCTTGACTATAACCATGTTACTGCTTTTTGTCAGCTGTATGACTTTTGAATTGTAAAGTTATTTTTATGTGAATAATGGGTATACATTTTATTCATTAAATATATTTGAAAACCACGGGGCTTTTTTTTTTTTCCCTTCTAATTCAAAGTTCACACTTGAACCCTTAGCCAGTTTGTACAGGAATGTCCTCCTCAAGAGATGCATTAGCACTACTGCTCCTGAGAATGACCTGCCATCACCCTAGTGGGAAGTAGTGGCGCAAGCACTGAAGTCCTCGGGCCATACCCGCTGCGCTCCTGTGACCCGTGTCTGCCCTGCAGGTAGGACTTAAAGAACTATCCTGAAGAAATATCTCTGAGGTCTGAGATAAATGCAGTCTTTAAAAGGTAGGGCTCAGCAGACTCCAGGAAGGATTTAAGAACTTCAAACCCCTGGTACTTAGTGGGATTTCTTTTCCTACTAAATGTAAATTTGATAGGCTGCCTCTAGTTGCAGTTCCTCCTAATGATTTGATCGGCTAAAGTGGGTCGGGATGGGGAAGTTAACTCCAGGTCCCTGGATTTCAGTGGGTACTTAAAGCTAGGAGTGAAAAATGGAAGGTATAAAAAAACCCACCAGCATAAAACATTCCTTAGGATTAAACAGTGGAGCAGCCCTAGAACCCAGCTGAATCCCGCATCTTCCGTTCCTTCTACAAAGCTACCCGCAGAGAAGCTGCAGCCCTGCGCTCAGAGCCGTTGTAACACAGGGCCAGATTCTTGCCAGCAGATTAAAATCCAAACTGGAACAAACAGTCCCTTTATGGAGCTGCTGCGCAAGGCGGAGGCACTGCTTGTTGCCCGTCGGCTGCTCTGCTGAACCGCACGGGCCGGAATGGGCTCAGGCTGCCCACAGCCATTGCGTACCCTTCAGAACTGAAGGGACCGTGAGCGGGCAAAGCAGTTGTTTGGGCCCAGAGCAAGGAGAAGGCGGCAAACAACCTGACGCTAATTCTTAGATGTAGGCGCTTCCATCTCTGTGGCACCAGCCTCGGGCACTGATGTCAGCAGCCAGCGACTTCATCCTTTCCCCATCCCTCAGCAACCAGGAAAAATGACAGCCGTGGGCATTTTTTTCCCTTCTGCTAGGCATGGAGGCACACGTGGGCTTCTGAGTTACTGCTAGGCGTTAATCATCGTTACTAGCGTGCTCACACTGCTTTACAAGGAGTCGTTAGTGTGCACCAACTCCACGGATTTTGCATTCCACATCTGTGCGTTTCCCTTCTCCCAGAAAGGCAGCTGGAAAAGCTGAGTTTACACTTATTTTATTATCAATTTAACCAATCCAGCTTCACCTCTCTGCGTACTCACGGGCAACCCTGGGAACTTCCTTCCCGTGGCTGCGTGGAAATCCCATTTCCCGAAGTCAGGGAGATGTAAATGACTGTGTCATCTCCTGCTATTCTTTTGCTCATCTGCTTTTGGCCGATGCAGCCAGGGGAGGCCGGGGCGTAAGGCTGCCTGGAACATAATCCCCATAATCCCGATGCTACACGAGGAGGCACCAAAGTTCATCTGCAGGGAACCAGACAGAAGGAAGCACGCCTCTTCTGTAGATACTTGGGCGGTTTTCTCTTGTGGCTACTCTGACAGCTTCTTCTCTAATAGTTGCTTCACCAGAACAGGATTGGATCGTCCTTGTGTCTGTCTTTGTACCAGGCCAATTAACTTATTTAGAACTTTTCGATGTCCTGCTTTTATCGCCATGACCTTTAAAGAAAAAAAACAACAAACCAACAGACAGTAAATGTTACAGTAAATCTGGGCATTTTCACTCGCTCGCAGCCGAAGTATGAGTATTTTTGTCCTTTGGACCATTGTGGTAAAACACCACGTTCTGGGCTAAGGTGTTCTTTGTAAAAACTGCCTTCAGCTTTGCAATAAGCTCCTGCTTTGCTCCCACGAGACGACAGCAAGTCCCTACAGCAGCAGGGCCTTACAACTAATAGGAAGATCTCGTCTTATTGAAAAAGTCAGAAAACACTTTTGGATTTGAACGGCGTCTGCAACTTGTACAGCGACTTCCTGGAAAAGAGCCAGAAAATGAGAGCGGTTTCTTTTTGCTAATCGGATCTACCCTTTTACTCAAGATACTGTTCAGTTGAAACAAGTAGTTTGTATCAAATCACAATCTATTTGATAATATTGGTGAGGCCCTTCAAGTGCAGACGTAGGTGTTTTTGTAACAGCGAGGAATCCTTTGCACCACAGCAATTAATTAACCGCTCAGAAATACGCCCTCCGATCAGCCAGCCAGAGATTGATGCACAATCGCCTGCAAAACAGCAAGGGCCGTATTTAACAGCTAAGTAAAGACACTGAAACAAGGCATTGGAAATCTCACTTGTGGGCATTCCTAAAGGAGATGCTACTGCTGAAAAACAAGCGTCCGGCCTTCAGGTTGTTGCACGACAGGGAGAACGTACTGGGGACTGTCAGAGTGACTGGGCAAAACACAAGAGCTTCCTTTACACAGGAGGCCGTATTCACAGGTATTTAGGGAAGGACTGTGAACACTGTGCCAACACCAAGCACAACTGCAAATACTGCTGCTCATTATGGTGTCGGAGTTATAGGCAGTCTAAAACGCTTCTCTGTCATGTCACAAGATGGAAAGGCCTCGTTACTCCTGATCTGCTAGAAGTTACCTATATGGGGCAGAGGGCAGTACAAGCCAGACACTGCATTCTCATAAAGTGCTCGGTGTTGGCTTGAGCAACCGTTTGTAAGTCAATCTTAAAGAAAGTTAACTATCAAAAAGCACAGCATCTTTTTTTTTTTTTTTTAATTTCCTGTCTAGTACTCAGCTAATGCTGTTTTGTAAGGTGAGCTCTCGCAGCGCTGATTTACAGGCCTTGTAGGCAGCTTTTGCCTTGGCTGCAAAGGATCACCTGAAAAAAAGTAGGGAGGTGAGGCCATTCTACTGCGTTTGGCTTGCCGGAGCCAGTGGAAAACAGAGAGGACTGACGTTCTCGGCGAAAGCGTCATTATTGAAATGGGAGTGTAGTTACGGACCTTTGGCTTCTGCACTTCCCAATCAGTTCTAATGTTCTTTCTATCCACACTTGTGCTTCCACCAGTCTGAATATACAGCAGCGCTTTTATCAGGCTCTGCAAATGAGTCAGTCTGATGGAGGTCACGCCGACCTACTGCAAGCTCATTTTCTTTATCAAAGGCTCTTGCAGAGCAGTTAGCGTCCCCCAATGAGTTCTGGGGTGGGTGGTATTGTTCTCAAAAGACGTTAATGTCTTTTTCCAAATGGCAAATGTATCTAGACAGTGTTTAGATTAGAAATAAGCTATTCACTTCTGCTTTTACATTTTTGCTCCAGAGAACATATAAGCACTTGTTTTCATTTTGCTCTTTATAAAGAGGATTTTAGACTCTGTCAAGATCTGTTCCCACTCCTCCCCTTCATGATCAACAAGGGTTTTGGGTTTTTTTAACCCCTTGTTTCCAGGCTCAAACCTTTTTAGACCGACGAGCCAAGAAGGCTGCCGTGTGCCCTTCCAAGGAGATGGGGAAGAGCCAAAACCCCATCTTTCCCACTGCAGCACTTGCGCTGCTGCCACGGCCCAGCGGCAGCAGCTCCGGAGCCACCGATGCCGCTGCCACGGGGGCCCGGCTCCTCCCCACCCCCAGACACTGTCAGGCGGCAGAGCCGGCGAGACTCATCTCTTTGGCAGTGGAGGGAGGTAGGGACATGACGAAGAGAGAGATGCAAGTAAAATTTTTGCCTTGCCAGCTCTGATCCAGTCTCTGATTCCATAACTAATCTATGCCTTGCCGGCAGGTAACGTCAATCTCCAGCTTCGGAACAGTTTAACAGCGTTGCCCTAATATCACAACAGATGACATAAAAATCGGAGTTATGTGGCTGGCTGGTCAGGTCAGGTTAATGGCAGTACAGCTGAAGAGGGACGGGGCCCTGCAGTTTTGCTTTCCTGCATTAAATTTTGATGGTCTCTCAGAATGACTTAGCACATTAGCCAGACTGGTAATTTCTTCTGCTGCTCATTTTGCGTACGCTTCCATTTCAAAAAACCCAGTAAAATAAGAGAGGAGAAGAAAAGCCTGATAATATCTCAGCAGCAGCTTTAATGCTTCTATACTGGCTCGAGAGCTCAAATGCCAATCAAAAGCATAAAAAAGAGAGGCCATTTCAACCCTCTTTTTAGTGCCACAGACTGTCATAGTGCACAAGCTTCCCAGCACCATCATAATCACCTCATTTTCTTGTCCATCAATCACCGCCTGGCAGATCTCTTCAAGCTCTTTTTGATCCTGCATCAGTTCAAGTTTCTTTTCTGTAACGATTTCAAGAGGAGTCTTCCCTTCGCCCTTCCACAACTCCGCCAGCACCTGAAACCACAACGAGCAGCGAAGGTCAGCGTCCTGACTTACCAATGTTGTTTACGTGCAGCCTTTGAGTTGCCGATCCACGGAGCCAGCTTTTAGTTAAGGCAAGAGCAGATTGTCTAAATGTGAACAAACCCCAGATTTAATCCTGTGCCTCGCCCAACGGGCTCTTGTCCCTTCCCTCCTTTTCCGCATCCTGAAATGAGAGCAAGCGTTTTCAGGTGCTGCGCGAGTGCAGGTTAACGGTTCACAAGCGGCGCTCCGCAGCCTTCGGAGGTACCGCTACTGCCTCTGATGGCAGCTCTTCGAAGAAGTCTGCCCAGCCCCGTGAACCCCACTGCACCCTCTCTGGGAATGGGGGGAGCACCACGGCAGAGATTGTCCCTGCTTGCGAGGCCGTTCCTCCGGCAGCGCTCGTGCTCATCGCGCATTATTCTCAAGAGCTGCCCCAGAGCGGTAAGAAAACGCATTTCCATGAGCAATGTCTCTGCCCGGGAACTGACGATTAGCTGACTATTGTACCAAGTCCAATCCCAGGTAACTCATTCCATCCCCGGGCCTCTTCAGCAAGCTGTAATGAAGACACGTATGACAAAGCGGAAGAAAAATGGTGCCGAGCAGGAGCGCAGCAGCTCCAGCCCACCTATGCATCACCTCTGAGCACTGGGATGCTGGGCGCAGCCGGGCCTCCGGAATAATCGCTCGTTAATGCAAGTGTGTTTTCCTGCACTGTAGCAGGGCTAGTGCCCTGGAATAAACTGGAGAGAAGAGAGCATTTATAAAAAACCAATTTCCTTGGGCAGTCATTTTCTGTATTCTCTTTGCTCTCGTTTCAGAGCTGTGGGAGGAGAGAAAGAAAACCCTTATTAGAACAGCTGCTTGTGCTCCATCCTGAGCTGAAGCTGTAATTGTATGTTGAGGCCATTGCCGTGGACCGATATGGAAATGGATGCCGTGTTAAAATTTCAGCGTTAAATACTCAGCGGGGGGATGAAGAAGAAGCTGGGACGAGGAGACGAGAAGGAGCATTCAAAGTGCATGAGAAATCATTAGCAGGGCAGCAAGACAACTTAGGAAAAACGAAGCGTGTAGGACGGTATCTTAACGACTCCAGCAATTTTCTTCAGCATGAAGAATTTTCTGGTGTGGAAGAGCTTCAGTTAAACACTTTTAGCCATGTGGTGTAGCCACCGCGGGTATTTAAGAGCCACACACTGACACAATTCCCGCAAGGGCAGATTAATTTGCCAGCGGCACCCCAAAGCTTTTTATGGGATCTTATCGCTCTGCTGGAGACCTTGCGAGAGGGTAATGACACACAGCTCTAGTGTGGCAGCTACATCTTGTTTTTTCCCCTGTAAGAGGGCTAAAGGCAGATCACAATATTAAAGTAACTGATAAGCAGCCGGAGTGACAACCGCTATAAGTAAAGCTTTCAGAGGTTTCTAGCTAAATAAATCAGTGCAGTATACAATGCCTTCTACAAGAGCTTCCTTCTAGTGCACTACTTACTTAAAAATCATCATTCCAGGGCTACCTGCAATACTCCTGGAAAGAAATTCATCCAGCAGAGATTCAACATGTCTGCAGCCGCTCGCCTTTTTCTTGCTGCAGTCCATTGCCACCCCAGACAGCCCCCTCCCGCTCCTTCCCTGAGGGACCAGGCAGGAACCTTTCAGTTCTTGAGGCCTCCCATGGCACCGGGAAGGAACGTCACCCCTCAGAGGGAGCACACCTGAAGCGCTGCAGGAATCAGGGGCTGGGCAATGAACAAGCGGTATCGCTCTCCCAGAAAAAGGCAGACGTGATTTATAGGACCGGTGCCTATTCAAGCAGGATGCCACGGGCTGCAGGAGGGGAAAATCTGCAACAAACAAAATCTACGCAGCCGACCGTGGCAGAGTTCCCCAGGAGCAACTCGTACATCAGGCTGACTTAGATCAGGGGCAGGACAGCTTGACAGTCAGAGACGCAGCTCTGACTCCCTGCTATTCCGATGCCAAATGTCTCCTGGCACTGACAAAAGCTTGCCCATTGGAAACCTTGAAGGCACCAGATTTTCCCCGTGACATCTGCATCATGTGCACTTTTCAATTTGGTAACAAGCATCTCCACTCAGCGAGCAGAGCAGCACTGCTATCAAGGCCCTTGCTTGTTTACAGGTATGTAGGAAAGCAGAGAGAGATGTGGCCAAGACCTGTCAAAGATGCACTTTCAAAAAGGCGTTTCTCCGCTTGGCATGGAGTACAAATCTAAAGAAAGCAGTTTAAAAAATTATTTCAACTCATTTACACAAACTGCCTGCACCAGAACAGAAGGACCAGATTATGAAGTCTCCAGAGCCAAAACAAGAATCTCAGGCCTCATTTCCATTCCTGAAATCTCAGTAGTTTCTACTATTGATTCTTGCCTGAGCGTGATTAGATTTTAATGATGTTCTGTGGTCTCTGCCTACACAGGCATAGCAGCAAACCACTGGTCAAGATGAATTAATCAGGACTTACATGTCTGGCTGCCACGGGCATCATATCAAACATTTTGCAACTGGTGAAGGTGCCAGCTGACTGCTGCGTCTGAGAACGCTCCAACTGGAAACCCTCTCTGCAGTGATCTGCTGCCAAGGGTGGGAGGGAAGCAGCAGGCAGCACCACTCCAGTCAGTCCTCTGGGCATCTCTCCTTGCAGTGATGGAAGCCTTGATGTCTGGCAGTTGTCCCTCAGCCTCTGACAAAAGTGAGGGGCAGGCTGGGTCCAGTGCTCCAGATGGTATAGCCGGAATTGTCAAAGCAGATGGTTCTGTTTAGGTTTGTGTACCGTACTTATTTCCCTTCCCTTCTTTAGAGGTGCCAAGAGGGTCTGCTGAAGTCATTCCTGTGCGAGTGACCAACTGCATCAGCAAACAAAATCCGGGGTCCGCTCTGCTCCACACCCTGCTACGAAGGCGTGACAAGGGTGTCCACGTGGAGCTGCTCCAGCATGGCTCCCTGCAGCAGGGGCAAGCTTCTGCTTCCCTGGCCCAGGAACCGGCCTCCTCCCACAATGCCGTAACTCCGAGGCAGCCCCTTCTGCCAGAGATGTGCTTGCTGCCAGCCCTGCAAACGTGGCCCGAGGCCCCATCTCGGGCATACTTCCCACCAGACTGGTTTCAGCCCTGGGTGGAGCAGCACCGGCAGCTCCTACCGTGGGCTTCAAAATGGTGTCTCTGGGGTGGGCCACAGCATGTGCCTGTGCAGGTCCCCGGTCCAGGACACGCTCGCCCCACGGCCCTGCACACTGGCAGAGCTGGAAGCTGCTCCTCTTTGCACAGAACACCAGGCTGAAACCGCTTCGGAGACCTCCGGAGTAGGATGCTATATTTGATGGCAAGTTGGGCGTGAGCTCTGTAATTACCTAAGTGGTAATTATGTAAAGCACACAGTGCCCTTTCCTTGGCATACGCATCCTACCGTACAACGCTCTGCGTCTATAATCAGTGCTCTCAGCTTTTCTCTGCCGGTGTTTCAGTGCCTTGTACAGCAGAGACCCGACACAAAACCTCTTAAAACATTTAAACTGTTACCAGCTTCCTGCAGCGAGCACGCGTGTGTATCGTGTCTGCGCGCTCAGCCCACCGAGCCCTTCCATCCTTTCTCGTTGGATCTGTCTGGAGCGCCGGAGCTCATTCTCCCCCACCCCAAGCGCCGCAATTCATCTGCCTTCGTGTATATATAGCCCTCGCTGCCCTCGGGCCATCCGCTATCTCTGCCTACTGCTGAGAATTGTTAGAAACATTTGTTATTCTTCCGACATCCAGGCAACCAAAATACTTTTCTAAATGTGGCAAGGTTTCTGCAGTTCGATAGCACCGCGCAGCCGTGGCGAACAGTACCCTTAGTTCTCTGTGTCCAGTTTCAGAACACTGAGGACGACGTGCACATCGCAAGGCATTGGTAATTAAACAAGAAAAGCGTCGCTGAAATTCTTGACGTTTCCTAACCTTTCGGAAGCGCTGGCACACAAATGTATCACAAAGCAAGAAACTCCGGCAGAAGAGCGTTAGTACCCTGGCTCTTCCTCCCAGAGTTCAGACCCGAGTTCTGAAGCTTCCCTTTCCAATGCAGACACCAAGCTGATGGGTGTGCCACAACCCCGCCGCCACAGAACCGCTCTGCATTCCAATGCTTCTCCTATTAATACTTCAGCACCGTTTTGAAGCTTTCGCTTTTCCAATCCAAAATTTCCAAATGCACACGCCTCAAGCCAGACACTTAAATCCTTATTTATGACGCCTGTCACATGCAGCTGGCTCTTCACAGAAGCAGACCAACAACAAGACCAACTTAATTAAGAACCACAAGCCTCTCCAAAAAAGCAAACAACAGACCAGGAAGTTTAAGTGTCTCCAAGTGGGTTAAAGAAAGAGCCACATTTGCAAAAGTTACACTTGGATTATAATCATGAAGAAGAAAAAAAAAAAAAAAAAAAAAAAAAAAAGTGAACAGACTTCAACACTATTCCAAAGTTGTACGTGAATTAAATCAGTATGTGCTAGAAAGACAGAAACTTGTCCTGTGTCTTTCAGAGTGTTAAAAGCTTGAAAAAAGACAAGGCAAGGTAAATACCTTCACTGCAAGTTAAGTATCTTCTCAGGTGTTCATCAGAGAAACTGGTAATGAAGAACTATATATCTAATGTATTTATCTAGAGGAGAATAATTAATCTGAAAAGATAAAACATTCCATGTAAATGAGCCGGCAACAATTTGAGTTGAATGACAGATTATTCCCTATCACAAAAAAAACCCTCAAAATTTTGTCTACAGCCACAGCAGTCACCACACCCATCAGCAGCAGTTCACAATTTTAGATGCAAATCATCAAGGGGTGATTTTTCAGACTGTCCTAACCAGGATGATATTTAAAAAGAGGCAGAAATTAGCTTTACCATCAGGACTTGCTTGAGAGGCCCATGACAACCCTTGCTCAAAGACGCAAGGAGAAAAGAAGGCCAGACCTCTCCGCTTTGGCTCAGGGCTACACCAAAGCAGAACTCTTTTTGTGCCAGCGCTCAGGTCGGTGTCTTTTTCCACATGCTAATGCTTGGGAATGTAGAGCTCACTGTCCCTTAGCTCCTAGTACCTGAGAGTCTCAGTTTAACTGCAAGTCATTTATTAGCTCCCACTGACCTTTCACTCAGGTCTGGCTCAAACTGTAAAACAGATCCAGTGTCCAGAAGCAAGATTTACTGGACTTCAGCTCACATTGCTTAAACCTTCTATTTGGCTTGTGCCCCCTTCTAACACTGACGATGCAGATGTAGCTGTAAGATCATATATACACAAGGCATTTTCATCTATTAAATCTATATATAGTATAGATACAAAATTTATCCTCCATCAGCACTCTAAATAAGTAGCTGAGGTACTGGTACACACTGATAATAAAATTGCTCTTTGAATGGAGTGAGCGGCCACAGATTCAAAACACAGTAAAATCTAAAAGGTACTTACCTGCTTTGCTGCTGTAGAAGAAATTTCCTTTTTTTCTAGAAGGTTCAGAAGGTCAGCCAGGAGTGAAGAACTGACTGGGCTAGGGGAAAAAGAGGGCAGAAGTTACCTCAGAGAATTAAGGTGAAGTAAGATATCTAGGCTGCTGTTGCTTGCCTAACCATCACCAGTTGAGCATAACAAGGTAGTAGTTTTCCTCATAAAATCTATAGAATCATTAAGGGTGGAAGAGACCTTCAAGACCATCAAGTCCAACCTCACGACACAGTATATCCACTGACAGCCCGACTGTGCCTGGGACCACTGTCGTATTCCAAAGAAGGAAGACTCTGATTACTACTCTTAACTACATGGTCCTCTTCTCTGCAGAGATACTCGGTTAACTTCACTCAGCACGGCAGCGTCAGGGCCTGCGTAGCGCTGCCTCGCGGAACAAACTCCACCGAGAACAACTGAAGCAGAAGCGAGCAATGGAGTGACACGATACTACTATGAGTGCAGGGGAAAAGGATCGCTTTTGTTTCACCTCTGTAGTAATCAAGAAGCCTGACCTTTCCTTTACTGTAAGGGAATGTTGTTTCAAATAACTGAGCAGGTCTTTTAGAATCCAGCCGATCACTTTCTGTGGCTTCATTGGGGTTCGTTGTACCACGTTCTCAAAGAATTCTGTTAATCCGTCTTCATTCTGTTCAAGAAAAGTGGAATGCGTCAAAAAGATACCAGCGTGTAAACATAATTAATTATACAATTACATTCGGAGTATAAATACTCAATCCTAAAGTCAAATTGGTTTTCTGAATTAATTGCAAACTCACAAGACTTCGGAGCGATTTTATTAACATAAGAGCAAACGAACGATGTTATGTCTCGAATAGTACACAGAGCTTATCTGCCAGCCTGTTGCAATGGAATTTCCAATAAACGAGTCATCTTTTTTTCTTCTAACTCCTCCCTAAAATTAGCATTTGGGGAGCAGCCTTCTCATCTTCTCATCTGGTTTAAGCACGTGTGATGCTAGAAAATACAACACTGCCATCCAACAGGCTGTCGTGCTGCCTTTTACCAAGAAGAGCTTTTTCCTGAAACTGTCTACAGCTGTTTCACTCTTGATGTTGCAATCACTTGTATTTATTTTGGACTGAAGGAGTAATTTTAGCCTGTGTTCACCTTTCAATAATAGGGAAAGGTCATACTGTAAGAAGCAGGATTTTATTTTTCTATTTTTTTTTTTTTCAGAGAAGCTATGTAAGCTTTCCCACAGCACCCTAAATGCTCAGAAGATATGACAGTAGGGGATCCAATTTATAGCCCAAGTGAAATCTGAGATTGTTTTTAGAAGAACAGATACTGCACAGTCTGTTGAATGCTGTGCTGTTTGTCATCAAGGCATTGACAGATCTTTAACGGTAGCACAGAACTCATTAGGTCTACTGAAGGCTGAACAGATATTAAGTGGCAGCTCCTACCTTTACAAGGAGGAATCCAAATCCAGCCTGCCACTGGATTTCTGCAGCGTGTGACGAACGCACAGGAGGACAAGCCAGCGCTCAGAAGTTGAGAGGTAACAGTTTAGAGACAGCCAAGGAGCTATTCTAAGTGTACTGGCATCACAGCAAAAGCATTTCCCAAGCGCATACTGACTGACTGCAGCCAGATCTCTCAACAGTTCCGAGCAAAATGATGGCAGGTACACGCTAAACCAAAGCCTGACTTTTCCAAACACATCCCATCAAAACAGTCTCATTTGCCCTTGTTTTTCAAGGCAGTTTATCACCATAGAAATAAAGAATTCTAGACTTTCCTCCTCAAAACTTTCACAACCCAAACTTCCAACAGCTCCAGATACCACATTTTTCATTGCTAATGATGTATGGCTTTTGAAGACTGCAGACTGCTGCTCTCTGTTCTGTGAAACAGAACAAAATGTACTTAGATTAATGGTTGATGTGCTGTAAAACTATCTGAAAAAACTGTCTGTAAAATCCACCGAGGTCTTCTGAGAACCAAGGTAAACCTTGTAACCTCCTCCCCCCTCCTCAGTTTTCTATCTAATACACACAGACCTAATTCCCTTCTTTTCCAGGGTTCTTACAAGTTTAACTAGCACTTAATTTTGTAATCAAATTATGCAAAATCTAAGGCTAAATAGTCTAAAGGAACAAATTTGGCATAAAAACCCCCAAACATTACAGGAATGATGTGATTACCAAAGTACAGTAAATTTGATTAAAACTGTGTGTGCGTTAAGTGGAATTACTCAAATGACACATTACTAAATACCGTACTCTTTCTCGTTCCCCTCAGGATTCAATAGCACAAACAAACACCCATTACTTAAACAGCGGGTTCCCTTCCACAAAACAACCTGTCCAATTTAGGTAGGAGAAAAGGGAGCATCTCTAAATGCTGGGGTTTTTTTCCACATATGCTGCAGAAGGTTCTACAAACACTCCAGAGCGAGTAGGTGCAGCTCCAAGATCATGCACGTGCAAACACTATTTGTAGATGGCACACTCGCACCACGTACGGGCCACCGAGAGCCAATCGCTACCGGGGGCATGTTCAGGTTTCTGGATACCAACATCAAGGGTTAACATACTCAGCCTTCGCATCTTAATCAGATGATTTCCAAGCAGTAGGAGCAGGAAAGCCCAGAAATACTCCAGACAGACTTCCATACGCTACCAGGTACCGAACCCCACGCTCGCTGCTTGTACACAGAAAACCAGACATATTCCCCCAAATTCCTTTGCATTTCATTGCAGGATTTTTAAAGTGACTGCCAGTTTCTGTAGCCAACGAGTAGGAAAACACAGCAATGCTAGAATGAAATGAATAAGGCAGAATGTCAAAACATCAAAATGACTGACAGAAATGAAACGTTTTCCTTATTTTCTTGCCATATTAGAAAAATGCAGGCATAACTTGATTAGCTTCAATTTCTAGATACTGTGCTACTTGGAGTTCAGTTTGTTCTGCATTTTGGTCAGCTTGCTTCTTGCCAAATTCATTCCAACGAGCAACACAGACGCACGCACCTGTCCCTTGGCAAAGGTCTGAACTGAAAACCACCAGACACTCTAATGCTTTACAGAAATGCTAACTGACTGCTCTCCCTTAATTCTGAATAACCTATTTTAACGTTGGTACAAGGAAAAAATCAGACAGCTGGAATTGCAGCACCGTGTTTGTGATCCAGGCCCACTCGGTGCTGACACTGCACACCAAATATGCTGTAACTTATCCATTAGTCTCGCTGTCACCAGATCTGACGTGCCAATATTTCAACCAGATGCAAATTTCTTTCTTAAACATGATTTTAAATGATTGTTTAATAGTATTGAGATGTCAAAAAAAACCCCAACCAACTAGTGGTGAAGTGATTTCAGATGCTTTTTAAACAAGTTTAAACAATACATTATTTTACAGAATACCAAGGGTACAGACCTAATGTCCCTAAAGATTGGAATACAAACTTATGCTTTTAAAGACCAATAATGTTTCCCAAAGAACTGAAGAAAACTACGCCAATGTTCACAAATAAAATGTCATTTTCGGCTTTCTTATTCCCATTTTCACCATCGCAGCTCCCACATTAACCAGCTGTGAGGTAACAACTACTGCAAAAATGTTCAAGACTGTCAGGGGGAAAAAACCAAACAGAAAACCTAGCCTATTAAAGTAGACAAGCAGAGCAGTTGAAGAAAATTCAAACTTTTCCTACAGCTTCTTATAAAATGATTTCAGTTCTAAAAATAAGCCTAAATTCATCTGCACACCAACATGTGTGAGGACAGCACGTCATAAGCAAAATGGTCAAAACCAGCTTCTGTGGCATCCCACCTTTGATTGGTCAAAGGTGGAACAATTACACCAAAGCAATTTGTTCCACCAAGTGGAACATCCACTTTTAGTTGAGTAAGCAGAGGAACCATAAATGCACTGGAAGACTTGGAATTCAGCTGCAAAAAGAAGTGATCAGACTGGGGTTTTTTCCTAATGCTGTGCTGTGGCAACCATTTCTTCAGTTGGACCTCCCCAGACTCCAACACGCTCTTTGAAAACAAACCATCCCATTACTGTCTATGCCAACACATCTTACTTTTTTGATTCAATAGGAAGCAAGACAAAATATTATAATACCGTAACTGGCAAAGTTGTCAGAGATCCTTCTTGACTGAAGTATTTGCCAGCCTACTAGCTCACAGAGCAAAGCAGAAACTGCACGCAGAAACTGAGTACCCAAACACCACGGGTGCGTGGCTCAAAGAATTGTGTCTTTACAAATAAGTATGATTTTGCATGAATGGCCTGGTTTCAGCTGGGATAGAGATCATTTTCTTCCTAGCAGCTGGTACACTGCTATGGTTTGGATTTAGTGTGAGAATTCTGTTGCTAAACACACTGATGGTTTAGTTGTTGCTGAGTAGCAGCTTATCCCAAGTTAAGGATTGTTCAGTTCCCCGTGCTCTGGCAGTGAGTGAGCGCACAAGGAGCTGGGAGGCAGCATGGCCAGCGCAGCTGACCTGAAATAGCAAAGGGATATTCCTTACCATAGAATGTCACGCCCAGTGTATAAACTGGGGGGAGTTGGCTGGGAGCGGGGATCGCTGCTCCGGCATCAGTCAGTGGGTGGCGAACAATTGCATTGCTCATCTCTTGGTTTTTTTTCTTGGGTTTTATTTCTCTCTTTCTGTTACATTCCTTTTCATTCCATTATTATTATATTTTTATTATTGCTATATGTTATTTTAGTCATTAAACTGTTTTTATCTCAACCCGTGAGTGTCACCTTCTCTTTTTTATTTTTATTTTTATTTTTTTAATTCTCCTCCCCATTCCACTAGGAGGGTGAAGGAGCAAGTGAGCAGCTGCAGGGTGTTTAATTGCTGGCTTGGGTTAAACCACAACAGTGAAGCAAATCAGGAGCTTCATTTATTTTCAAAATCCATACGAAACTGTCAAAAACGTAGCCGTCTGCATTTAGGAAATTTCAGCTCTAAAGATACTAATAGGTAACACGCTCTTTCCATTTCAGTACATCCTGTAATTAGGCAAAGCAGGAGTCTCAGGTTCTCCACACCGCAGTACTTAAGGACAGCTCTTGTACGTGAGAACAACGCTCACGAAGCAAGCTCCCAAACTAACCTGTGTGCTGAAGTACACTATTGTTCTGTTGTAACTCTGGTGCATAATGTTTTCTCTAACAAGTTGGCGCAGAACAGAGATTTTGCATTTTAGAGTCATCCCTCCACTGCTGCCATTTATTTAATGAGCACTCCTGGGTGCTCTAACTTGAAAGAACGCTCATTAGATTTGTGCATCTGGCCCTATCAGCAATCTTCTGCAACTTCTGATGTAAGCTTAACACGGCGACGGACATTCCCTTTTCAGATGAATTAAGGTTAACTAGTCTCCCAGTGAACAGGCAAGCAACTTTTATGGAGAGTGTACATGCTGACATTCTAATGCACAATGAAAGAAGACCCACAATGAAGAACACGTTCACTTCATGCATTCAAATGGATGCATTATCTTATTACAAGCCAAATCCCAAACTTCAGCTCGGAGCTCGTTAATTGTCTTTTATGTTGCAAAAAGGAAAAAAAGTTTAGAGGGAAAAAGCAAAGGCCATAGTGGATTTCAGAGAAGAGGTGGAAAGAAAGGGCAGTTGATGAGGCAAATATGTAGGGCTAGTTGATAGAGACGACTGAAACCACGCAGGAGAAGCCAATACCAGCAAAACAGAAGCGTGTAAGAAGTGAGCTGATGCTAAGTGAAAGGAGTGGGTGTACTGAGTCTGGCTGGGATGGAGTTTATTTTCTGAGGAGCAGCCTGTAGGGTGCTGCGTTTTGGATCTGTGACTAAAGCAGCGCTGAAAATGCACTGGTGTTCTGGCTACTCCTGAGCAGTACTTTCTCCGCTTCCCACAGCGAGTAGGCCAAGGGTTGCCAGGAATATACACAAGGACAAAACCTGGACAGCTAACCCAAACTGACCAAGGAGATATTCCACGCCCTATTAACACACTGCTTAACATGGAAAACTTAGAGAAGGGGCTTTTGGAGGAGGCAGCCACTGTCATTGGTTGGAGACTCCACAAGTAAGTGAAGCCAAAATACTTTAACTTTGGGTTTTGCTTCTGCCGTTAGGAAGACACGTCTGTTAATTTGTTAAATACTGACAACGTGCCCAGCCTTGTACCAGACCCAAGCTGAAGAAGAGCAGGCACTTTGTCAGCAGGAAGTTGTACCTTTGTTGCAGTCAGTCACGGGTGCATCCAGGTGTAGCCAGACAAGATCAATACTACATAAGAGTTATTTGACTGCACCTCACAGGAGAAACACTTCCACTGTGTATGGTTTCCTTTCCCCACCGTTCTACGTGCACGGCTCCAAGATACAAAGTATGCCTTGGACATATTTCCAAAGAGAAAATATCCATGAGAACCGACAGCTGGTTATTACGACATTTGTAAATCTTTTTTAAAAATTCGCACCACTTTCAAGTTTCTAGGCTTATTTTAGCACTTGATCAATAGACCTACCAATAAGGTGAAGCTGTGCTCAGGAAGAATCCCATACTGTTCAACGAGCTTTGCTCTCTTCACACTGGGGAGGTCAGGAAGTCTCTCATGAATCCAGTCAATATTTACCACTTGTTGATGGTTCATATTAGCTGGCAAAGATTTCGCATCGTACAGAATCAATGGAGGAAGGTTTGGTTCTGGCATAAACCTAGTAAAAATAAAGAAGTTTTGAATTTTAATTATTTTCAGTCAGAAGCTAAACAACAAGGAATAAAATTTATCTCACAAGTTTATACTTACTTGGAAGCTGTATTACCATTTCAACTAAACAAACTATTAAAAATGTATGGCTTACTATATCACTGCTAAGTAGTAAGAGATCAGCCCCCGAATTGCTGCAAAGCCTCTGCTTTTTCCCTTTGAGTATTTGCCACTGATTGTCAAAGAGCCGATGATAGAAAAAGGGTAATTAACATTTCTACGTCTGAAATAATACTAAAAAAACCCAATAAAAATTATAAGAATAGGTATGGAAACAACCCTCGATGCTCCTTTTGGCATCGAGCATGAATTGTGGATCTGGTCAGAAACAGGAGCAAGACTGGATGGGAAAAACCCAGATTGACAGCCAACTGCCAGGAATGATCTGGGCAGATTGCAACTTTTTCCAGACTAACTTCAAAAATCTTGATGAAATCTCATGCTGTGCTAAAAGCAAAGTTACTGTGCTCAGCAGGGCGCCATCACAGAACAAAAGGCTCCCTTAAAGAGAAGCCCAATTGAAACCACTCAAATAACTGGTTGAAGCAGAAACCTCACTCTTACATGATAAAATGAGGAGTTCAAAAATACAAGAATAAGGGATCCCACTTACTATAACAATTTCTAGTTCAAATCTGCCTAAACATAGATTTTAAGTTTAATGCAGCAATAAGTTACAAAAAAATCTGAAAAAATACAGTTTAATACTGATCATAATCTTAGAGACCAGAAAGATTGTTACTATTTGAAATATCTCAGATTCACTAGTTATGCCCAAGTTTTCAGGAATTTTCTTTTGCATTTTTCAAATTAGTCTTGTTAAATAAGCCTCATGCCAGCCCCTACTATAAGGCATTCACAAAACAATCGCTACCTTTTCTGCTGTATTTCTACAAACAATAATTTAAAAAGCAGATTTAAATTTAAAGTTTGAGGGATGTTTTCAAAATCCTTGCACTGCTCTAGCAAAATCAGTGATAGAAGATATGCAGATCCAAGGGGAACACAGATACGGCGAAGGTAATCACAGAATCGCTAAGGGGCTAACTCCTTCTGGAGTGGCTGTTTATGGTTTGATGGCTCTCATCTCATGCTGGTGGAAAGCAAGAAGTACTTAGCAAGGTGCCATCTTCATGAGGTCTACAAAGATCTTCTGGTAGGAACCTGCCTATGAATACTGACTCTTTCAATAGCAGTTAGGATTTTCAAACAGTGACTGTGATCTACGATTGCAGAATTTAAGCCTGGAGAGGCAAGGCCTGCTGTCTGAAGATCACTTTCCTCAGTATTTACTTAAAGCTGGAGCAATGCTTAACTCAGAATACTGTTACGTTTTAGGTCAGGCACTCTTAAGAATAAATACACTTCTACTGGCCACAAAATAAATCTTCAACTTACCCACTTTGAGTGAAGGTACTCCAGCTGAGGTCTGGGGACAGGCCTATGGGTTTTAGCAGAGATGAGGCACAGCTCTAGATCTGAACTGCCCAGACCAGCACTTACTTTGATAGGTCTCTTCCCCTTACAGGGGAAGGTAAACTTCCAATATATACTCATGATGCTGACTAACTTTATATGCTCATTACACTGACTACCCTTATGAAATACAGTCTCAGTTCTTGAAATATTAACTTTATTTAAAAAAAAATTAAAAATACCGATAATCCTGTTTTCCTTCTTTGTCTCTCATCGATACAGTGCACCTAAAATAAAACCAAAACACATAAGATGCGTTAAGCGATACACCAGAGAATCACTTTTATGACAGAAACACAAAACAAAAGCTTTGCCCCATGAAGATCAGGAGAGCTTCTTAAGACCACTTCAAAGAATGTTTGTATCTAAGAGGGCAGTCATTTTCACACAGACACTGCTTCTGTTGTGAAAAAACCCTTGACCTTAATTAATTACTACCTGTGAGAAGATTATGCTTGTGAACATCAGCTCTAGAAGACAGAAGTTGAGCAACACTACGTTACCTCTCCTGATCATGTCCCTAGGTATCCCTGGCACTCTGAAGCTGCTATTCCTGACGTTGCTCCAAAACAAAAACTCACCCAAGCTTAGAATCAAAGGCTCTTGTTTCATTCAGAATTGTTCCTCCATTTTCAAGTTCTTCAATTTGCCTCTGTATTTCATAGTCTGACAGAAACAAAGGAAAAAAGAATAAGCTTGTTATACTGCACTATTAGCTTTTGTATACCCCACTATTTCATTTTTTGAATTATTTGGAATAGTTTGTTGGTTCAACCTTAATGAAATAAACAGCAGTCATTACAGGCAGATTTATCAGTCACTGTCTCTCTCCCCAGCACTGTTCCTTTCTTCGTGTGTTTTTCTTATCTTCTTTCATTTCTTTTCAACAGAAAATATTTTTTTGCAGGCACCACAGCCAAGCCATACATTCCTGGTGACCTTCCGATCATCCAGTTGAGTTTTCTTTTGGAGATGTAATCATCATCCTTTCTCGTTCATAGCCAAGCTGCATCTGAACTCCATATGCCCCACCTGCTGTACTCAGTAGAAAGCGATCAGCTACGTTGGAGGACACAGCTCCTGCTAACATATTTCAGTACTAAACATGCCAGACATCGAATCATCTGCTTTATTCTTCTTGCAGACAGAGGGTTACCTCTACAAGAAAAATTCAGACTAACGCAGCTGCTACCCCCACAGCACCCTGTACTAAGATTTATTCTGTCAGGGAACAGCAAGAGTGGGGCTGCTCTACAAGGGGAGACAAGCCAGGAGCTGAGGGTGACCACAGCACAGGCAGTGTCCTCACTGTCCAGCACAGTCCTGCGGGTCTGAAGAGCACGAGCAGAGGCATGTGCTATTAATGGGCTCTACCGACAGTCTCGGTCACGGTGAGGGGACGAGTTGGGTGCAGGGTCCATCCAGGGAGTTCACTCAGAAGTAGCAGAAGGCAAGTCAAGACAGGACTAGGAGCAAGACTACAGAACAGGTCCAAGGTCCATCAGAAGACAAGACTGAAAACTGTCACACTGGTGATGTAGCTCAAGCAAAGTCTGAAGGCCCCAGCTCGAGCTTAAACGGGACTCCTGGACCCATGGGTAAAGTTCATGGATGGGACACCCAGATGAAGCTAGTCAGGACATTTAATGCCAACTACTGCACTCAGGAGTCTGACATACTTCGTGTCAGACCACATGAAATATCTACAATGCTCCTGTAATGAAGCAACCATCATTTACCTACTGCTTTTGCCAAGAATCGTATGCTATTGATATTCTTCACTTCAGTCCTCACTCCATAGGGCTCTCCAGGGTGATGCACAGAAACATTGGCATCCACTCTCAGCTGACCCTCTGTAAAAGGAAAACTTCATCAGAATAGTCTGCCCAGTAAACTAGAGCCCAGCAAACTAGAGCAAAACCCTTGCCATGCATTAATAAACTGCATGTTATGTGCAGAGCATTAACAGCAGACTTACATGTATTCAGAAAGGAGTAACAACCACCTCATCACAGCATCTTAAGACTTTGGAGGTGTTTTTCAGAGAATACTTTTTTTTTTTTTTTTTTTAAATTACTGCTTATAATTCCTCTCAGACAAAACTGCATGGTGCAGTGCAGCACAGATCCTCTAAGCCATATAGTGAGAAAAGCTTCTGACTCACACCTCTTAAATAAAAGGCAGAATTAGACAAGCAATTTAAAGTGGTGGATTGTAAGCTTCCAGTCCTCTAAAAACAACCCAAAAACCTTTTGGAATTATAATTTGTTGGATATATATACTACTCTAGCACAGAATACAAGAACTTACAGTTGTGTCAAGCAGATTTACTAAGGTCTTCTTGGAAATTTACAGCTCAAGGACAAAATGCAAGAGGAGGATATTTTTTCGTAATTTTCTTCCTCTCCTTCAAGAAACTGCAATCTCCCCTCTGACCCAACTTTCCCTGGCTGCCAAAAACTGAAATCGAATACAAAGTTATATATAAAAGCACCCAGCACTTTTAGTCCAAAATGGAATGAAGTCCTTTGAGATCTTCATAGACTCAACCACAAGTAACTTGTAATTGTATCTTTCTAAGTTTTGTCCCTCTAAAGACATCTCTTCTGACCAGAAAAGGCTTGCCACAGTTATTCAACTGGCAGAAATAAACAAACAGGAGAGGTTATACTAAAAAAACACAAACCAAACCACATTATTTTTCCCATATTGCACAGTGAACAGCTGTAGCCTTCTTTTGTCTTTTCGAAAAATTTCAAATACAGATAAAATGAAACAAACACTGTTTCGATACAGTAGCATTGTTAAAGAGAGCACAAAATAGCTCAGAGTTGAGCCTGTGAAGTCGACCACCAGAATCCATTCCAGACAATAGATGCAAATTGGCTAGAGAGGCCTGGGTATGCTTTGTAAAAGTAGGCTGGAGGATGGTGCGCTAGCTTCCTCTGTTTTCACAGTCTTGCCAGACATGCAAATGAAGGACAAATGTAGCTGGAATGACCCAAAATCTCTTTCAAGACAAGCGTTTTGCCTGCGCTCCCTCTCTTTGGGGTGAAACAAGTACTTGTTCCAAAAGAGGAATACTCTTGTCTTGCCCTTGCTTCATTTTGAGCCACGAGCTGCTTCTGCTTGGATGTAGGTGTCACTGTGACAAGACAATGAAGTTAATCAGGCATAAGTGAAAGGAGAGCCAGGCCCCAAATGTCCTTAAAAAAAAAGCTTTTTTCCTTAAAGTCCAGTTTCTTTTCCTTTCACTTTGCAACGAAATCATCTTTTCATCTGTTTGTTGCTAATGAAATAACATCGGCTAGAACTGGACACTTGTCTTCACTAAATACACAAGTAGAATGAAGGTAAAATATGAGAATGTAAAGCCCTTATTTGAAAGAAATCAATTAAGATGAGCGAAAACCACAGTAGAAAGCCCCTAAAAACACCACCTTGAGAAAAAAAAAAACAAAACAATCCTTTTAAAGCCAACTGTACTGGAAGAAAAAATACTCCCAACGCTGGAATTCTCTTCTAAAGTCATAAATCTCATGGCAATAAAAGATATCATAGTGCAATTTCAATGGCAATTTTAGGGCCAAATTCAGTAGCGATGATGTACGTCTAAGAAGGTCTTGGGAGACACATGCAAACTGGCTGCTTAATATTAACAACTGTGCCCCATTTGACACGTGTAACATTAGTGTGAGAGAGGATTCAGAGAAATATACAATGTCTAGCAATTATTATTTCCCCCTACATTAAATTAGATCTGCATCACTAGCCAACATTTATTGGATCCCATTTAATGGGTGATAATGGACCACTCTGACTCAGTTCTCTACGAGATGCATCTACTTATACTATGGACTGGATTTGTTTCCAGAACAGTGAGGCCAACTGTCACAGGCAAAAATACAGCTTATATTGTGAACTCTAATAGGCTGCTGATAATTGTGTGTACGTGTGGAGGGGATGAATGCCCAAAAGTGCACTTTTAAACTCTCTGGCAGAAGCCTGCTATTTGCCAGCTGTAACCATGGGCTGCTTGTACAGTCTGGTAACATTAGGATGGAGCAAAATTGGCACAAACTGAATCCTCCAATTAATAGAGAGACAGGAGACAGATTCACCAGTTAGGAGGCTGATCACACACGGCTTCTGCACACCATCTATTACAAAAATTTGGGCCTTAAGGTTCCAGAAAGAAGAGCTGGTGCCAAAAGCAAAGGTTTCCAAAAGAGGAAGTGGCCTCAGAAAGATAGTAGTGATCTTGGCTAGAGAGATCCTAGAGGTGGGGGAGCATCCCGAAGATCAGAGATGCATGGAGACAAATGCCAGGGGATGCCCAGGGACCTTGGCCTCTAACACTCAAGACGGGTATCTGCAAGCCTGCTGCACAGCATGAACCAACACAGTTTTCTGGCCCACCTCTTCAGACCAGCAGTCACCTCCCTAGTGGGAAGAGAAATTGAGACCTAGTGAACATAATGCTGGAGGGAAGGGAGAGATGGATTTAGTGCGTGAAACGATCAAGCAGGGTAAAAGCTGAAGTCTCACTGGTTCTTAAATTAACTCCAGTCAGTCCCCATGTCTGCTGTGTGCTGTTGTTTACTCCATCTCTCCCATGACACGAGCATGAGTTTACTGCCTACACCCATTTTGTGACTACCTGAGACCTGACACACAACTTAGGAGATGATCCATGCTCCCACTAGTTTGTCCTGTAAGTCCCATATTCTACAACCAGTCCTTACCACAGATCTCCTGTGCTGCAGGGCTGCGACAAGCAAGATGAAGACAGAGAGGGAGAAACACCGTAAGAACCCTGGGGACGTTCCTTCCTGCCTAGCTTTGTCCTGTAAAATTATTGTGTGAGGCGATATGAAATCTAGCGCTGCAAAGCTCTGCAGATGAAGGCAGGCCCATTAGGACACCTGAAGCATGGCAGACATTAGGACAGGCTCTGAGGATTGTAAAAAGAAGAGCTGGAAAAGGCTACGCATTGCAAGCGACCGCGAGACAAAATAACCACAAGCCGCAAAACTCCTGCAAAGGCAGAAAATTACTGGTGACAAGGGAATGTGCCCTTCCCCCTTCTGTACCTGCCATGACTGCCTGGCTGCTCCCAAGTGTTTGAAGAATGAGCTGGAGCTCTCTGACTGCTGCAGCTGCTTCCTCCCCACAGCACAGATCAGGCTCCATGACAACCTCCATGAGGCCGACTCCTATCAGGGAAAGAGACGGGAGATTTTCAACAATAGCTTTTGATCTTGGCATATTAGAGTGCAACTGGCTAAACACATGAAAGCACTTGGGCTTTTTGTGAAAAAAAATAAACCTCCATGTATTATTTAGTAACTGTCACTATGGGCCTAGCTGCAGATTGCTGTAAAAACTTCTCCACCTTTTTTTTTTTTTTAAAGAAACAGACAAACTACAGACAATCCTCCACCCTTTGATGCCATGAAGATCAGAATGACACGTTCCTCTTCTGCCTTTCTCTCGGAGAACTCCCATTTAAAGCCAATCTAATTCCAGAGCCAAATTTAACTATCTTAAACTATCTTTGGAACAGATAGAACTGTAAACAGACGTAGTCTAGTTTTCGGCTTCAGGATTGCGCTTTCAAAGAATATGAGCGGCCACAGCCCTTAAGTTCAATGGACTCTGGAGCACTGTGTCTGTTAGGCTAGGCCAGCCAGTTTGCTGCCCACATTGCCTGTTAATTTGGTTCATTCCATTTACAATTTCAAAGTTTAAAGAGAAAATCTAAATTTTTTCTAAGCTAATAATTACACGACTGACTCATGCACTGACAAACAGCTGTTCCTTCTATACACTAACTTGATTCACTAGGTTTGTGATTTTATTTTTTTTTAAACACTACCACACACAGTGGCGAGAGCTGAAATAGCTGAGCTGCTGTGACTGACACAGAGTTTTGAGCAAACTGGGGCCAACAGATTTCTAACTTGCTGTTGCTACCTGCCATCAACCAACAGCAATGGGAAAGTTCCACTGGCCATTAAAAAATTCCCCTGCTTCAAGTGTAATGGTTGTTTTGATTACTTATTCATTTTTAAGGAGAGAGACATCAGGCTATTTTTATTTGTCACCTGTTCCTTCTAATCCATTTATTGTTAAAGACTCATCTTACAGAGAAAGGAGGAGAAAAAGAGGAAAATAATCCAAGCCTACCGGCCCTATTCAAGTCAACAAGGGTCTGGCTCCTTGTATCATCATGGAGACTCTTTCCACTGTCTTGCTCCAACTGAATTTGTTTAATCCTCACAGTTTTGGTCACCATCTGGCTCAGTTTGTTGTCTATGCAGAGACTGTACGACAGACTTCCATTCACCGCAATAGGAACTCTTTGCTGAGTGATTTGATAGCCGGCCTGTCAACAAAATTAGCTTTAGACTCAAATAAAACATTCACTTTTCAGAAAGCAGCAGCACAGCCCAGTGCAAATATTATAGACTAAGAACAAAACTGAAAATACAACATCTTCCATAGTAACCCTGTACTTTCCATAGTGACCCTGTACCTTCCATAGTGACCCTACATCAGAGGGCAGAACACATGCACATGTAAATTCAGAAGTTATTTTGCTTAGCAGGAAGGAAGCAAGCTAGAAGATGGGTCTAGAATTTGACATAACTGAGAAGTTGAAGGTCTGGAGGAAAAAAAAAACCAGGACTCTTCAATACAGGCAAGTAAAAGATATTATACTAATGCAGAAATAATCAATAATCAACTGCACAACCACTTGCCAAGTATGACACACATTTCACTGATACTGCCTTGAGGCAGGAAATGGACTGGAATAGGTTCTTCCACGCCCGTGGTTCCATGATCATGTTATATCTTGTCTGAAGGCAGTTACTGTACCTCCATCCCCAAGCTGGGACTATCACTCATCCTCCCATCAGGCTGCATCTCTCTCTCTGCCTGTTCAGAACTGTACTCATGAGCGGGGAGGAGGAGAGGGAAGCGGGGAGTGGAAATGAAGAAAATGAGAAAGCGATTTCATTAATGTAGCAATTTAAAGACAGACACTGCAACCCACAAAAGGCACACAGTTGATAAATACCATCTCGTGCCTGGGACTCCACTCAATGGGGAAAGAGGGGAAATTGCCAGCCAGAAAAGGGGGTGGCCAGGGACAAGGTATTCGAACAACTGCAATGATGTAAAAATACAGAAGAGAATCAATCACTCTGTTGAGGTAAGGTTCCCATCTTCTCCTTCCTAGCCTGCTCATGCCCCCAGGGTGGGGGAAATAAAAAAAAAAAAAAAAAAGCTTCCCAGATTTTAATGAACTGGGAGGAGCATTTGCATATTTTTGAGGGAGCTTACTCCAAAATGTAGAGATGGTGACAGTGCATTGGAATGGAGAACAATGGTCTGGCCCTGTGAACAGCTCAATTTATATATGCAATAAAGTGCATGACCTTCTAGCCATTATCACTATCAGAAAAATAAAATAACTGTCTCTATTAGCCTATGCTAATCATACAGCTCTTCCTATCTCCTAAAACTTCTCATTAAAATGATTTTTTTAAGCCTGAAATAGTGAGTGACAATAAATAACAAGAATCCCATTTCCCATCCAAAGCCCCATTTTCGGGAGTAACAATAATCCCATTGTCAAATGACCCCAAGAGCTGGATTTATTTTATCTGTTCTATACAGTTCATTAGCCTAAATTCTGCATCTTATTACGGGGCTCCTTACTAGACTGTTTCACTACAAAACACGGGTCAGGCAGTTTATTGTCAATGTTTAAATTGCAGAAGTCAGCCAGTGAGAAACCAGTTATATGTTTCAGGCTAATAGAATGTGTCAGCATCTCCTTGACTAAATTTCCATGCTTATCTGACCAGATGATCCTGTAACTCCTGTCTGCAGACAACAGCAGCTCACATGGTGCTGCACACACCTTCTTCCAGCTCACTCTGCTCCTCTAAACGCACGGATGCAGCTTCTTTCCCATGACAACATTTTTCCATATTGCTTTTATGCAGTAGACTGATAGCAGCAGATACCACGAGAATATGAGAGATTGTTCTCAGTTTAACAGCAGAAGCACCAAAGTTGGCTTGCAAACAAGTCTTTAATGTTCTTGGTGTTTATGATGTGTAAAGGAATTTTGAAAGTCCTGATTATTTCCTGCTATTTTACTTTTTTCTCTATCAAGTCTGGAAGTGGACTTTAAGATAGTTTTACAAGTAGAAAAAAAATAATTTTAAAAATGTACTGGTAATTCAAAATGGTTTCGCGCCAAAATCAGAGGAAGCAAAACTAGTGTCCTCCCTTTGACAGGTTAAACAGAGCATTCAGTACAAATGAGCTCCCAGAAAAAAAATGTTTACAATTCGAAAAGTTTAATTTCATTAAAATACAAAAAGAGGCTCAAACACTGCTGCATCCTGTTGCAAAGACAAGAAGTCAGGTTCTCAAATGATTTAAATATTTCTACACCCAGATCAAACGTGGCAAAATGCATTTGTCTTCCAGTGATGACACAAATACAAATGCACTAGCAAATCATACTGCAAATACTGTTTGTCAGTTTGGGTTTTTTTTTTAATTTATTTGAACTACTGACTGAAAAAGTTTTAAAGGGAAGTTAAATACTTTTAGGTCTCTAAGCACAGACAAAAAAAGAGACATGGTTATGTTTATACCATTGGAATCTGTTTGTTATAAATTCACTTTAAATGGAGGACTATTATCAGACTGCTTTAACCCTAACAGACAATTAGTACTAAACACGAGGAACGGAGAAATTAAGGGGCAAAGCAGCTCCAGCTCCCAATTCAATTACACTCAGCTACTGGAATCGTGCAGCTAAGCAAGGAGTCAGCAATCAGAGCAATCACACTCAATCAGTGAGCACCAGGGTACAGTCGTCTATTCATCAGGGCATGGCACAGCATCCTGTTGGGGTGAGCAGAACACTGACTGAAAACAGAAAAAGCGTCTCTCCACTCATCCCCCATTGCAATCTGTGCTCCAGACTTGTCCTTTCCTCCAGCCATGAAGGGCCCGGCTCCACAGCATACTTACAGGCAGATCTGCATAGAAATAGTGCTTTCTGTCAAACAAGGACTTCTTGTTTATGCTGCAGTTGAGTGCCAGGCCTGTCATCACTGCTGCTTCTACGCATCTCCTGTTGAGAACCTAAGGAAACATGACACATGGTTTTGCTCAGATACTCAGTATGTAACAAATGTGTCTCCCACACATTGCCTTATATGGAGCACGTATTCAATTTTGATTGCCCTCAGCCACCATCAGATCTCTTTCCTCGCGTGGGTAGTTCTTATTCATCATTAAAGTCATGGTAGCTACAAATCTGCAGCGCTTTAAGACGAAAAAACAAGCCACTCGGTCATTTTGCCAGGCCACATAAGGAAACGTGCGCTGTTCCTGCCTTGCTACTTCTGCAAACGTTTGGTACTGCTGAATCTCGGAGGGTGCAAGAGACAAATCGTAGCAAATGATAATTGACTTGTAACCAGCTGTCAGCTCATACTGGGAACTGGAAACGCAGGGGATTTGCATTAGGGACTGTCGTGCCATTTCAGTAAAACACTTCAGAACACCTGTAACCACACAACCACAGCGAATTCATCAGTACCTACACATAGATTTCAATGCTTTACTTAACCAGGATGAAATTAAACACACTTACATGCTTTGCTAAAGCAGAACCAAGGAGATGTCAACTGATTTCATGGCTAGAAGTATATACTCATTTTCAGTACCCAGGTAACCCATGGGGTTAAGGTTCTTGCAGAATGCCAAGTGACCTGAAGACCCAGAAAAGGTCTTCATGAAGAGAAAAAGGAGTTAAATGTGGTTTCTCACACGGACCCACCACGCTCAGCGCTACACCCATCTATCTCCTCAGCAGGGTCAGGATCCAGAGGAGAAAGAAAATTCCACTCCAAAAATAGTAACAAGCAACATTCCACAGCTATGTTTTTTCAAATGTGCTCTTATCAACAGTTGGTTTAAATAACACCGAATGGATTAAACCAAAAAGCAAAAACAACTGAATTTGTCTTAGTACAACTCTGACACGCTCACACTTAGAATATTTTGAAACGGGAACACAATTTTATCCATCTTATTCTGCACCGTACAGCTGCCAACAAGTCAATTTCCAGCAGGACCATCAAAGGGACACATTATGTAAAAGAATCAACATGACTTCATCTGCACTGACCAGAATATAAAAGGCTTAAATAATGTTTTCTTCAACATTTCTGACAGTATTTACTTTTTATATTCTCCAGCCTGATTTCTGAGCGCAGATTAAGCAGCTGTACATTTCACATCATCCCATGTCTTCAGCTGGAAAAGGAATCTCTTTGCTTTACTCGCCTAATATTCCAAAAATCAAAATCGTAAGAGAAAATGTAAGAAACTCTTCATGTAATAGAAACTTAAAAATTGCTTATACAGGCAAGAAATTAAATATTTAAAACATTTAACGAGGGAACTTTCAGATCTTTAGTGTAGCTATATATGGCTAACTAGAACACATCATCTGTTCAGGCATATTTTATTAAAAAATTTAAAAGATACATAAAGCAAATTTCAAACAAGAAAAAAGAAAGAACAATTACTGTTTGAAATGCCGATCCACAGCAAAATGAACACAATTAGTCCTGAAAAATTGGTAACTACAAAATATTAATTTATTTTAGTATCAGAGCTGCAGTTCATTATGTAGTAGATGCTCCTGTTTTCAACAATGAAACGCTTCCAGAGAGCACCAATACTTCTTTTTACTGTTTAAGGAAGCTTGTAACAGCGCTAGTCAATATGTTCAATGCTTAAAATATCATAATATTTCTACATGGACAGCCAACTTTTCCTCCTACTAAAGCCTTATGGAATGATCCTGTTCAGCTTTACAAATTAGGGGGAATCGTGCCCGTTAGTCCTTTAACTCATTAGAAACCATTCAGGCTCCGTAAGGACTGGGCAGACTCAAACCACCACCGGACCCAAGTAGTGAACTGGTGTCTTGCTACACCTCCTGACGGTCCAGGGGTTGTGAGAATGAGACAAACCCCAACTCCCAAGTGGCAGTCAGTCAGAGCCTCAGAGCGCATTCTTCAGAGAGAGGTGGAGTTTAGCTGAGGATTACACTACAGCTACTGCCTTTGACCACTTGCTCTTCAATTCCTCCTTCAAACAAGGTAGAGTGTATCTTACTCATGACCCTAAGGGATGCCACTGTTTTGAGGTGAAGAAAATAATTCCCACATACTTACAACAGCGAGAAGCTTTTGCACTACCGCTGGTGAACTATTTTGGTGGGTCTGGGAAAAACTGGCATAAAAATGTGAAGTACTGATTATATTCTATGTAGCATTGCTAAGTATTTAGATGACTGTTGTGCACGTGTCCCCAGCCTGCTAGGTCCTACGAGCCACATTACTGTCTATGCCCCGTTACTCATTCACTACTACCACCTCCTGTGCTACCTCTTTATCGATCTCTGTTGTGATAGAAGACATGGCAAAGCTGATCTTTCCCACTATGGCATGCTGAGATGTCTACTACACCAACCTGCTTCCTCTGCCCTGTTTGACTCTCAAAAAAATTAACTGGACGACCCTCTACTTCACCAAAAATCAGCACATACCTGTTTCACAGTGCTCCATTTCTGACATGACTATTAGTACCCATTTCAGTGACTAAGGCTGTGCACATAAAGCAGAGCTGTTTAAGCGAACTACTACTTTTCCTTCAAACAAGCCTAGCTTTTCAAATAATCTGCAGTGATAAACATCAATTCAGTATGTGAAACTTCTCATACTAATGACGTAGAATAAGTCCCTCAAGCTTGTTTATGCAGTAAGCTGTTATTAACTTGACAGCTTTGACTAGCACCAAAGATTTAAATTACCGGCTTGAACTGACAAGTTGCCAGTCTGGTATGTTAGCAAAGTGCTGGCCTTGAAAGAAGGCTATGGAGTTCCTCCAGCAGCTACGGACAAAACATGAGAGCCTATAAAGCTCTCCTAGATGTTTCTGGTCTTCCAAAATGGAAGCATCTCTCTCAGGTATTTAAAAAAAAAATAAATCCTAGAGAGTATCACAAAAGGAAATGTAAATTGTTTGTATTGGAAACTCATGAAGAAACCTTAACAACGACATCACACCACCAGCACCACTTCCCTTGTAGCTGTGCTATCCTGCTAGAGCACCATGGTAACTGAGAGCTAAAGGAATGAAAGAACAGTCCAACCAAGACCTCTCTTTTTTTCTGATACTTGTCTATTCTTTATATCTAGTTCACAAGCAGAAAGACTTCTTTTGAAAATTTATCATCTTTATTTGCAAGGTCAGTTTACTCAAGACCTTGGTTTAAAATACAAGGCTATTCAATAGCTATACAAAACTATACACAAAACCTTCAATGGCGTAAATTCCCAACAAAAGCAATTTTCTTAACACTTTTTCTTTAACAGCAAGTTTACTCCTTGTATTAACACATTAAAGAAAGCTGCCCCCCTTTTAGGTGAATATAAATGTTTCTATATTTAGTAAATGATCATGTTTACATTTTAAAGAGAGCAGGTATGCAGCTTCTTGTTTTGCTAATGAGTATTATATAGGATAATTGGCAGGGAAAAAAAAAAAAAACAACAAACATCTAAATCTCTCTCCTGGAAAAAGTTCATTTTCGCTACCTTTGGGGAAAAAAAAAAAAGTAATCTTTGCCATAACAGCGGCACCCAGAATGCCTAAGTTATAGAACAAAGTATTCCTTGTACTAAACACAGTAAAATAAAAATAATTCCCCAGAAAGTTTCCAAGTTTTTGATTCTAGGTCACACATTTTAATAAAGTAGATTTTATATTAATTGGCTATCTTAAGACTTTCATTCCTACTTATAATCACGAAGAAATCAGCATTAATCAGATTAACTACAGGATTGTTTATCTAAGAAACATTTAATTTTAGCTCCTTTTCATTCAAAATAACAGCTGGAAGAAGGAAGTAGTGCAATGTACTTAGCCAGCTCTCTGTAGACCAAGCAGTAATCTTTAGAAACCTCAAAAGATACATCTAATCATATTTCCCAGTCCTCCCATTTCATATCACTCTGATTTTTATTTGCTTCCACTAATGGATATATTCAGTCTTAGTATTCTTTCTGTGCTTAAAGTACCAACTCGCTCCAATACATGGTTCTTTGAAGTGCAATCAGAAGATAAACTTCAAAATAAACTACTCATTTCTAGTTAATGTAACTAACTGTTCAGTCTGAGGCTGCAGAGGAGTATTTCGAGGCAGAGTTCTTCCTTGGCATCCTCTCACACACAGCAGGCGTAACTGTCTTGTAGCTATGCACGTACGGAGCGTACCTTATACTACACGAAGAGCTAACCATTTCCCAAATGACCCACTTATTTCAATAGATTTAGAAACAGAGCCCATCCCTCTTACTAGACAGCAAAACTTTAAAAAAAAAACAAAAAAACCAAGCCAACCTAAGTCTTGTAATTTGCTTGATCTTGCAAGGAGCCCACATGTTCCAAAAACTGAGGTCTCTAACTGCAAGGGAAATTAAAGGTGGGCAGCATTAGTTTAGGGTCTGCATTTCCCTATTTCCCAGCACACTGCCTGCCCTAACGTGAGCACTGTGTTCCTATCCTAAGGAAAGCAGCAAGAGAGGAGGGAAGGAAGCACCAGACATTTTAAGTGAAGACCTTGGATTGATAGAAAGAGATGCCAGCTTAAGAAAAGAGAACAAAATGGCAACTGAGAAGGTGAATCAGCAGAGGAAGATTGAGGAGGTGGGGGATGGGTATTAAAGATACCTTAATAACTTGTAACTTTATTCTTCTGCAGTCTGGTACCAAAGACCTATGTTGCTATACAAAATACTATTATTCCCAACCTTGTTCAGTGGCAGAGCTGGCTTGTGGTGATGCAGCACACACTCATTCAAGTCCTATCTTAAAACCAGGCAACTCTGACATTTTAAGAAGTACGCGGCTCCCAAATACATTACTTTACGTGTACTCCAAGAATAACAGCGCACACTCTCCTGAAGCTGAAAAGCTACTCTGAGAGCTCATATAAGGCAAAGAATTAAAGGAAGCATCCTCCAGTGTTAAGGATGGCCAGAAAAATTTGGCAGCAATAGGGAGAAACGCTGACCCCTGGGAATAAGAAAAAAAGGAAGGTATCACCAGATACAAGGATATTTAAATACCGACCGACTTCTGGGTTTCCCAGCCCTTTAAGACAGGGAGTGCTTTAAAAAACACAGAAGAAAAAATCCATTCAGACCACTGTGTGGACAAAGGGCTCAATGGTCTCAGGGGAATACATCTATTTTCTGGGATGGTAGGGAAGCGACCAATCCAGTGGCATTGCCCCAAACTAGTGATCTCCATATCTCAGATCCCACCACCAGCCACTAAAACTAAATAAACTTGTATCATGCAGAACCAGTTCCAAGCAGGAGAACCCACGAGGAAGACAGAAGAATACAATGGTGATACAGTGGTTCACGATATCCATCATCAAACACTGTGTTTCTACAGTGTTCCCACCAAGAAGTCTGTCATCTCTCTAACATCCATGCCCACTCTGTGAGCAGCAGAGTCTTCCACAGCTGCCACATGGCTTTTTTTGACCCGTCGTTAAGGATGCTTCCTCTCTTACGCCAGTTGACATTTGAATCATTGCTGATGCCATCTGATCCAGGAGAAGTTTAATACAGCAAGATTCAGTGAAAACACTACACTGTTTCTGGAGGTAGGGGACTGAGCAATGGCCAAATCTAAGTTACAGAATGTGATCAAATCCTGAGTCAGCTACAGATTTGACGGGGACCTTCTCAGACCTTTTTTGTATCCCGAGCTCCACAAAAAAAGGCTAAAAAACCCTTTTAAACAGGAATAACATCTGCCTTCTTCAACATCATCTACAGAATTTAACTTTTCTCCTTTTCTTAGTGCTCCTCACTAAGAAAGAGAAACATATCTGTATAAAGAAAAAGGTAAAGCAATAAAAAAACGATAGAAACGGAGAGAAGAGGATATACTTAGGTAACATCACTGTTGCATTGAAGGACCTACTAAAATACGTGATAGAAAGATGCTTTATCAACTCAATGCCACTCTAACTGGCAAGTTTACCTCAGCCAGAGGGATCTGTTAAAGATGAACAGGAAAGCCAATGAGAACAACAAAAAGAAAGAATGCTCAATAGGTAGCACAGTTACTGAGATGCTAAGGAGACAAAGCCCTACAGGAACTGTTAAGACTTGACAAAAAGATTAAAACATCCAGAAAAAGCGTCAGAACTTCTCACAAATAAAGGAGACATAGCAAAAAGCAAGAGAAAACCTTACAGGGGACTCCTTCAAAGCTTGAGAGAAGATCAACAAACGTCACCAAACACTTCAAAGCACAAAGTCAGAAGCATCTCCAGAAAAATGGCATTTACAGTTAAGGATGAACTAAAGCTGAGCTCAGCAACTGCAGTAACTGAGGAAATAGACCAATTCTCAGACCCTAGTAAAGAAGATTAGTTCCACAGGTGACCCCGGGGCTGTGAATGATCCTAGGAAAGAGAAATAGAACGAGGAACAACCCCCACCATAACCCAGCCCTGAAAGTTGCCTGAAGCAGGCCTCCTTCATCTTTCAAAGATCTCTTCTGACCAGTACAGCAGCACTGAACTGATTAACAGCTTGAAGCTATGTAGGCAGGCCTTAATCCATCATGAACTCAGAAATTTAAGGTTCTATGAACTGCAAAGGCATTCTCAGGGAGCAATGGTTTGAAAGCCAATTTCACTTCCCTAGGTGGTTTTTTGGGGTTTTTTTTTGTTTTGTTTTTTGTTTTTTTTTCAAAATTACGTGGGATTTTCTTTTCAGAAGGTTACTGGGACTGCAAGTCCAGCAAACTGGGACTGGGTGAGCAACAAAAGACTGTTAACCACTTGTGAAACAATGCATGTCACAAACCCAAATATTATCAGGAAAGAAAGGACAGCAACAGAAAGGTACCATCAATTTCTAAGAAAACATCTCATTTTTTTCCCCTAAGTACAACTACTACAGTTTAGTGAAGGGAGTAAGGAGCAGTCTCCAGGCAGTCGAGCTCACGCACACAACAACCTAGGTATTACGTGGTTTCAAAGAAAAGAAGAGAATTTCTATGATGGAAGCTAAACCAACATGCATACAAGGATAGAAGATTGTCCAGTTTCCCAAGAAAGGTGTGTGCAATTAAAAGTCAAAGTAAGAAGCAGGTTTATATCAAAGTAGAGTAGTACAAGAAGGGAGTAAATTCCCAAGCATGCCAGCAAGGCTGTCAAAACAAAACTGAAATCACAAGGTGGTAAAGCAGCTGTTGGAATCACCAGATTTAACAGGCACAAGATATCAAGAAATCTACTTTCAAGCTGTAAAGTATAAATTCTGGTTGCAAATGCTGTTTCTGTTCCAGTATGTACAGCTGACAGACAGACCCACCAAAATCTCACACAAACCCCACAGTGCTTTTGAAAGGAAATGCATCAGGTAAATCCTGTATATTAATAATATCTAAAATTCATCATAAAGTCCAATAATCTTATCACCTGAGACATCTGCAAAAACACCAGGTATCTGCCACTGCCAAGGATGGATGCAGCATTAATACAGGAGTCAAACATTCAAGGATGTCCCGTGGAATGGAAAAAAATGGTATGTTCCTATAAAATCACGCTTCTCACATGATATTGTACAGCAGCATTTAACACAGATCTTACTCTGTTTCTTAAGATCTGATTTACCTTTTCTTCACTAGAAAGACACCTTGATCATTACTGTTTCCAAAAAATCTGTTTTGAAAAAAAACAGATAAAGCAGATGCTGTTCACACTGTGAAGAGCCTTCAAATGCACAAGAAGGTGTCAAAAATTTCAAAATACTTAAGACTCTAGGGCTAACATTCATTCAAATCTTATTAATTTAAACCTTGGATATTGTAAATCCTAGATTATTTCTTAGTACACTTACCTACAAAGAAATAGGATCAGGATTTCTCTTTAGTCACGCAGGAAGCAAATGTAAAGTGTGCATCTTTTCATGGGATAAGCAAGAAAGACTGTAAGCACAGACAAAAAGGTTTCAGCCTTTAGCTGCTAGATCTACCATCTTATTTCTGTGGCTGAGCTATAATTAACCTTTAGTCAGCCACCTCAATCATGAGAATAGATAATCATGGATCCTCTTTCTGTAAGCCCAGTCTTATCTTTACAAACCTTTATAAAGATCCTGAGAATTTTCAAAGAGGATAAATCAGACTAGGAGTGCAAGCGCTTTTAGGGATTCGCAGAAGAATTTTACATCAATCCGCAGGTATGCGGCACTTACGTGCCACTACGTATAGCATAAAACTTTATTTATAACTGGTCTTCTAAAGACATCAAGCTGAGATCATTGCCAAGTCCATTCACCAGGTAAAAAAACTAGGCCTTTGCACATTTCATTACACAAAATGTAATTTATGTGGACATACGTAGTGCCAAAGAAAGGAGATCCTTACAGCAACTTGACTAAGATGCTTTATCTGGTCCGTGGTGAGAGGCTCCATCACCACAGAGCACAAAAAGGGTGCAGAGTAGCACAAGATGTGCTGTCCAGTCTCACTACTTCTAAACCTACTTTTTTAATCAAAGTTTTGCCACACTGTTTTTTCTGCCTCGTGCCAAAAAAGAGTGCACTGCATAGCTATTCTTGCCTGTAGCTGTCTTTTGGAGGCACATTATGAGAGCAGCAGAGTAAAACAGCCGTGACGGTCGTCCTAAGGCCTGCTTGCAGCAGAAGCATAAAAAAAGCTGTATTCAAGTACAGGAAGAAAATATAAAGAGGAAAGATGGAGGAGGGCCAAGCATATTCTTCTAGATTCCCCTCTCCTGTGCAGAGCACAGCAAAGGCTCGGGCCCGTACTCATTAGTGACGCAGAAATGTATAGCAACCATTAAAGCTCCCTTTAGCACCATCCTCTCCGGTCCCGTTGTGAAGCAGCAAATACTAGCACGGTTGTCTAGCACAACCATCTCATGGTCCCACAGTAAATTTAAATCCTTGTGACACTGAAAATTGCCCCTCTAGTTCTCATGTTACAAGAGCAGCTATTCTCTGCTACAGGCAGCACAAATACTGCATCAAAAAGATACTCTTTTTTTTTCCTCCTCCCCCCAAAACAGAGTCAATAGGAAAGGCCAAATATTTACCTTCAGGGAATCATCTTAACAGTTGTTAAGATGTTGTTTTGTGGGTTTTTTTACAAATACTTGGAAATGTTTTACAAATACTTGGAAATTTTCAAAAATTACCTTCTGTCTACTTCAGCTACTTCTGAAACACAGAGTTACTTCAAGAAAATAATTGTTTGATTCCACAACCAGCACTGGTCAGTAACACTAACTCCTGTGTAGCAAGCACAAGAGGAAAATAAAGCTCTGCCTACTGAGTGGCTGGTGTCACATTCTAACATGCAAGAACATGTATCTTCTAACATTCACTTTCAACAGCATTTTCACCAGTACTACAGTGAGAAAAATCTTTCTTCTCTTTGTGTAGATAAAAGCAGCTGGGAGAAGCTAACATGGCAACACTATAAAATAACCTAACCATCCTGCTTTTTGCTTCTCAGGTGCAGTTATATTCTCTGCCAAAGTCCACATGTATTGGGGTTTTCTCACAAAAGTCGCATCAAGCCTCCTTTATAAAGCACTTTAACAGAATAAAAAGAAAAAAAACAAACAATTCTCCCAGATAAATAGTAATATACACAAAAATTAAACTCTTTGTAAATACTCATTTTTTGTTCATCCGAGAGTGGTTTTTCTAATTGACTGAAGATAAGCATTAAACAATTTACAAGGATTTCTGTGCTTTAACAGAAAGTTAAGCACAAGGTCTAAAACTAAAATCGTGAACCTTTTCAAATAGTCTTGTGACTACTGGCTCCCTAGCCTAGCCCCGCCCTCAAATGACAGGTACTAATTTTTTATGTTTAAGTCTAAGTAGATTCTTCTAAGACCACATGATTGCATAAGATGTCCATTCTGTCAGGAAAATTTTGAACATTTCCATATAGTTAGATCTGAATCTGAGCCCTGAATTATCACTAAGACCAGAGTCCAGACTAAATTTTATCAGCATCTGAACTTCACTTCCTCAGGTTTCAACACCTCTGCCAATACAGAATGAATCTGTTGACTCATTTACCATTTTAAGGATCACGACGTATAACGAGACCCTAGAAATCCTGCCATAAGTTCTCAATTTCAGAATATTATCTAAGGCTGTATTATAGCGATGAAAAGCTTCCAATAAATTAAAAAAAAACCCCGTACCTGCAACTGGAATTGAAACCTTCACTCAAATATACTCAAGTGAAACATTTTTGCATTAAATAGTTGACCTCATTATAGTCTCTGGGTGCTTGTTGCATGAGGCAGTGCTAAGTCTACTCAATATTTATTTTCACTGTACAGTAAAAGCTTGCACTGTACTTTTTTTACTATTATTTTTATATTAAACTTCTTATGATTCCAAGAGAATTCTGTAGCAGTACTGTTACAGACATCACAAAGTTATAATTAAGCTGTGACTTCAAAAATTTATTACTTTGTCACCAATAAATGTCACTGCAAAGTGCTAGCTAGCTCTTCTGACTTACTAGTCCACAATGTGTCATACAGATTAGTTGGTTGTTTTTTTTTAAATATCTGTTTTGCTCTGGAAATAGGAATGGTTGACACTTTCCTAAATCAGAGACTTTCTACTTAGGAAACAAAGTACCTCCATAGCGAGACACTGCAAACTGCAAATGAGAGCTACATAAGCAAACATACGGCAAAATAACATCAAATGGCCAGTCAGAAATCTAAGATGTTCCTCTCTCATAAGATTTTAAGTATCTCTCATATTTAAGGAATTTCCTGTGTAGCATACTAACCAATTGCACCCTCTCTGGCCTCAGTGAAATACCACGATTCATTCAATACGTTGAAGAGACACTCATTTTTTTCCTTTGCGGAGGATATCAAGTATCTGCAGTGAGCAAACTGAAAAGAAGCAATACCAGGCATCTCACGGTATTAAACGACCGAAAAATAGAAAAATACATAAAAGTCGTTCTATAGTCAAATCTTGGGAAGAATGAAACATTAGGAACACACTCAAAACTGTCTGCCATGAATCCTGATATAAATTAAGTTGAAGCACAACTTACTGGTAAAGTTCCTGGTAAAGAAGCATCAAAGAAAGACACCAAAGAGTTAGGAGGTGCTGCAAACTGGACTTGGGAACCAGAGAAAAGTTTGGAGTTGGAACTGATCTGCGCATGAATTTCCAGACCCACAACAGGCACCCATGGAGCAAGACTGAAAAGGAAAGAGGAGATGAGAAATACAATTTAAACATAGATGTTGTGTAGATTAAACCTCGTAAACATATAAATATAAAGGAATTAAGAACTTTATTTATTCTTTTAACAAAAATTAAATTGCAATCGTAAAAAAAAAAAGTAAATGATAAATATATCTAGAGCTAATGGCAAAAGTTGTGCTGCAATACTGGAGATTTAATTGAGGGGACTGTATGGCAAAGCCTTTTCATTATATACGGAAAAGAATGACACAAAAAAAGAAACATAATGGTCTGAAACTTCTAATTTTTCCTTACTTGAGATTTCTCTGAGAAATTAATGAGGCAAACCTGCATGCTGGATGAACCCTAATTTGGTACCTCATGAAAATCACAAAATCATCATAAATATCAATTATTTCTCAGGTAGTTAGGTAAATCTCCAACAGACAGGTGGCATAATAAATTATGTATTCCTTGTCAGCTAGTCACTTGCATGCTGGGAAAGGTGGCTCTCCAGAGCAGTGTTAGTAGCATATTAACATAAACATTAGTAATCTAGTAATAGAGAAATCATCATTTCAACTAGAGAGCTACTGCTCTCTGAAAATACTCCACAGAATAAAGCTTCTCCATATCATCTGAAAAGTAATTGCAATTCTCACATCCATAACCTTTATAAGGACAAGAGAAAAAGGTCACCTTTACTGTATGAATTGCTTGACAGTTTCTCTAAGTAATTATCTGGCCTTGTACAAATGAAGTGGCACAAATAATAGTTCAGTGATGAAACCACGTTTCTACGGCAAAAAACTCCAGCAGTGTAAGTACCGAGATAGCTATAGGAGATAAGCAGGCTATTGAAAAACATCAAACAAATACATCAAGCGCAGTGCTCCTTCCAAAGGTGAACACAATACCCTGCCAAGATTTTAGTTCAGTGTCTGCCCTCCGACAGCTGAGGACATCCCTACAAATACCAGACTAGTGATGATGCAGATGCCACTTATATCCCTGCCTTAGGAAGAATATTATCATACAGGATTAAGGTTCTGATGCTTAAAGAAGCCAAAACATTTTCTTGTACTGAAACACAGCATTTTCTTTGGCATTTTCAACTGTTCATTAAAAAAAGCTCACATTTTAGAAGTAAAGCTGGTGTTTTTTCTTAATTTTGGAGGCCAATTTATTTCAGTGTTTCCTGCATTCTCCAGAAATGTACCCCCCATCACATCACGGCATTACAAATTACATCAGTGTGTCGCCTTACACTCAAAAAAGTTATACGCACCCACCAGGCCTTCACTCCTACTAACAACACCCTTAGGAAACCCGGAGTTTGTTGCCACATTTGCTCCAGGTTTATGGTTATTTGTGTCTCTAAAGAATCAGCAGCACACTGCTGGTGTCTGCACAACTTCACTTCAGCGATCAGCCGTGCAGACACAAACCTGAACGTCACCAGAGAACGCGAAAGCCTGTACAGGCTGCAACCTCCAGATTCAGCGGGGATAAAACGCTCCGTTCCAGGCACGCTGTCCAAGTTGTACAGAATAACCCTTCAAAAAACACTTCTGAAAACTGGCGCGGCCCTTGCTGTTTATACTCTGAAGATGCGAACACTAACGCGTTCTAATTTGCTCGTATTGTGACAAACGTGTGAAAGGGCCACCCCTGCCGCCAAGACAAACACGGCTTTGGCAGGAAGGGACGTGCGACAAACGCGGGCCGAGAAGGCGCTGCCAGCCCTCGGCAAGCTGCAAGTGCCTTACACCGCTCACAAAGTGGTATCTGCTACTGCCCTACTGCAATCGCCCGAGCGTCGCAGCCCAGCTC
>VWZK01010361.1:0-27177 GCA_013396935.1 Baryphthengus martii | reverse complement strand
GTGAGACCGCACCTTGAGTACTGTGTCCAGTTTTGGTCACCACACTATAAGAAGGACATTGAGGTGCTGGAGCAGGTACAGAGAAGGGCAACGAGGCTGGTGAGAGGTCTAGAAAACAAGCCTTATGAAGAGAGGCTGAGGGAACTGGGGTTGTTTAGTCTAGAGAAGAGGAGGCTGAGAGGAGACCTCATTGCTCTCTACAACTGCCTAAAAGGAGGTAGTAGCGAGGCTGGTGCTGGTCTCTTTTCCCAAATTACTAATGATAGGATGAGAGGAAATGGCCTCAAGTTGTGCCAGGGGAGGTTTAGATTGGATATTAGGAAGAAATTCTTTCCTGAGAGAGTGGTTAGGCACTGGAACAGGCTGCCCAGGGAGGTGGTGGAGTCGCCATCCCTGGAGGTGTTTAAAAAATAAGTAGATATAACACTTGAGGCTATGGTCGAGCGGTTAGGGATGCTGGGATGAAGGTTGGACTAGATGATCCTAGAGGTCCTTTTTAACCATAGTGATTCTATGATTCTAAAGATTACCTAGTCCAATCCCTCTGCCATGGACAGGGATGTCTTTCACTAGGTCACGTTGCTCAAAGCACGGACCTTGAATACAATGATAGTGCATCCACAACTTCTCTGGTCAACATGTTCCAGTATCTCATCGCACTCATCAAAAATTTCTTCCTTATGTCTAATGTAAATCTGCACTCTTAGGTTAAAAACATTACCCCTTGCCCTGTCACTATACAACCTGGTAAAAAGTCTCACTCCATCTTTCTCAACTTGAAAGGCCATAATAACATCTCCCTGCAGCCTTCTCTTCTCCAGGCTAAACAACTCCAATTCTCTCAGCCTTTCTTCGTAGGAGAGGTGTCCAGTCCTTTGACCATTTTTGTGGCCCTCCTCTGGACCCACTCCAATTGCCCCATGTCTTTCTTTATGCTGGAGATGGCAGAGCTGGTTTTGTGCTCCAGATGGGGTCTCACAAAAGTGGAGTAGAAGGGCAGAATCACCTCTCTCAGCCTACTGACCATGCTGTGCTGCCATCCAGCATGACCTAGACAGTCTGGAGAGCTGGACGGGGACAAATTTAATGAAATTCAGTAAGGACAAGTGTAAAGTTCCTCATCTGGGAAAGAACAACCCCATGTATCAGTACAGGTTGGGGACTGGTCTGTTGGAGAGGACCAGCTCTGGGGAAAAAGACTTAGGAGTCCTGGTGGACAAGAGGATGACCATGAGCCAACAATGTGCCCTCGTGGCCAAGAAGGTCAGTGGCATCCTGGGATGCATTAGAAGGAGCATGGCCAGCAGGTTGAGGGAGGTTCTCCTCCCCCTCTACTCTGCGCTGGTGAGGCCCCACCTGGAGTACTGTGTCCAGCTCTGGGCACTCCAGTTGAAGAATGACAGGGAACTACTGGCGAGAGTCCAGCGCAGAACCACTAAGCTTATTAAGGGAGCGGAACATCTCCCTTAGGAGGAGAGACTGAGGGAGCTGGGTCTCTTTAGCTTGGAGAAGAGGAGACTGAGGGGCGATCTCATGAATGTTTACAAATATGTAAAGGGCAAGTATCGGGAGGACGGAGTCAAGAGCTTCTCGGTGATGTCCAATGACAGGACAAGGGGCAATGCGTGCAAGCTGGATCATAGGAGGTTCCGTTTAAACACAAGGAAACACATTTTCCCTGTGAGGGTGACAGAGCACTGGAACAGGCTGCCCAGAGAGGTTCTGGAGTCTCCTTCTCTGGAGACATTCAAAACCCACCTGGACATGTTCCTGTGTGACCTACTCTAGGTTCCTGCTCTGGCAGGGGGGTTGGACTTGATGATCTTTCGAGGTCTCTTCCAACCCCTAACATTCTGTGATTCTGTGTGATTCTTATGATGCAGCTTATGGTAGGCTTTCTGGGCTGCAAGTATACACTGCTAGCTCATCAGTATCCCCAGGTCCTTCCCTACAAGCCTTCTCGCAATTCATTCATCACCCTGTCTGTACTAATACCGGTGATTGTGTGAATTCAGATGCAAGGTCCTGTATCTGAGTCAGTGCAATCACCAGTAGCAGTATAGACTGGGTGGTGAATAGTTTGAGAGCAAATACTTGAAGGAATAGACCCACATATCATTGGACAGAACAAAAAAATACTCTCTGGGGCTTTGAGACTCCCAAGCACTTAAAAAGAACTTCCTCATCTGGCAAGCCTCTCAAGTGGAGTGCAAATCAGGCCCTAAATCTGCTTCGTATAACTATTTCTCAGATGGACTTATTTCAGAACTGGATACTGATTAATCAAAAATAGAGGCGATGTCTATTCGACTGAGCGGGATGCGTTGAGGGTCAGGGGACTATTGACTGTTCTGATTAATACACTGCACTTCCATGGCCGGGAAATGGCAACTCAAAATGAAAGGGCTCTATTCTGCCCTGTTTTTGTGGGCACAATTCCCCACTGAAATCAATGTCTCAGAGTAAAAAAAGAGAATCAATGGTCCCAGACATTAATGAAGGTCAGAGTGCAAGACATACAGGTCAAATCATTGGCCATTGTAAATCATGGCCACTCTCTTAACTCAGTGGATCTATTGCACTTTAGTCACAGTTTTGACCCTGAGAGCAATCTGTATTTTTCCTTCAGATCTATTGTTTCCTAATATGATTTCTACTGTTCTTTGTTTTTGCAATTGGTGTTATTCAAGGTGGATTACGGTCGGTGTTCTAATATTCACTAATACTTTGAGAACAGAGGTTTCGTATTTTCTATGTTTAAATTAATCTGTTCGTGCTGCATAGTTTTATGTTCCCTATCTTTCACTGCTCAAAGAACATGTCTGTTCTAGAAAGATGCTGGGAACCTGAAAGAAGCTAAACTGAATTGAAATGTGGAGGATACTCAGCATCCTGTAGATATGCACTTCATTAGTTAATTCCTCTTGTATTTTTCTTTTTATTCTTCCAGTATTTACTTCATTTAAAAAAAAAAAAAAAACCAAAACAAAAAAAAACACAAAAAAACCCATATGTTTTATGTTCTAAGAAATTTAATATTTACCTGAATTCTGCTATTCACAATTCAACAAGTCCTCTACACAAAATAATACATTTTTCTCCTTGACATCTCAGATGAATATTATTCTTTAATATTTCTCCAAGGAGAAAAATATAGCTGTTAAGTAAATACACTTTAGCACATTTGTTTTTGAAGTATGTACTTACGAACATACCCTAGACCTGAACTTAAAGTCTAAGTGTAAGGAAAAAAAAAAAAAAATCTGTTTGATATGTTCATCCCAAACTTTCAGAATCAGAGAACCAAGATAGTTCAGGAAAAAAAACCTTAATTGCTATTTGATTTGACTTCTGAATTAAGATGACTTTTTAAGCAATTCCAGTGCTGTCTTTTAACATGAAACATGGAGGAAGCCTCTGTTAGATATTTCTCAGAAATAAATCCAAATTCTGTTACTGTAATTTCCAAAGGGTTCTGAAAAGCCTGATTACTTGTCTTCCACTAAAAGACAGCCTATGGTTACAAGTAATGCTTACAGTTGCCTTTGGAAGTCCCAAGAAAAGCTTCATTATGCATTACCCTGTATAAGGAATAGGATAGAGAATAAAATATAAATAGATGTGGATGAATACAAGTCTAATTTAATAACTACTCAATATAACTGCCCACTGTCTGATGCATTGCTGCATAATGTGCTATTGATTTGGGGGAAAAAGATTATATGATAGCTGGGAACAGATGCCTGGCTCCGTTCCTCACAAGATTTATTGTTTCTGATAATGAGTAAATACATTTTATGCATGACAAGCTAGTAAGGCTTTTTCTAATCATCTTAATTTTGTCAGCACCAAGGACAAGACCCTTTATAGCTTCATGGCCACTGCACATAAAAAATCTGCATGTACTTCAGTCAGCTAATGAAGGCTCCCATGAAATGCAAGTATCCCCAGCAGATAGGAGAGGCTGACAGAGGATCTCTTCATATACTTACTTTCTCATGGTACAATTTTTTTCTAAAAGAGATTTTTGGGCTTCCCTTTAAGTCAGTGTTTAAATTCATGTTAAACAAGATACTGATGTTCTGACTAGGCTGGGTAGCAGGTGTTTCTGAGCTAGGTATTTCTCAGACAAAAATGCATTCTGTCTTAGAACTTGTGCCTGGTGGTTATGACATATATTTCATCAGTTCAGACTTCTAAGGGTTGTCAGGACAAAAAAATCTCATTTACAGAAGTGAGTAGTAACTCGTATTTAGAGAAAGACTAGGTCTGCCAAAACCCTTCATCATCTTCACCTTCATCTTCATCTTCAACTTCACCTTCATTATCCTATTTGAGTTTCCTCTCTATCCTCTAAAAATCATCCTGGATAGCTTCCTGCACCATCATATAGCTGAATATAGTATTGCTTCCAGCTTTTGGGGCAATTCTACAACAAGCTCCTAATTCACTGTTTTCCCTAATAAAGATTCCCCTTGGAATGGGCCCATCAGACAGCAGACTTTGCCATGCTTTATTCCCTTGCTCTTAACTGCTGCCACCTCTTATCTGATCTTGTCCACCTAAACAACATGGGTTTAACTCCTTGGAATTTAAAGATACTAAGCTAATGACTTTGGCTGCCACAACATTTGACTGGAAACATTTAGAAACGTAACAGGACTGCGTTAGCAGATTTCCATCACTGATTCCTACGTACTTTAACTGCATTAGGATGGGTGGGAAGTGGAAAAAGAGCTGAAATTTTTCCTCCATCCCCATAATGTTCCAGACACTCATATAGAGTTGTACAGCTATATCCTCAAAGGCACAGTGCTTAACAGTTGTGTTAAAATTATACCCTACAATAATTAGGGAAGTGTGCCCACTGCAGGGAAAATGCAAAGATGCTTCAACTCTTATGCAATGCTTTTCTTGGGAACACCTCTTATGTTTTATATACATATATATCTATATCTATATCTATATTGATATCCATATAAACAGATGTAGATGTAGGTCTAGATGTAGATGTAGGTGTAGGTGTAGGTGTAGCTGTGGATGTAGACATAGAAGTAGATATAGGTGTAGGTGTCTATGTTGATAGATATATATCTATGTATATGTTTAAGTATGAGAACAGGCTGAGTCTGAAATTTAATAAAGCTCAATATCTCCACAAATTATCTTCACTTGTGAGTCACTGAAATTAGAAAGTCAATTGAAATTAATAAGAGGGTATTTAAAATCTGGGTAGAAGAATCTGAGAGCCACTAAGAATTCTGCAAAGCTCATGGAGAACAAATTAAGTGGCAAAAGAAAAAGGGGAAATGACTCTTTTAAAAGGAAGAATACATGAGGATGTGATAGTTTCAGCTCAGCAGCTTAACTTGAATTCCTAGAAAAACACTGAAAAAAATTAACAATCTGTAAGCAGCAAGAAAATAAAGAAGTCCTGAGCAGCACCTCCACACAGATTAGTCAAAATCATTTTTATTTCCTTCCATCACAGAACAGCAGATCCAGTGAATAAAGACAAAGAGTTGATATTCTCTTCCATCTTTGGTAAGGCTTTTGCCACTGTTCCAAATTGAAGTTCTGAGGTAACCTGCGGAAATATGGGCAAATAAAAATACTAGGAAAATTGAAAGATACTTGGATATAATATTTATCATCAAAACTGCATAGCAGCAAAGATGAAAGATAACGACTGTGAATAGTTTATAGTTAAATGGGCTAAAAATCATCAAAAAATATTTAAGGTGATTTGGGGGAAAACTTGGATAGTGAAACAGATTGTTTAAGGTGGGAATACAGAAGCTGGTTTTGAAATCTCTTTTGTAGAAGATTTTTAAGAACGAGTTAGACCTGTCAAGTTTACCTATAGCTGGTCATTCTTTAAGGGAAGAGAACAAATTTGAGAACTCTTTTAGCCCTACTTTCTTTCCTGACTGTCCATTCACATCAATTGTACATTAATGTCTCTATTTTCAGAACTGGTGAGAGTCATTTCACCTGTTTCCTTAGCATTCTAAGAAATTATTCATCACATAGTGCTCATGAGTAATACTATAGTACTTCTTGTTCAGTTTCTGTCATTATTGCTCATTTTTTTTTACATTTTAGGGATTCTATGGGATACTTGAAGTTGATCCACCTCAGAAGGAATATGACTGGAATTCTATTCCTCGGTGGCAACCTTTCTGTTGCTTTGCACATATAAAAGATCCTGGTAAACTGCGCCTTCCACTAACTGGAGTGACTCCAGTGAGCCCTTGCTTTTCTTGTAGGCAAGAAACCACTAACAAGGGTCTTATTGGTATCAGTCATCTTGCAGGATGCAGTTCCTTGGCATACAAGATTGTCTTGAGTTCACTTTGGCTATCTTACTCAGAAAAGCAAAATATGTGGGTTTTTCTACATACAAGACTGTTGCCTTCATGCCCCTTTCCCCACACTTCCACTGTCTTTCAAAACCAAAATACACACTACAGGTACTTCTTTAAACTTACCCTAAACGCTGGCTGAAACACAGTTTTGCCACTATTTGTGCTGTCTTTTTGTGAGACAAAGCATGAAGTCAACTAGTTGCTGCCACACTCAGTATTACAACAGTGTTTATTCCAGACCTTGTATCATGTTTAGTTCCATGTATCAAATGATTCAGCTATTTTTATTGCTTAAGATATGTGCAGTTTGAACCTCCTTTCAAGTCAATAACATCTTCATGAAGCCAGGAATTATTCAAAGTTATTTCTATTAGTCACCAACTAATAAGGTGTAAGAATTATTATTAATCTCTGTGTAGCAAACATTTTATAAGGATGTTTTCCAGATAATGCCTGCTTTGACAATTCTAACTGCATAATGGTTTTAGTAAACTGAGGGAGATTTCTAATTTTGTAGGAATGAAAATCAATATATATTTCTCTGGATTTAATGTGTATAGTGGTTATATTTCTCACAAGCATTTTGTTAGCTATTGCTCTGGGTCAGTCTGAATGAATTTCTAATGAACGAATTTCTAATGTAAGACAAACACTGGAATGCTCCCTGTGGAAACTGATTTAATTTCATCTGCCATGTTGTCCCAGGTAGAATTGTTCTTATCAGTGTGATTAGACCACGGGTATCCTTCTGTCCTGAGCTCAAGTGGCTCTGATGCTGAAGCATAGCATTTTGGGGAGGTGGGAACTGATGTGGCTCTCAGCAACTTCAGATATGTTGTGTCCAGATGCCAAATGTTCTGTAATTAAAAAGTACATGTACAGGCACAGTATCCACATCTCCAACTCTGGACCATAGTGAAGGCATTCATGTCATAATGACAGTAGAATTAAGTCTTTTACTGCCTTTTTAGATGACAATGGGATCTGTGACTAGACCATCTCAGTGAATCATTTAAACATTCCTTAAAAAAAATTCCTGAGGCTAAATGCTACAGTATACCCGCTGTTGCTTCAGCCACAAACAGCAGTTAAGCAGATGCATCAGAGCTGTAATACAATATTGAGTGTTTGACTGCTGAAAACAGAATCAACCTGTGTCCTAGTTTCAACTGGGATAGAGGTTGGGGTTTTTTGTAGTAGCTGGTACAGTGCTGAGTTTTGGATTTAGTATGAAAATAATATTGCTAACACACTGATGTTTGAGTTGTTGCTTGCAAATGCTTATCCTAAGTTAGTAATTTTTCCATTTCCCGTGTTCTGTCAATGAGCAGGTGCACAAGAATCTGAGAGCGGGCAAGGCCAGGAGAGCTGATCAGAATTAGCCAAAGGAATATTCATATCATAGGACATTGTCCCACACAACATCCTGGTCTCCAAGCTGGTAAAACATGGGTTTGATGGATGGTCCACTTGGTGGATAAAGAACTGGCTTGACAGCTGCACCCAAAGAGTGGCTGCCAATGGATCCATGTCCATGTGGAGGCCAGTTACAAGTGGAGTCCCTCAAGGATCAGTGCTGGGACCAGTCTTGTTTATCATCTTCATCAGAGACATAAACAGTGGCATTGAGCTCACCCTCAGCAAGTTTGCAGATGACACCAAGCTGTGTGATGTGGCTGAAATGCTGGAGGGAAGGGATGCCATCCAAAGGGACCTGGGCAGACTGGAGAGATGGGTCCATGCCAACCTCAAGAAGCGTAACAAGACCAAGTGCAAAGTTCTGCATCTGGGTCGAGGCAATCCCAAGCACCGATATAGGCTGGGCAGTGACTGGTTTCAGAGCAGCTCTGAAGAGAAGGACTTGGGAGTGCTGGTGGACAAGAGGCTCAACATGAGCCGTCAATGCACGCTTGCAGCCCAGAAAGCCAACAGTATCCTGGGCTGCATCGAGAGAAGCATGGCCAGCAGGTCGAGGGAGGTGATTCTCCCCCTCTACTCCACTCTTGTGAGACCCCACCTGGAGTACTGCGTCCAGTTCTGGAGTCCCTACTACAAGAAAGATATGGACATACTGGAATGTGTCCAGAGAAGGGCCACGAGGATGATGAGAGGGATGGAGCACCTCTCCTGTGAAGACAGGCTGAGAGAGTTGGGGTTATTCAGTCTGGAGAAGAGAAGGCTGCGAGGAGACCTTATTGTGGCCTTCTAGTATCTGAAGGGGGCCTACAAGAAAGCTGGTGAGGGACTTTTTAGGATGTCGGGTAGTGATAGAACAAGGGGGAATGGTTCAAACTAGAGGAGGGTAGATTTAGATTGGACATTAGGAAGAAGTTCTTCCCCATGAGGGTGGCGAGACACTGGAACAGATTGCCCAGAGAGGTGGTGAAAGCCCCATCCCTGGAAGTTTTTAAGGCCAGGTGGTAGGTGACCCTGCCCAATGCAGGAGGTTTGGAACTGGATGATTTTTAAGGTCCCTTCCAACCCTGACAATTCTATGATTCTATGTCATGCTCAATATATAAAATGGGGGGAGGTGATTGGGAGGATTGTGTTGATGCCTGGGCATCAGTCAGCAGGTGATGAGCAATTGCATTTTGCATCATTTGACTTTTCTTGTTTTTTATTTCTCCCTATTTTTGTTCTGTTCTTTTTCATTACTTCTATTATTATATTCTATTACCGCTTTTGCTATTATTATATTCTAACTTAGTTTAATTATTGAACTAGTCTTATCTTAGCCCACAAGTTTTACTTCTTTTTTCTGGTTCTCCACTCCATCCTACTTGGAGGGGGTAGGAGTGAACAAGCGGGTGTGGTGATTATTTGCTGGCTGCGATTAAACCACGACAACTCAAGATGCTGTGGGACCCTGGTCATGTGCTAAATGTGTTCCACAAAGACAGGCAATAAAACTCAGGTTCAAGAAGATTTTTTTGTCTCTTGGGATTTCACTTGCATCTTTCTGTGGCTTCTATCTTCACTGGTTTGAACTTCTCTGGAGTTATCTCTCGTTAGCTGTAATGCTTCCACTCACCTCCATCTTACTGAAGCTATAGTTTTGGTGCAGAAGAGTTGTAATAGGGTGTAAGAAAGCTAGAATTGCAGGGACACTTGATACAGACAAAAAAGCAAAACAAATAACAGAAGAAAAGATCCAACATTTTAAAAAGACTAGACAAGCTCTGAGTTCCAGAATCCCATTACCAACCTAAAGCTGTGCTCTATATTTCTCTATATCTCATTGTATCTCATACAACAGTATCTTAAGTATTCTGCCTCACCCAGGTGACATCTGGGCTACTGATAGAAGACTTCTTTTTCCTCAGTTAGGTACTTCATTTAAAACACGTCTTGTTTCCTCCCTGGCTCAGCTTAGCAACTGTAGAATATTTCATATATCTGTTACATGAGCACTTTGACTTCTTCACTCTAACTGCCTCAGAGACACATGGGAATGGGTTAAGCACATTTTCATAGGTGTAGCAATACAGACCCAACTACTAATTATGTATATAATATATGTTATATATTTAATTTAAAAAAAAAATAAAAATCTGTATTTGCTTGTCTTCACTGCAGAAAAAATGGTTATTATTCTCATGTGGTAAACAGAAGCACTGTATTCTGCTAATAAAACACTGATGATAAATCCTCAGTCCTTGAAATCACCCTGGATATGACTATTTTGCAAATAACTTACCAAATCTGGTGATACAGCTGTAAAAATATATACCATTGCAACCAGATCAGGTCAACTGTGCTGCTGTCCTAATCATCCAAAGATTAATTCTCTATCTCCCCACGTTGGGAAACAGATATCAAAAGCCCAGGAGACAGCGCTAGAATGATTCTCCTGATGTATCTTTCGTCTTAGTCTAAAAAGGAAGGAGAAAAATTAGAGTAGATTCACCATTTCCCTAACAACAGAAGAGAACATATTGGAGTTTGGCTATTTTTCAGAACGGAAACCTTATGAAAATTATTTCAGGGTCAAATGGTACTTTATGGACCTAGAGGGAATGCTGAGAAGAGAAATCCTTGTCACTCTTAACAGAACATGGACTATGAAAATCACACTATACATCCATTGGTTATCTTTAATTGAGAATCTGTTTTACTGAAGTTAGTGAAGAGCAGAAGCAGAACTCAACAATGTGAAGATATACTAATCCCTCAGGTGATAGTTGAATCTCTTGGAAAACAATAATGTTAGGAATAAATGGGAAAATCGTTGTCATTAAGGAATCATTTGTGTTGTATGCTGAGTTTGTATGACTTTGCCTGCAACCAAGATTTTCCTCATGAGCTGGAATGGCTTGACTGTTCAAATTTTCTTTTCTCTCCAATTCGGGCATGAGCTGAGAAGTGCAGCTGTGCTCATTCCAGTTCTTTGTCCTGTGTGAAATCTTCCCCTGCTTACTTGCGCATGTTTCATTTTATATGTATAAGGAAAAGTCAATACATAAACACTATGCTGACAGTTGTAAATTATGTCAACATTTTTATATATTTTTCTGTTATACCATGAATATGCATCTATTTATGTGAATATAAATAGTATCTCTCCGGAGCTTTAGGAGGTCTACAACAATTTCAAGTCTGAATATAAATACATGTGGAAAAAAACCAGCAAATAACTACTCTTCTGGGCAATACATCCACAGTAAACACTCTGAAAGAATCATAAAAAATAACTAAAATCAGCCGCCTACACATAAATTGAAAGAAGACACTCTGAATATTTCCTTCAAACTCTCTATTATAGCATTAATGTAATAAAATGTCACGATCCTGACCTGGACAAACTTCCAGCAGTGCTCAGAAAGAGTTACAGGGTCATATCACGTGTACTCAGATTTTTTGATCTCTCATCAGTGGGTCCCTAGTTAGGAATTATGTCAGCAGGTTAGGATTTCTACAGCTTTAAAAAGAGCAAGAAACAACCCAGAAGCAGACACTGAAGACAGGCTGAATATGAGTACGTTTCCTCTCTCCACATAAATGCCCAAGTAGATGTCTTGTTTTCTTTCTCTTTCCTTCTTGACTGCTCTCCATGGAATAATAAAATTGTCCTTTGGCATATGGTTAGATGCACCAGAATGATCTTTATGTTCTGATATAGACACAGTTTTTAGAAATAGGCTCAGTGGTTGTGTCACAACTGGAAAATGTGTTTGAACTATTTGCATAGTTTAGGCCTCAGAGAACCAAGAGCCAAAGTAACTTTACAATGGCTGGAATTACTATGCTTGGTTTTCATCCCTCTGCAGCAGCCTATGTCACTTACCCAGCACAGAGGGACACAGAGAGCGTACCAACGTTGCAACATGCTCTATAAGGAAGACCATGAAACTACCTTAGACTAAATATCTTAAATATGTTCTAAAGTATCCTCCCTTTTAAAAAATAAATCTTGAAAAAAGTTAGTGTTCCTTATACTATATTGCATGACAATTAACCTAGACACAGGGTGAATTTCCAGTTGTAAGGTAATGTAGTGTTCCTTCAAAGACGTGTCAAAAACAATCATAAGCTAATGAGATTTTGCAAGAACCACCTGCTGGTTGCTTTCAATTAAATAAAAGACTTTTGCAGGAAGTGAGGAAACCCTTTTCATTCTTTGCAAATGAGTTACACAACAGAGATCGATAAGAGGAAAAGGAATGAGAAACTAATAGAACAGTCTGACCTTCCCAGATCTACTCCCATCCCCATAATTCCTCTCTGGAAAAAAAAAAACCAAACCACACAAAACCCAAAAAAAACTAATGATGGATATACTGAGGAAAAACACAGAGGAAAGCTGCATAATAACTGACTTAGTCCACTGGCATCCCCAGAAAAATGTTAAAATAAGTTGCTTTAGATCGAATAAAGTGTTTTGATCAATTCAAGAGCAAATGTTTTGGTTTTCATTTCAGTTGTCTCTTTTTTTTCAGAAGAAAGATAGAAAGTTCTTTTAAAAAAAATTTAAAAGGCAACTTTAAATTATATTGTTATTGTGTTTAAAATACTTTAATGACTTCAAACAAAATATCTCTTGAGGAGAAGGAGATAATTGAGAAGAACAGTTTGAAAAAAACCTGACATAAATTTGCAAAATGTCTACATTTTATGCATTTGCTTACTCAGGAAACCTTGGATCAAAACATACCACTCTGTCCCACCAAGATCAGAAATCACTTTGGATAAGTCTGTGTTTAGACTGATGTAAATCAGAAGGCATAACTTTCGAATGGAGGAAAAGGAGTACAGGGAAGAAGCAAAATAGATTCTTTCTCTTTTATTTTTATTTTATAGACCTTTCATACTTGCAAATTCCAGAGAAAAAAAATGAGACAGTACAGAGCTAAAAGGTTTACTACGTTTCCACCTACCTATCAGTGTGCAATTGACATTGACAACAGAATTTGTGAAACTAAGAAGCTCTTTAAAGGACATAAGATTTTCGGATTGGCAAGAAACCTTCAAGGTAGATTATTTTTTCTCACATCATACATAAAGGTTTTATTTGCAATAGTACAGCCCAGGATTTTTTAAAGCATTGTGAAGGATTTAGAGACCATCCTCTAGCACCACGGAAGATGCAAACGGCTTTAGAAGTCTGCCCTGTGGACATAGATTTCCAAGGAGTTTGGGTATTGATATATTCATATGCTTCTATTGATATATACATGTATTTCTATTAGCTTTGTTAATAATGTGATTTTCGGATAGTGTGTCACTCAAAAAGACTTCCTACACATCCTTCCTGCCATCTAAATTCTGACCTGTATTTTGTTCACTAACATCTTTTCAGTATTGAAAAATATATAACATATTCCCAGTTATTCTTGCTCTATATTAATAAATACACTGTTAATAATTAAAAAAAAAATCAAAAAAAAATCATTGGATGGTACCCACTTCTATAAAAGCGGCAGTTTCATTTCAGAACATGACAGAAATCAAAAAGCAAATACCTTCCTTACTGGCTGACATTTGGAATGGGAAAGTGAAAATCAAAGTGGAAAGAAAAGCACAAACTCCATAGCAATGAAAGATTTACTTTTTAAGGAAAAAAAAAAAAAAAAAAGAACATCTTTGCTTTTTCTAAGTGTTTGTGATGAATTACCTTAGCTGAAGGTAGATTTGAAGGATCTCTGGATCCCACTGAAAGTCAAAGAGCCTTGCAGGGGGAAGAAGCCTTATTCCCCTGAGATGTGGAAAAGTACTTACAAAAGGATTCTTACTTCAGTGAACCGAAAAAAGGTCAGATCCATTGGTGACTGATAGAAGCTGAATGTACTGTAACACCTCTTGAAGTTTCAACAGCTGTATACCCTGAAGATATTATTCAAAAAGATGCATTTGGAACCTGAGTCACAGACAGAATGCAATTTCTGAATCCGCTGTGGTATTAAAAAAAAAAAAAAAAAAGCTCACACATTAGAGGGTTGATCATCCAGAACCATGGCTTTAATACAGACCACTCAGGCAACCAGTCCTTGTCTGCAAAGTCTGACAGTGATAAGAGAGAGAGATAATGCATCATTTAGAGGCTGAAACACTGTATGGATTTCCAAGTTAATTCATATAAACCAAACAGACTGCATTTAAAAAAAAGTGTTTATGCAAAAGCAGGCTGAATATCAGAAGGTGACTAAAATTGCTTCATAATGTATCACATGCAAATTAATTTTAAATTAGAGGAAATGAAGCTGTGGGTGAGTTTGATTTTTCAATATTTAAAAGCAAGAAAGGATTAATTTTATATATAAGACAGTAAGAGGACTTATTTATCATCATTTGTGGTTTGTCAGTAAAGGTCAGATTATGTCCCAAAGGCACAAGTTTATTCAGGATCACACTAGTCTAGATCAATTGATGGAGAGGACTGGGGTGCATTAAAGCTCACTTTTCCTTGCTTCCTAGGATAATAATTTTCTTCTGACTCAGCTCAGCAGCATGTAACCAACCTCTCCCTCTATGTCCTTTAGCTTCCCAGCCTGGCAAGAAGACTGTGTCATCAGTACTCCTTTGGTTATGATCCTCCCTTACTGCTGAGTCTCCTCTGCAGCTGTAACTTTTAAAGTATACACACATATTTAAAAAAAAAAAAAAAAAAAAAAAAGTGGGTCTGAACTAGTGGTTTGGTTTGAGCATAGACAGTTATTCCAGTGCAACCCTGTATATTTCCATTAGGTCACCAGGTTATTTGTAAAACAGAATTCCTTCTGTGGAAGAATAAAACTTCAACTTCTTCCCCTTGTTCTTTTTGTCCGTTCATGACCATGGTTCAAATTCAGGAAATCAAATCAAATTTTATTCCCATTTATCTTTTTGCAGAGATGCTTAATCCAAGCTGCAGTTTAGCCCTAAAGAAATAAGAACAGTATTTTATGTGTGACAAGGCCAGCCCACGTGTCTAATTTTTAAATCTCATATTTGAACTATTTCTACATGAAGTTTTCCTAATGAATCATATTATTGACGTGTTACCATCCAGCACTGCCTACCAGGATACAAGGAGGTAGCGTATCCAGTCACTACAGCAGACTGATTGAAAATCATTAGTCAGACAAAAGGGCAGATAACAGACTTTAGTGTGAGGGAAAGAAAAATTACCTCATTCCAGGTCCAGGAAGAGTTATAATTGAGTTGTTTCAAAATGGAAAAAGAGAAACCAGTTGCAGAAGAGAAGCCCACTGATATCCCTGTACTGACTTCCAGGAGGACTGGAACATCCTTTTGTATCCTAGTTCCAACCGTGAGATAGTGCTTGTTGCTTTGGCTCTGGAAGATTGTGACGTTGTCATGACTGGTTGCCAGAGACACCACAACATCTGCAAAAAGTTATCTCCTACCCAATAATATTCATTCTTGGCTACATGGACTACCAGTGGATGAAGAATTTGGCGGTAGTGAACTTGTTCCCCAGGGTCTAGACGGATCTGTGGTTTTCAGCCCCTTGCTCTGAACCTGCTGTATCCCTGAGATATGAGTGGAAGGTCCTCACAACACACTCAGGTCACCCTCTGTGAGTGACAAGAGTTAGTTGAAGGACTAAAAGCTTTGGAGAGAGAGTAGAAGGGATGATATTCCTCTCTCTTGTCAAAGTTTAAATAGCTTGGAAAACAGGCCCAGCCTGATGACAAGCCTGAGATCTTCTCAAACCTGTTTGTCACCTATGGACACACCTACAAAAGAAAGGAGGAATACATTTGTTATAACTGAATGCATCCTCAAAATTCATCCACAAAAAATGCTATGCGGACTGGAGCAGAGCCACAGCACAGTCACTGCTCCCAGGTGTTCCAAGACAAGCAGAAACCAGGACTGGAAGTCATGCTTTTGCTCTGCAGACATGGCAGAGTAGAACAACCTCAATGTTGTCATTAGAAGATGGGGAGTGCTACCATTCTGTGCTGCCTTATTGAGGATAAGTCTAATCTTGACTCTATTGATTCACCAAGCATTTGGCCTGGTACTCTTCAAAAGTAAGTTTCTGTAAGATATGATACTTGCCTTTGCTCACCAAAATTACTGCTGTTGATCAGGATTTACATGGCTTTTTTGTTGCTGTTGATCTCCTCAGATCTGTTGAATAAGAGCTTATAAAAAGGTGTGTGTTGCTATTTATGGCTTTTTCTACATATTTATGTACTCATCAGCTGTTTATTTTACCCTGGTAGATCTTGGTTCTTTTATTCCTTGTATTATCTGTGTTGTACTTTCCGTTACCATACTGTATCCTCAAAGCTGTCAGAAGATACATGTCAGTGCTTAAATCTAGGCCTGAGTAGTGTATATACAGATCAAGTTGAAAGATGCCAAACACACATACCCAAATAAACTTTGTTTGTTTGTTTGGACTGAATCATTAATATAGTATGGTTGTAAAAATGCTGTCCTTGGATCTCTTTTATATTGCATACTACAGACAACATAACTGCTTAATACAGACAACATAACTGCTTAATACAGACAACTATGTTACGTCTATTCCATCTGAAAATACATTGTACTGCATAATACAGACAATGCAAAGTAGACAGTGTGGATGATCTTTTCTATTCAAACTGGAGACCACCACAGTTGCCATGAAAGGATTACTCGTTCATCTTGAAAACATTTTTTGAGCAGTACATAAAGCAAAAGTGGCAAAAGGTTCAGTGGTAAGTAAAGGAGTGAGCAAACACACAGTGCTGGTTCAAAGGATGTAAATTCCTTTGTCCTTCAGCTACAGCAATGAGAAGTGGTAATCTTGAAAGAATATAATTTTCCACTTGGATCCAAGGCTGACACTCGTTTTAAACAACCAGCTGTATTACAGTATTGGTTAATATTATAAACTATAACCCTAAATGTTCAAATCAAGTAGCTGAAAGGGCTAAAGCTGGGAAAAGATCCTTCTAGCACATGTTAGTGGAAACCACCTCCTCCATTTTGAGCATAGTACAAATTTGAATGAGCCCACCAAACTCTTAGACTCTAGCTCTGATTATAAGTGGCTGTATATATTAAACCCGTATTGTCAGGATCATTTCATGTGTCACTGAAATGCAGACACTGCTGAAGAAAAGCTAACACTTAACAAAGCAATATATTAGCTGTAAACAGGCAAGTGTGAGACTCCAGGGAGCCAAAAGCAAAAGGTGAGATCATGACCCTGAAGCTGAAGCTCTGCTTAAATGGATTCACACCAAATTGCCTCATTTCCCTCGCTCTCCATAATATGAAAGTATTGAGTTGTGTTTTCCACAGTGCAGTTCTCCAATTGGAACATGCAGGCACACAGCTTACATGCCCAGGGCCAGAGCCAGCATCTCTGGTCTGGCCACGCTCCGTGGTAAAGCATACGGATTAAACACCAAGGCAGAAGCATGCCACAATAACTCTGTTCAAGCTGGACAGTTCTCAAAAAAAGGACTCTCCCTTTAGCTTCCTGCAAGATTGCACCTCAAATGAGCCATTTATGAGTACTAAATGCTCTGGAAGCAAACAGCTACCCTTTGCTCCACAATTTGATCCAGGTGATGTTGAGTTATCCACAGTACAGTGGACCCCTTTATGTCAGGGCAACCCTCCCATCACTCTTTACACTAAGGCCATAAATAGCAATGATCTATAGTATCAATCAACTAGTATTAGCAGTACTGGTGCCATTTCCAGTACATTTCAATTAGAATTATATCTTCTTTTTTTTTTTTTTAATAGTGTAATGTGTCTCTGCTCTCTTTTATATCTGCCATAGATGAGATTTCAAAGACTTATATATGCAACAAGAATACACGGAGGAAAAGAAAATATATGAAAAGGTATACTTAGATTTTAATTCTTTCAGAAATTTTCTGAAGTCTGTAATTTCAGCAACACCAGAAGAATCTGACAGTTAGAGGTAATCACTTCTCCAGGCAGTTGCCTTATTTACCGGGCTACTATATGTGCAATTATTCCATCTGCCAAAAGATTGCTTTCGTTTTTAATTTACATATAAGACCGTAAAGGGTACAAGATTGACAGCACTGGAAATGGAAAGCCTCTAACTTATCCAAATTGCTGTTATCAAAGGCAAGAGCAGTGCAAGGCCCCTTCTTCAGACTTGTGATGAGCCTCAGCTTTAGAAACAAAAGAGCACTTCTAAGATGAGCATGTACAAAACAATAAAAATGCAATACAAAAGGACTTGAAAATTGAAGTTTTCTTAAATAGATCCTTTTTGAAACCAAACGTTACTAAGATAGCCAAATTACTCTGAATAAATCTCATTAATTTATCAATGAAAGAGGGCAGAAACTGCATAGGAAAAAAATAGGATCACCTCTGTGAACAATTACTTTACTGAAAAGGATTGAGAGTCCTCTTTTTTGCTGGTTTCTGAACACAATTATTTTCTGCAAACAAGCAATACACGTAAGCAGCATGGACAGACGTGGACCAAACAGCACACTTTGAAGGAAAAACAGACCAACAATGCATGTCAGATGTGAGAATGGACTTGATGGGGATTTCCACTTTAAACAAGTAAGTTTTTAAGAAATGCACAGAAAAGTCAAAACAGCTGGACTCTGAACTTCTTTGTGTAGCTTTCAAATCCCACCAGAACTCACAGAGTATTTCATTCTGACTGGGCAGACAAGCTAAGGTCACCCATCTATCATGAGAAATGGCTGATTGGATTGGGTTTGGGTGAGCTGGAGTTAATGTTCCTCAGAGCAGCTTTTATGGTGCTGTGCTTTGTACTGGGAGGCAGATAAGACACCGGTGTTGTGGCTGCTGCTGAGCAGCGCTTGCACAGCACCAAAGCTGGCTTTCCATCTCCCCACCCCCGCCCAGTGAGATGGGGTGGGCAAGATCTTGGGAGGGGACACAGTCAAGACAGCTGACCCAAACTGACCAAAGAGGTATTCCACACCATGTGACATCAGCTCAAGTATGAAAGGGAGAGAAAGCAGGAGGAGGTTGGGATTATCTGTTTGAGAAGACGCTTGTCCTCCGAGCAACTGCTACGTGTACCAGAGCCCTGTTCCTGGGAAAGGCCAGGCATCACCTGCTGATGGGAAGTAGAGAACAAGATCTTGTTTTGCTTCACTTCACACGCGTGTGACTTGCTTTTTGCTTTTTTTCTTCTTAAACTGCCTTTATCGTACCCTACGGGCTCTTCCCATCTTATTCTCTTCCCACTCCTTGTCATGCTGAGGGAAGTGAGGGGGGAGAGATAGAGCGACTTGGTGGGTACCTGGCACTCAGCCAAGGTCAACCCACCACACTGATCAAAAATACCAGAGAGTAACATGTAGTTTGTCTATAATATGTTCCTCAATTCCTTGTGGCGTCTCCCAGGACTCCTAGTCCTCAGCACAGTGGAAGAAAAATCCATGATTCTAAATCATATTCATAGGATTCAGGCTAGTGATTACTATTCTGATGAATGTATTCCTTCCCCAGCTCCTTAATATTTCCTGCATACTGTTAATTGAATTAGAATAACCCTTCAGGTTTAAAATAGGGATAAACATTTTTTTGCTGAACTCAGATCCTTTCCAACACATAAATTTCTCCAGCAGAATGGCATATGGGACCTCAGGAGCTACAAAAGCATACAGAAATTTATTTTCACTCCCACTTTGCTACAACCTCCTTTCAGGTAGTTTTAGAGACCGGCAAGGTCTCTCCTCAGCCTCCTATTTCTTCAGGCTAAACAACCCTAGTTCCCTTAGCCACTCCTCACAGGAGTTGTTCTCTAGACCCTTCACCAGCTTTGCTGCCCTTCTTTGGACATGCTCCAGCCCCGCAAAAGCCTTTTTGTAGTGAGAGGCCCAAAACTGAACACAATATTCAAGGTGCAGCCTCGCTAGTGCCAAATACAGTGAGATGATCACTTCCCCAGTCCTGCTGGCAACACTGTTGCTGTTACAAGCCAGGATGCTGTTGCTCTTCTTGGCCACCAACATTTTCCTTGCTTCAGCCTTTTCCTCTGATCTCTGGTACCTGGGATTCCCAAAGGACAGCCTTGATAAGAAAGACTGAGGCAAAGAAAATATTCAGTATTTGAGCCTTTTCCATACTCTGTGTAACTAGGTCTCCCATCTCTTTGAGCAACGGGTCCACACTTCCCCTACTCTTCCTTTTGTTGCCTCACAACATCCTTGTAGTCATTTTGAGATGCTTGCCCTTTTTTCCAAAGGTCATAAACTCTCCTTTTTTTCCCTAGTTGTCTCACTTACCAGCTGTGTCAGGAAAGTCTCTTCCACAAAAATCCAGGAACCTCCTAGACTGTTACCTCTCTGTTGCATTGTATTTCCAGCAGACATCTGAGAAATTGTAATCACCTACAACAACAAGGGCTATCAATTGTGAGTCTTCTCCTCATTGTTTATAGAATATTTAATTTGCCCTTTCAGCTTGGTTGAATGGTCTATATCAGATTCCCACCATGAGATCTGCCTTGTTGGTTTTCCCCCTGATTCTTATCCATAAACAATCCTATCATCACAGTCAAAGCACTCCCTAATATAGAGGCCTACTCCACTGCCTTTCTTTCCTGACTTATCCCTTTTGAAGGATTTCTAGCCATCCAGTGCATCACTCCAGTTGTGCAAGTCATCCCACCATGTTTCTGTCATGGCAAAGGCTTCCAGCTCCTCCTGTTTGTTGAGCATGCTGCATGCATAGGTGTAAATGCAGTTCGGTTGGGCTATTGATCCTATCACTTTTGAGAGTGGGGAGAAGCCCTAATTCCTACATGATCATTCTCAGGAACTTCCATGGCTTCTAACACATCAATAATCTTTTTGTCTTTGCTATTGCGTGGATCTCCATCCAACATCTCCACTTAGAAATGAGACCAAAGTACTTTGTTAGAACACTGTCCCTCCAACACCAGCATGCTTACCCCAGACTTAACTCTAGCAAGCATGGTTTTAATCCTTTACCCCTTCAGATCCAGTTTAAAGTGCTTTCAGATAAGCTATACCAAGTCCTGTGAAAAAAACCTTTTCCCCCTTTGAGACAGGTGTACCTCATCTGATGCCAGCAGGTCTGGTGTCATGTAAACTGACCTATGGTCAAAAAATCCAAGATTCTTCCAGTGACACCTGGCTCAGAGCCAGATTTTGATCTGCTGCCTTTTCCTGTTTCATCCCTCATCATTCCCTGCAACTAGGAGGATAAAGGAGAGCACTACCTGTGCTCCTTGTCCCTTAACCAGTAGTCCCAAGGCATGGAAGCCTTTTTATTGCCCTTAGACTTCTTGTTGCAACGTATCACTGCCTACCTGAAAAATCAATATTTGAAAATAATCTTAGGACCGCACCAGAGCATGAAGCTTTCTCTTTGAACCTTTAACCTGGGCCCCAGGGAGGCAGCAGACTTCCTAAGGACTAGGTCCAGTCTGCATATTAGGCCTTCTGTTCCCTTCAGAGGGGGGCCTTCTATAACAACGACTCAGGTTTTTTTTCTTTGTGGAAGAAGTTTTGATGCAGGGCATAGTAAACTCAGTAACACCTCCAAGCTAGATGAACCATCGTCCTCACTATTGTTCATCTGTAAGGCAAAAGAATAGAGAAAATAACCAAAAGTCTAACCTTAAAAAACAGATACCAACTCTGAGAGCCAATGATAAATAGATAAAAATTAATAGAGGGCAGTAAGCAGATGAAAGCTAAGATAGTTTACAGCTACCAGGTTAAGTCTAGCTCCAGAGGCTCTTTGAAGCAGAAATAGCAGAGTTGTAACTGGTTTCCCCTTTAGGCAAAGGTGAACTTGATGACTTTAGAAATTTGCAATACTATGACAAGTCTAGAATTCCTTAGGCCATCAGCAGAGCAGAGAGGGGACACAGCATATAGTAACGTTTAGGAAGCTTTAGACAAAATCATACACTATACAGTGGGTGCAAATTGTGAGACACAATGAACACAACAGTTCATTTGCACATCAATGTTGGTTTGTCATCATGAGGGAGGTATTTATGCTGTTGCTTGCATGCTGTATTTCAAGCGAGAAGATACTACGACCCAGGGCTGATGAGTCTTGTAAATGTTGATGCCCAAGCTCAGTGTTAGTGGACTAGCTTCATACTAAAACCTCAGCAGGGATTTTCACAAACAGAATCATGAAGTTAGATTCCTAAATTTGCAGTTAGGAAAGGTATGCAAAAACTTGATTTCCAAAATGCTGAGAAACAAATTGCCTCCAAAAATGTTTGCAAATATTCAGCTAGCAGAGATATTTCATTTCTTCCCTATCAGGTGTTAAGAATCTTTTATTTATTTGTGTTTTCCCTCAGCAGGTCACCAGTATTCCCTTTGCTGCATCTAACCTTAAGGGATTTTGAGAAAATTACATTTGACCAAAATCTTTGATCTAAAATCCCTCATGCAATTAGCACAGCAGTTGTAAATATAGACCAACAATCCAAGAGTATACCCCAAGAACTCTTAAAAGAATGAATATGAATGACTATCAAATGAGAATAAAATAGAAATCATTTCAAAGGCAAGACACAAAGGATATCTGTAATCTTGGATTGCTTAAGGTCTTGGAGGAAGTCTGTGGCAGTGACAGAAAGAAAAGCAAATCTTTCCTGTCACCAGGGTCCTCCCGGATTCCTCATAGAGTCCTCATTTTTAACATAAGATGGTGTAATAAATCCTATCCTAATGAACAGGGAAAAAAATAAATCGAAGGGGCTTCCTTCTTTATAGTAGAATAAATCAGAATGAGAAGGTGTCCAAGTTTGTGCTCAGAAGGAAAACATAGTTTTTGTAATTGGATCCCTTTTCTTGGGGCGAGTATCTCATTCAGCTGGGCTCACCATTCTGCAGCAATCACAGAGGAACACTCTGCTTTCATTGAATATGACATTTCCTCTATGTATGACTTATTAGTGTGAAGTTGCAGCCTACAGCAAAAATAGAAGCTCAGCCTCTACTAAGCACTCACTTCTCGCTAAGTCGGAGAAGTAGTTCACAGCCTTTTAGCTATAAGTAGATCTGATTTTGACTGAAGAATCAGAGTACGAGAGTATCAAATCTTAATGCAGTAGACTGGGTGACATAACCTGATGCCTTGTTACCCAGTACATTTCAGTAATGTAGTAAATATTTGCACAATTCCATTAAAATTAAGAAAAAAAAAAAAAATGTAGTGGAAGGAGGAAATTAACTCGTAGCTACTAGAAAAAAAAACACAATTTGGAGCTTTTAATGGGGATTTCAATTCTGCCTAAATGTTTCAAAGACATTGGTATAGATAAAATAAATGGCATAAAATACAATCCAATAACTTGAGAAAAACAAATTGTTCATATTTCAAAAAGTAAAGGACAAAACATTGCATGCAAAAATACTAGTTTCAAGGAACCGTGAAATCAGCCATGAGAAAAGAACTCCAGCAAAAAAAAACAACTAATGAAGTTGCTCTGATATATTAACTTGTAAAGGGGATATTTTCATCATTTCTGAGATGCTATTGATAAATTGTAAAGAAAGATAGTGGAAGAATTGTTATGTTTGAAAAAACTACAGCAAAAAAAGGAAAGAACACCAGAGAGGCAAGAATTATACTTATTTGTAAAGGTTAGAAAAAATAGAATTAGCTAATTGCTACTTATGCCCTCCAAACAAGCTAAATGAGCTGAAGATGTAAAGGGAGCTGACCTCTCATGCCTGGCCATTTTACTAGTCATGGTAACAGTTACAACCTTCTGATGTCTCTTGCTGTATGAAATAAAACCCATGGACCTGCTGGGTACAGGTGCCATGCTGCTGAGCATGTGTTATTTAAAGACACATGGGATTCATTGCCGAGACACAGAACTCTGCCAAGACTTATAACAGGATAGCAAAAGCAGCTGGGAGCTTGAGCCAATTCCAGCAGGTCCCACAGGTTTCTTACTGAAATGCACACAAATTATTCCATGCTGTTTTTCTATCAGTTTACCAAGTCAATAATTTCAAACAGATCTTTGTTGTGTCCTTCCATGTCACATCTCAGTTAGAGGGATTCCAGCATGGGGATTGTCCTTGCTTGGTCCACAGTGTGTGCTTACGTAGAAATGTCACCCCACTACACTCCTTCATACAATTTGGAGGATGTCCTGTTTCTAAACAGAGTCTATTTTTCAGTATCTTTGTAAGAGATCTTTGAGATCTTAATATCTCCATCCATACCACGTGACTTTCTCATTTGTTCATTATATAGTACTGTGAGAAATAACTCACTTTTAACCCTTTTCTCCTTTTCAGATTTGAAAAAGATGCCTTCTCAATTCACTTTTATGATTTTTCAGTCAAAGATGAAACATTTTTCAGTGGCTTGGAGGCATCTTTTCATCTCACAATCTGTTTCTACAGCAAATGGTACAATTCAAAATTCACCGTCTTACGTATTTTCATCTTTATTTTTACCCTGATGTTGCCAAATTTCCAGATTTTACAGAACTTAAAAAAATGTTGCTCTACTCTTAACTCTATTTGCTGCTAACCCACTGAAGTACTACTCATCTCTATCACAAAAATTATGGCTTCTAAACCATACATTTTTCCCTTGTTTCAAGTCCATATTTGTGGTTTGTCTCTCTAGTTTTATTAATTTGAACTCCTTCTCACTGGCCTTCAATAACCTTTAGGAGTAGCTAACATTCCAGCCTTCTCTATCTTCTTTAGGCATCTGTCTTTCCAGCAGATGCATAACATCACCAGCAAAATTCAGTTGGTGCATCCTACATGATATCCCTTTTCTGCTGTATTTCCATCCTGTTACAGGCAACCAGATTATTCGCTATCTGGTTCCACATCTAATTTGAAGAACATATGAGAGGATAATTTCCTCTTTTTGCCTTCCTCTAGTAATGAAGCCTAAGTATTGCTGCTAGCATAAAGATGATACTCTTGATATTAATTTACATTTTGACAAGACTATAACTTTGTTGTATATTCTCAGGCATAGGCCCTGAGCTCTTCCAAATCAATACTTTACAGAACTGATGAAATAAGCTTCTATTAGCCTTTGATATTCCAATCAGTTTGTTACAAATTCCTTCAGCATGAATTGAACGAAACCACATCCATCCACAAGACCTTTCTCACCTGCTTCTTTGATCCTTGTTGATATTACTATTGAAACTGTCTCATCTAATATTCAAAAGAAAGGAATAGCACCGAAGTCCTCACTTTCTCTAGTATCAACTTTCATTGGAAATGATGTATCTACCTCTGAATATTTTTGAGGGAGCATTTTCCAAAGAATAACACAAGGATGTCAGAAGCTGCAGTATGTGCTCTCCACCTTCAGCACTTCTGCAGGGGTGTGATCCAGTCTGGGGGATTTTCATTATGATTGTCTCTCTATTTCCAATTACCTGAAGTTATCTGAACAATTTAAATTTACATTCTTAATAAATTTATCATTACCATCAGTTAGATGTAGCTACCAGAAGCGGGCAGTGGAGTGACTCATCTTTTTAATTAACATAGTTTTATCCCCCTTCTAAATGCAATTTCCACAAAACGTATTTTCTCTATAACTTCACACATTTTATATACACCATTGCTGCTACTGGAATCCTTAAATTCTGAGAGGAGAGCTACCTTCCCTTGTAGCTGGTCCATATCGAGTTGAGACAAAAGATGTCACAGGGGAAAAAAAAGGATGACTGAAGAGAGAATGGTACAACTCAAATTTTCTTCTCCGGTTTTAGTAACAGGTTATCTTAAATTGTTTTCTTCAAGCCCAAAATGGTCCCACCACATTGAAGAAGATAGTCTCCAATTTCAATGGCACCACAGAGTTCATCTTTTTGAACTTAAAACTTTGTTTTCTAGAAGCGTGGATCATCACATGAAGTTTGACAGGTTTTAGGAAATTTCAGTTACAGGAGACAGGAGAATTGAAACCATTTCATCTCAGGTGAAAAATGGCGAAGTTTAAATCATAAGCTTTGAAAGTACCACATGGGGAAATCTCAAGATATACTCAATTTGACATCTCAATAAAAGAGAACGAGGCATTGCAATGTAAAATGAAGCACATGAAAGAAGGTCAGCACTGCCATCTTTCAATTAAACTTGTGTTTCAGAAAGGTTGAGGTGAAGGACCCCAAGGCCTCCTATATCAACTTCTGATATTGAACTAATTATCCATGTTGAAGCTTGATTTAGAAAAGAAATAACTGGACATTATCTTGTAACACATGACTGATACTATAGACCAAAGAATAATAAAAAATCCGATTAAAGATTTTTTTTTTTGCGTTTTTGGCTATGTTCTGACATAATGCAAACCAGCTTAGTCGATTGATGTCAGTGGAGCTATGTCACCTTTGGCTTGCTGAAAGGCTGGTACTGAGCAACGACGTACATTTGTGAAAAGTGGTTTAAAGAAAAATTAATAGAAATGGAAGCAAGTGGAAGTGCAGCACCTCTCTTTCCACCAAAACCAGGGATACATTTCTTTTTTCTGGCTTAAGAGAAAATTGTCTTAAGTCAAACACTTATTTAAAGAAAATTTCCACAGCTGTTTTGATTCAAAAGATTTACCACAGGAAGACATGAAGGCTGTAACAGCTTTTTTAGCGGTGCTCAGTGCAGCAAATACTTTGTAGCAGAAGGTGCTGAACCACCAGCGGTTTCCCTCATTTTCCATAAATATCACAGCTTTACTCATCCCTGTCTGTGACTACAGTACACGCAAATTGGTTCAAAATCTGGCTTCATATTTCAGCATGCACCAAAAATCTGCACATAAAATTCCAGCAAGTACTTTGCAATTTATTCCTTGGAAAAATAAAGTGAGGGAAAGTGCACATAGAAATAAATATTTCATATATATAAACAGATATTTTCAATTTATGCATGCATTTATTTGATATCTGACTTTCAGAGCATGCCAGTTGGCTTTCATTCACACGTACATACACATTCATGCACACATGTTCACCTCACAAACACAAATATAAATTCCACAGACTTGATTAATGTAATTTATAAATGTCGTACTGTAATTTTTTAGCAAGCACTGAAAATCAGAAGAGGTAATGATTTTGTAACAAAAAGCTCCACAAGAACCAGCTAACAAATTGGTGAAATGTAAGCAACAATAAAAAAAAATATTTTTGACATCTTATGAGAGTATGTAACAGAAATAGTAATACATTTCAGATGTATGGTATTTCTCTACTTGAGGGGAACACATGTCTACAAAAAGGAAGATTATGGAGAACTATTATAATGAAAGTACCATTTTTAGTAAGAGGAGTTTATTCCCTTTATAAGTACTGTTCTTTTTTTTTTTTCTATTGAATAGTATTTTAATAAGAAATTAT
>VWZK01010360.1:34994-67377 GCA_013396935.1 Baryphthengus martii | reverse complement strand
CTGGGCTTTGTATTGGAAGGTAGATAAGATGTCAGTGTTGGGGCTGCTCCTGAGCAGCACTAGCACAGCACCAAGGCTGTCTTTCCAACATCTTCCACCCCACCCCACCCAGTGAGAGGGGGTGGGCAAGATCTTGGGAGGAGACACAGTCAGGACAGTTGACCCAAACTGACCAAAGAGATATTCCACAACATGTGATGTCAGCTCAAGTATAAAAGTGAGAGAAAGGAGAAGGGAGTTGGGGTCATCCGTTTGTGAAGACGCTTGTCCTCTGAGCAACGGCTATGCGTACTAGAGCCCTGCTTCCCGGGAAAGGCCAGAGATCGCCTGCTGATGGGAAGTAGAGAATAAGATCTTGTTTTGCTTCACTTTGCGCATGTGTAGCTTGCTTTTTTTGCCTTTTTTTTGTTTTTTTCCTATTAAACTGCCTTTATCGTACCCTACGGGCTCTTTCCATCTTATTCTCTCCCCTCTTGTCATGCTGAGGGAAGTGGGGGGGAGTAATGGAGCGACTTGGTGGGTATCTGGCACTCAGCCAAGGCCAACCCACCACGTGTACCTTTCTTCTATCATCCTTTTTTTTTTTTTAAGATTTTACACAAAGACATTGTCATTTTTGTAAGAAATGGTCTTGTTGTCATATAGAAGTACAGTTTTGTCCTAATGTGGTCCTTGCTGTGAGATGTGAAACTGGAAAAAGCTTCTTGCCTGTTTATCTGCAGCAAAATAACTGCCCATACAACTTGCAACTTTCTTTTTTACATACAGGCAGATAAAATTCCTCTAGATGACTCTTCTCGGGACTGTGAGTTTTTGGAATCAGAATGTGAGAGGATTTGCAAAAGCAGGATTGTACCATCAAACACCAATTGTAATACACACTAAATCAACTAGCCTGTGTATTATTATTTATTTTAGGCCTTCCACAGACTACAAATAAATATAGTAGCCTTGATAAAATATCATGGGTAACAAGATGTTTTATCCAACTGTAAGATAAGATACAGGGGCCCTGACACCGTATTTTAGTATTTAGGAATAGCTTCTTGTGCTTCCAGCTGTTTAGTGCCAAGAATAATCTGTGATAGGCAAAATGGTACCAAGAGGAAGAAGCACCCTTTCTTAAGAAACTTACAGCCGTGTTTAAACAGAAATGCTGTCAATATGTAACAATATGAACATATTCTAGATCATTCAAATCCCTTCAAAACTTGGAAGAAAATCTGGAAACAAACAAAATTTTTCTCCACAGAGCTGTAAACAAGCAAATCTGCTTTGAGCTCTTCCAGTCTTTTGAGGTAAATAGGCAGCAAACCAACATCTCCTGAGTTTTGTTTAAAAAGAGAAAAGCCCAAGCACAAATCTGGCTTTTTATTAATTTTTAATTATTCATCATTATGCACCAGCAACAGGGTTATTACATAATAATGTCTTCTTCTTGTCAACCAGGCTCTAACTACTCTTTAGAAAAGAAAATGGAGATCAGTGCTAGTCAAATTAGAAATTTGTTTACAAAATTTTGAATAAAAAGAGAAGTCCAGAATATGCAGGTCACTTCCTTTCAGTAATCCATAAATAGAATAAAATGAAACACAGGAACTCAAAAATATAGATTAAACATGTACTGAATCATGACGACTATGCTGAGAAAGTGTCACGCCTTTAACCACTTAATACTAAATAACATCTTAACACTTTGCTTCAGGATAAAATATCAACAAATCAAAACATGAATTTGAGCATGAATAGTCATCTCAGTCCATAACACTGGTAGAAGTTGCAAAGCTAGGTTTCATATCCCATTTGCTCTTGATAAGCCATTTAGAACAATATTATGCAATTAAACTAAGAATATTGGAAAGGGAAACAAAGGAAGAAGTGATTTAACTATTTTCAGCTTCTCTCTACTGTTTTCAATACAACATGTCCTGCAAAATTAGACAAAACCTGTTCTCTCCTTCAATGAATGATGCTCATGTGAATTTTGATAGGAGTATTTAGCTTTTAATATAAATTTTTAGACTCTGTTTCCCACCATCCTTGCTTGTAATGCTATGAAAAACTTGTAGTTTATTGCTTAGAACTCATAGTTTATTATTAGAACAGAGCCAACACAAATGGACAGACAAATTATTCAGTCCAGAGAAGAGAAGAATGAAGACCTTATTGAGGTGTTGCAGTGTGTGAAGGGAGCCTACAAGAAAGCTGCAGAGGGACATTTTACAAGGGTTTTTAGTCATAGGATGAGGGGTAATAGCTTCCAACCAATAGAGGGTAGACTTAGATTAGAAATTAGGAAGGAGGCCTTCACTATGAAGGTGATGAGACACTGGAACAGGTTGCTCAGAGAAGTTGTGGATGCTGTATCACTGGATGTGTTCAAGACCAGGCTGGATGGGGCTTTAAGGAGGTGCCCCTGCCCATGGCATGGGGGTTGAAACTAGATGATCCTTAAGGCCTCATGCAACCAAGATCATTCTATGATTCTATGACTCTTAGCCCAGATTCCTACAAACACATAGAGCATCTAGATGCTAGTTCTTTTTGAATTCTTATTTCAATACTGTCTCAGAATTTGTTAAGTGTCCTTATCTACCACATTGGCTTTTCATAAGATCTGTATCATAAACCCTCCTTTCTCTCTAAAGAGGAAAGAAGCTAAATGAGTCATATCTGCTTCAATAAATTGTCAGACTAGCAGCTTTTTTGTGTTCTAAAACTAATTCTTGGCAGGACGGGTGAGTAGAGAAAACAAACAAATGTGATTATTTCATTAAAATATAAAAGTCACTCTTTCTAAGATACTAAAAAGTGACTATGAAAGCTATATATACACATTGGCTTTGTCTATCCATTTTTCCTGTAATAATTGTATTATAGATTCTTCTGCAACATCTGACTGTGAAATTAGAGTCAAAAGAGCTGCTGCTAATGCTCTGAAACCTATTTCATCTTCTTAAGATTCTTAATATCCTTGATAATACGTAAACAAATTACCGTAGAATTTGCTAATTTATAACATTGTTCACAATATCTATGTTTACTTTGTAGGTTGTGGTTGGATAATAATGGAAAAAAAGATCAGTGGAATAAAGGTACTTCGTGTAAAGTAAGCAGCAGTGCTACTCACCTGCCAGTTGAGGATTATATTCCAGATCAAACCAAGGGTCAGCTTATGATTTCCATCCACAATATCTGAGCTTCCGATATTTACCAAATCAACCTATTAAGAAACAAGAAAAATAAGATAAATAGTAAGCATAAGAGGTTGGTGTTATTTTCACACATTAGTGTTAAACATTGTTTGTGGTGGAAGAGGGAGGGATGGGCTGGAGTAATATCTCATTTTGTTTCTATTGTTTAGTAAGCATCCAACTCATGTTTTATAAATGACACAATTAATGTGCAGGTAAAAAGCAAGCAGTGTTCTAGCATTCCAATTATTCCAGTTATGGCATATTGTGAAAAGATACAATTAAAAGTAATAGTTAATAATAATTTTAAGGTCTTTTATATTAAACTTCTACAATTGCAAATCACAAAACCGATGGGTGACAGAGAAAAACTGTATTATGCTCCATACTATATCATGTAATAGAATTTGCTGAAAGCTTCACACATATCTGTAAGAGCCTAAAACCCCTAGATATTGTTCTACATATTTAGATTAAAATAGAATACATTTTGCCATAATTTAATTTCATAATGTATAAAGCAAGGCAGGATGTGTTCTGGAATACAAAGAAATCAATTACTGTAATGTAAGCAAGTCTTTTCCATCTTAGTTTATCCATTAATGTTGTTTTCCATAATTATATTCTGCATTTGCAACTTCATAATGCATCAGCATATACTACCCTGGAATATTCTGTCCTTCACATGTGAAGTGATCCTTCACCCTCCCACACTTTTTATGCTATGTAAATAAGAAAGTCAAGTTCAGGGATGTGAGTGCAAGACAATACAAGCTAAGAGCTGCAGTTTTGGATAGAAACTATGACTCTAAAATTTGCATCCTCACTATTAAATAGAAGTGGTTTTTCATGGTCAAACCAGATACTTATATGGCAAATGATCCCATTCCCTCAAAACTTACAGTCTGCATATCTCTACTGCACTTCTGAAGCTACATCTGTAGAATGACTAAAGGTTCTGCACATTCAAAACAAGCATTTTTTTTATTTCCCTTTTTTTTTTTTTTAATTTCAATGCATCTATGGTAATTTTGGTAATTTGGTAATTTGGTAAAAAATGGTAATTTTTACCAGTCACATGCAAACTAGGTATTTTGTCAAGAACTCTAAAACTCTCTAAGAACTCTTCTTTAAGAATTCACTGTTTCATATTAAAAGTATAGGAGCCTGGCAATTAATTCTAATAAACAGTGTCTTGGAGCATTTCCCAATAGGAACTTAGACTTTTTTAGTCTATATTTCAGATGGGGTCCACTATAGCAAGTGACCCACTACAAAGTTTATTAGGGGGTCATCTACATGTTCTACAGGTCAAATACTCCATCTCTTTTCAGAAATGGAAGCCTGAATAAACAGAGCCTACATCTGTTTTACTGAAACAGAGGAACACGTCCCATTTCACCTCAACATTGCCTGAGGCTATACTGGGGCAATCCTCTACCCCAACACTATCGCCTTTCCATAGGAAAAAACCCAAACCCTGTAACATGGATTGACTGGAAACAGCAGCATTTTCCAATCTGTTACCACTCAGATGACTGCAGAACCTCAGAGCAAGGATGGCACATACTAGCAAAAAAATCTGGATTAGTCACAGGCATTAAATAGCTTTAGAACCATTGATTTTGCATTCTTGAAGGCCCATATAAATCACTCTTGAGATGATTTTGGAGGTTTAGGAAACTATTTCAGTGATAGATCTTTTGGCTTTGTAGTAATTTGTTACAGTATATATGTATTATGCTAATTTTTGTATTGTGTATAGCTTATAAGGTTTTCATTACATTAATATGATGGCCACTGGATGACCACTTCACTTTTTAAAAGAATGTTTTTTATTCTATATTCTTCAGTTGGAATATTCTTTTTTTTCCCTGCCCCGTATTTGAAAGGGACTATTATTATGTTCTGGAAACTGAATTAAAAGCACATTAATGGATTTAGCAGATTCTTAGTGAATAAATACTTTAAAATTCATTTACTATGAAAATTTGTAACCATATTCCATGTATGAAACCAAAACTTTCTTGTATACTGTGAAAGAATATATTGCTGACAATATTCAACAATGTCAAATATTGCAGATACCGAAGAATTAGATGCTTTTTGTTCCGTTTATGCACATGAAATAAAATCAATAAGAAGTCTTTATGTCAGTCTTATAAGGTCACTTTCACTTATGCACAAATCTTCAGATGGATAAGCATAACCTTAGATTTGTAAAATGGGTAACGTTATTCAGTAGCTGAACTCAAGCATGTTCAGTGACCTACTATCAAGAAATCCAATATAATACGCAGCACAGAATACATTATCACTGTTCCATCTCATCTTACTGTTAAGTGAATGCTATAGTTTATTTGAATTTATTCTTGAGAAGGAGATATGACATAATTAAGTTCGCCACTGAAAATGTCTGCTAAAGTTATGGGTCTATTAGAATGCTTGCATAAGGAAGACATTATGACAATATTTACTCAAAAACGATGCACAGGATATGTGCTTGAAAAGTCAATCTTGACATAGCAAAATGGAAAGTGATATAGATACGATTCATTTCCGTAATGTTACGAACCATAAGGAACAGACACCAATGAAAATCTACCAAAAAGATTTATAGTAGAAAAAGCCTAAGTTTTTCAGACTTCATAACTGTCAGAGCTTTTGAGTAGATACTTAGATAGGTAGCACCTTCTAACCAGCTATGGATGAGTTCTTGTAATTAATCTTTTAAGAAGTATTTTCAACACCACGAATTAGCATCAAGTGCATGTTGATCTGTCTTCAGATAGCATCCGTCATAGATACATTATTCAAACATTTGCTGCCAGAGGATCTTAAACTCTTTGAAATGTATCCCGTCCTGGTGGTGAATGACAAGTATCCAAGTCACATTAATAAAAATGTCTTGCCTCCAGTAATTGTACACTATAGGCCACAGTTCGATCCAGCACTTAGAAAGAATCAGGTATGCTATTTATAGGATGTTCTGACTCTGTCTGGCTGATTACTTACATTATTCCTCTGCAAAAACTGCAGTGCTTTGTTGACATTGTTCAGAGCATGAACTCTTGTGGAGCCCTTTTCTTTTGCCTACAAAGAAAACAAAAAAAATTTGACTGCCCAAAATCAGAAACTAGAATATGCTGTATGTAACTCAAGCTCAAAAACTACATCTGTAGCTTTCTATTTCATATTTTTATGACAACAGTGAGAACATTCCCATACATTTTGCATATGCAGCTTCCCAATATGAAACAAAGGCAATGTACAAAGTTGGAAGGTAATTTGGTACTGACTTTTTTTTCAGTGAATGAAATCATTGAAATATATATTCAAAATCAACTATTTCCAGATTGTTTTTATTATGACTATACGTTTTTTCCATGGCACAATTTAGTAACATTACTATGACAACCAAACAGATAAGCACCAGTTTGTTTAATATTTATTTACAAATATATTTTCTCTAAACTTTGATTCTCAAACTCCTAGCATGCCTCACTACTCTTTTATGAGAAAGTTTCAGAGAAAGATCACAAGCTCACAAAATCCAAGCAGGAATACAAGAAAGAATATTAAAAAAAATGTGTGATGTGTCACTTTAGAATTTCCAGGTAATAAGAGCAAGCTGCTCTCCATTTTCAGATGTGTCCAACTCCAATACACAGACTGTCTGTATGAAATGAATTACCAAAATATTTTAATCCTACACATTAAATTCTAATCTTTGTGCATGGCACAAACACCTAGTGGCAATTAACATGTGAATTCCAGATAAAATCTAAATATCTAAATGAACATTGCCTCAATATCATTTATATTTGCCACATTTCCTTAATTTAATTTCAAATATATGCATAAAAAAGGGTTACTGTCTAATATAGCTGTCACGCACAATGTTTCCTCAATTTCAAATGAAAGTTGAAAATATTCAGTCCCAAAAATAGTTTCTCCACATCAACAGCAGAAATTAATGTACACTCCTTATTACAATTATCACAACATTAAGACTTCAATATACAGTAAAGGTGTTAAAATAGACATACAAGTTTTTGGCCTGTAAGGCATTCCAGGAGCTCCAGAAGTCTTCGTCCATCTCTAAAATCATTAAAAAGGTCTTCAATGTGACGTCTTCCAAACTGAAATGAAACAATGGCTTTAGTTATTTTGAATACCAAAAAAAAGGGGAAGAACTGAAATGTTAAAGTAAGACCAGAAAGCTGTAAAAGCCTCTATCTTGCAAAGTGGTGTATTCCACCTGTGTAAATACACTGTGCTAATTAAATAATAAATTTTTAAAAGTATAAAGGAGGAAAATATCTTACAATTAAACTAATAACATTTGCATCTGTTTTTAACAGGGTTCTATTGCATAACAGAGACTGGTGTGTGCCTTATTTCAAGTATTTTTCTCATAGTAAGAAATGTACATCCTTTGTTCCCTCTTAAAACAATAATTTTGATATAATTTGTGAGAAACAGCTGCATATCCAATAATTTATAATTTATTCACATAACATTAATACAAACAATTAAGTCTGAACTAAACAGTAAGGAAGTTAGAACACAAATTGGACATGGCATTTAAGTTGCAATTCAGGAGAACAATAGGAAAAATAATTAGCCAAATGAAAAAAAAAAAAACAAACCAAAAAACCAACCAGAAAGAGATATCAAGCTTAAGTCCCTAGAAGGGGCTCTTTCGCATGGCAGAAACAAACGTGGAATTACACAGAGAGAGCAAAGTCTTAGGCTTCTTCTAGTAAGGATCTAAGATATATACCTATACTAATAGGACATACTTGGAATTGTACTGAATAAGAGCCTCATCATCATAAGTGGCTAAAACACAATTCATATTTTGTACATAGCATCAGCAAAAGATGAAAGTACTTGGGATTTTCCTGTATGTGATAATGGTAAAAGATGATTTTCTAAAACTCAAGCCAAGTTTCTGATCTGCTGCTTTGATTGATGCATTAATTTTTTTAAATGTAGAAATATTTTTTTTTTATAGTTCAGTCACTTTGCAACTTTGACGTGCACCTATACATTTTGACGTATGTTTGCATGTATGGTGGCTATTGAGAACCACAATTAAAAAAAATAGTGTTTTGCACAGTATCAAGTTGAATCACATGTCCATTTTATTTCTAATTTGTGAAGTTTCACAGGTGCTTTGATTGATTTAAGAGATAGATTTGAGATTGCACATATTCCACTTTTACCACAGGGCATTGTAAAATTGGGAATCCATATTACACAGAAAACATTTGCTTTCCTGTCAGCAGTGTTGTTCTGGTACTCACTGCAATGCTCATTAGAGCTAGCTGGGAATTTGATGAAAAATGCATTTTGTCAGAAAGTATCAATTCCTTCGGAAGGTTTCTTAAACAGAGGACAGAATTAAGAACAGTTTCCAGTGCCACACTAATTTTTTCCTCGATCAATAGATATTTAAGTGTACATCACAAACTTTAGTGTTATTGGCTACTCTGGTATAACTCTCTCCCTCTTCTTTTCTCTCTAACTCTCTTCTGAGGCAAAAGCTCCTTTCAATCCCTTCATTTTTTTATTTTTTTATTTTTCAGTAAGAATCTTGTTTCTGTTTTATAGAGTAAACAAATCCAAAACATCAAAAAATTTCTACAGTAGTGGAAATGCTTGTTTTCTAGCCAGTTTTCAAGCCCTGCACAACCCATGCCAACTAAGCTAATTTCTAGTTAATGCATGTGCTGCCACTTGACTACCTAAAATATCTGAAAACCGGTACTAAATAGATTCACACATGATTTTCTCACCCTGCTCAACCTCTTGAATTATGTTTTGAACTAATAATACTCAGCAACTCTATTTTCTGTCTTGCATTTAGTATGAGAAATATTTTTGACAAAATATTTTAAATTATGGTATGAACAATCATGCACCAGTCTGTAAATCAAGTCATGTATGGTATTCCTGAAGTTGTCTATTACTAAATTTATACAGCACAAACTTGAAATTTAAACATATGATCAAATCAAAAGAGGCTTTATTTTCTTTCCTGATCTTGCAGAACAAAACTCATTTTTGCAGAGGCGAAGCACAAGGCCTACAAACTTCTAAGGGAACACTGTAACATTCTTTGCAAAGTTGAAGTGATCAATAGGCCCTTCTGTAACACTATGAAAGAGTTGTGCCTATAATGTTACTGAATCACCCTGGGAATATGAGCACAATGACATTTTGATGATAGAATATAATTATATTGCTTTGTATCATAAGGGGAAAATAGAATAGCCTTCATAACTGACTGTGTGCCTCTTTCTTTCTTTTTGCAGCGTTTAAGATATTTTTAAAGTTTAGTTTGAAATCCATCTAGGACAGCCAAAAATTCTGCTTGACAAAATAATATGGTGGGTTTTTTGGTAAAGCTTTCAGAAACAAAAGAAAGATACAGTATGGTAGCCTCACCAGCAGGACATATTAATTAAAAATACACTACAAGTAAACCTTAAAATAAAAATTACCACTGATTTTTTAGGGTCTTAGAAGTATACCTTTCATTAATCAGCAACTAAACCTGTCTTAAGACACCTTATAACTACTGCCACGCATATCATCATTAACCTGAAGGCTTATATCTTCCTGGTAACAGAGTCATCATTCTCAAACAGATTGGATATTTTCACTGGATTGACATTGCAGTAAGTCTTCAGAAACAAAGGGCTTAAAGATACATCACATAAATTCATTGCGTCATTAAAAAGCATATATTAAGCTTTGAAAACAATGAGAAAACAAACTTGGCTAGACAATGACTTGTCAAAACAAATGCATAGTCCTTTAAGTTCTTGTTGATAATAACCTTTTTAAAAACATTTTTTTAGTTTGTAACCTACAGCCACTGCTCTTTACCTACTTTTTCATTTCTTTCAGAAGAATCTCCTGTGCTGTTTGCATGCATGTTGATTTGTCACTCCCCTACACTAAAAAAATTATTAAAAAAATAAATAATTTTTAAAAATAGCCCAAAGCAGGTGGATGCTGGATTTTTGGTTCACACTGCTTTTCTTCTTCAAAACCACAATGATGGAAGAGACAGGGGAAACAAGAGAGAGTACAGGACATAGCAAGGACTGCAGATACTAAATGAGAAGCACAAGGTGACTTTTCAAGTGTGGCAGTGATTTTCCACTTGGTAGTTTGACTGGCAGCAATATAAAACAATAGAAAAAAGATAATTGTATGATCTTAATCAATATATAAGCTATCTATAACATTAGTTAAAGCAAAAAGTAATTATCATCTCTTTCTCCCTAACTTGAAAATTTCACAGAGACCAACAATCAATAGAGAAGTTTGAGGGACTAAAGATGGGGATGAAAATGACAGTGAGAAAAATATACAGAAAAAAAGAGAACAGAGGGAATAACTGTAAAAAGGAAAGAAAAAAGTAGAAATTACATCCTAGAAGAAGGACTAACAAAAAATGTAAGATAAGAATTTGTTTTAGAATCTTCATGACTAGAAACACTCTAAGGATTTAAGTATACGGTAGTTTTGCATATTATTTTAACCTATTGCCTTAGCGTTACATAAAGGTGAACACACAGATAATTTTCTTGGTTTAGCCAATATGACTGCCATCAGCAACTGCTGATATTTACATAACACAAGGGAACCTGAAGGAAATACAAGTGATTTATTTAAAAGAAAATACCTAAATGTCCTGGTTTCAGTTAGAAGTCATTCTGTTCAGTGATTTTTTCAGCTAAGTTCTTCTAATTAACTGTACTGTCTGAAGTTAGCAGCATGTTTTCACAGACAGTGTCTGCTTCTAGTAGTGATAATGCTCGATGTTTAGGAGTTACTACCAAGGATTGGTGTGCAGGCCAAGGTCACTGCTGTATCTTGTGTACCACATTGAATATACTTAAAACATCAAGTTCCATCCTATTCATGTCACTACTGTCTACTTTCATTGTCATTCCTGTGTTCTTCTTCCCAAAGACTCTATACTAGACCCCATTTTCTCTATATAAATTTAAGGAATAAATCTTATCGAACAAGTAAAGTATTTAATGAGCTCACTCATCAGATACATTATAGAAGAAGTTCATATGGTGGGAGGTATTACATGAAAAGCTGGTATTCTATGCAAAGCTCTCTGTTCAGAGCTACATGCAAGTCAGTAATTGTGAAAGAGATAAAGAACACCAAATTATTGAAAAATATCTTGTCCAGAAAAGGTTCAGACATCCATCCATTCATGAACATTGCCTCTCCTCTTGCACAGTTCTAAAATATGAGTCAAAGCTCCAAAAATCCTGGTTAGCGTATAACTGTTAGCAAACACCGTATTTCGGGAAAAAAATAGCTTAGCCAAATCCTTTACTAAGAGAAAATTGAGTGAAGGGAAAGGAAACAGGAAGGAGAAGGAGTTGGAAGGGAGGGGAGAGGAAACGAAGGAAGAGGATGAGGAATAAGTCATAACTTAAATTTTCTCCCACAAGCACAAAGGGTAGAAATGTGCTTCTATTTCCTGAGATTCACAAGCACTCAAAATTTCAAGCAATGAGTCCATAATAACTCCAGAAAAATACACGATAACAGAAGACTGTAACACAGTTATTATTTAAGGATCTTTAAATTGCATATATGTTTTTCTGTTCTACAAAAATGCCATCTAATAGACACTTTTTTTCCTTTTTTACAAAAAAATTACAAAGGCTAAAAACTTGGCTGAGGAAGAGATCTCAGACTTCTCATTTTCCTTTGCAGACAAGTAAGCATTTAGAATACACTTTCCATTTGAGGTCAGACTAGACTGTAAGAAGATTATTATAGTTAGACAAGTTGGATGCTATTTCTTAGGTATTTTACAGTATTTTTATATTTATTTTTATAGGTTTATTTTTATCAGTTAATCTGGGAAATCTAGCAACTAGCAAACTATCAACACATAGAGAGAGACAGAGAATAAATTGAAAGAGAAAAGTCACTGTAATGACAGAGAATTCAAGGTTAGACATGAGACTAGACAGGAGATGTAAGGTATTAGACGTAAATAGGAAAAAGTCAGCTTACAATAAAATTAATGGACACCCAAGTCCTTCAGATTCCCAGGACAGGAAAATAACTGAGAACTTAGCTTCTGACAAGACCTGTGTCTCAAGGAGAGGCAGAAAACCTGGACCACAAAGGCTGGAAGGAAGCTGTATTGCGGTCCAGTTGTGCCCCCAGCATTCTGGGCTGTGGAACAAAGAGTCAGAGGTGCCCTGCAGTTTGGCTGAGACCTCCAGCTGCTGATAGATTACAAAAAAAATAAAAAAAAAATAAAAAATGAAAACACAAGATGCAGTCCAGAAAGCTGTAAGTTTTCATATACGTTTTTCAAGTAACTAGCACAAGTTTGTAAATCTATAAATTTTACTGAATCATGTCAGTAATAAAGAAGTAAAATCTTGGTTTGCTTACAGACGTTACCCTTAGTAAGGCTTGAAAGAAAAAGCCTTTTCTTGCAGTCAAAATATTTGATGCCTCACTCTATGTAACAATAAAGAAAAGCCATTGAGTTAATTTCAATAGATCTTTTAAGTCAGTTTTAATAAAAGAGGGATTATCAATGCTTACTCTTGCTCTGCTAAACATATTAAAGGCTGAATTTCTCTCCCCAACATCCTCATTTATGGTTTGTTCAGTTCTTCTGGGAAGTTCCATGAAAGTGACTGACAATTTTTTTCATTGATGCTGGATTACTATTACAGCAGCAAAAGATACTGTTCCAGTCATAAGGGAAGAAAGATACACTGGATATAGTTTAATTAGGCCATAGCTTTACTTACTCACCAGAAGCACTAAGCAATAACTTGAGCCACACAAGCCATCCTTTCTCTCTTCATCCTTTTCTCCTGCTAGAACCCAGAGGCACCCATTGTGCTGTAGGTGAAACACTACACTACCCAGCTGGAAGCCAAATACTGCGCAAGCGTTTTGTCTCTCTACTGTCAGAGCTCCAATCTGTTTCCCAGCCTTTGTAGTAGATATCTTTTTTTGCAGTCTAATTTCAGCTCTCAAGAAATTATACATAGGAGTAACTGATGAATGTCAGTACTTTTAAAATTTCTACTACTGACCAACTCTCAGTATAACCCTTGTCTACAGATGCCACACTCTTCTCACAGGCAATGAACCAAGTATTATTCTGCATTTCAACACAGTGGCTGTCACAATGCCTTCAGCAGACTCAGAACACCCTACTCTACTCTTAAAGAGGGATCTAGGGACAGGTCTTTCTTATCAATTGTCTGAAGGCAATTCATGTTTGTGGGACCAGACGCATACTGCCAGTATAGGAGACAGTTTCATATCCAGACCCTGATGTTCACGTAATAACACTAGACCCTCCTGGAACTTCTGTTCAGTTCTTGTGAAAGAGTATTTTCCTTTCAGCACAAGGGGACACTCTACTTTTCTAGTGTCATTACAGAGAACGATACATACCCCTACATTGCTGAAGAATACCTTGTTATTTCCATTTTAACATAATAAATAATAAAAAATAATCAGAAAATCTGCAGGGGCCATATATATTCAGTACTGACAGACACAATTATGTCAGTATAGCTATGATTTGCTCTCTCAGCTCTCAGAAATTTGTTTCTAAATTAAATGTAAATCAAAGAATTAGGAAATAAATGCGCCATAGTAACTCATACTTCATCTTTGGTTTGCCCTCATCTAGCACTTATTCAAGGAGGACAGAGAGGTGCAGAAAGTTCTGATGTCAAAGAAGTAGGAGATTTAATAAATGCACGAACAACAGTCTCACCACCGTCTCCAATTATTGTATAGACTCTCTATATAATATATAATCTATACTATCTTCTCAGTCCACTTTATTGTACTCTTCTGAAGCCAGTACACAAGGCCTTCTGAGATCCAATATGCAAAACTATTTTCCTTATAGAGTCTTTTAATTTACCTTTCCTTTGTTGAATTATGTGATAATTAAAATATTGAAAGTTTCATCATGAATAACAGAACTTCCTAAAGTTATGTTGAAATGCTTCCCATGCTTGGGAAAACTGAAATACATGAAGTTGAATTATCTTCTCTGCTCTAAAAGCAAAGTGAAACCATTATTTACTAATTAGATACATGGTATTTTAAAAGTCAAAGCCAAAATAGTTATTACCTATCCCATTTTCATATAAAATTTCCTTATAAAGTTTATCAATACAACTTGAATTCACTTTAACTAGACATTCTGTCTTACCTATTACTGTCTTTTCAAAACGAGATTTTGAAATTAATCACATCACTAAGCAGATTTTTTTTTTCCCGATTCGGTGTATTACATTTTTCATAAGAATGAAACTAGATTAAGAGCAGATATTAACTGTAATGGCATGATAGTATTTAAAAACTGAAAATCTGTTTGGAACAACAAAATAAACCTACCAATAGATACAGTCTTCAAATACAGCAGGAAAATACAAATATATCAACAGTAGTTTTTTAAAAGCACTGCAATATATATATTTCAAAAAGGTATTAATCCATAATGTCAACTGCTACAATAAAAACATGTAATTATATTATTTTTCAAAAGGTCAATTATTCCCATAGACTAAAATATTTTATAATAATTGATATTGATCACTGTGTGCAGACCATAAACACGCAAATCAAAGCATGAACAACTTTTTAGGCAAAATTTGACAGGCCAGTTCTAAGCTCACAGAGATGGTATAGCCATCTCTGAATATCCACACCTGAATGTGGTGGATTTTAATGTAATCAGATATCTGTTAACAGAGCAATAAACAAAACCTTATTATTTCATATAAGATTCATATACATATATATATATGTCCCTTTAAAATCTGAAACATCAGGGTATTGTCACTGTGACAGGATCAACAGAAAAGTTTTTTTACTGAAAGACTACCTCTACTGCAATTCTAGGATGGCTTTATCTGAGATAAATACAGCAGAAAAAGCAGTCAAAGTGACTCACAGAAGCCGGAAGGAAAGATTTGAGGATTATTCCATCCTTTACTTGAACCATGAAAGCCTCACTGACCACTCAGATAATACACACTTCTGTTACTTAGGATTTTAAAGTGTTGTGACATTGATTTTCAGTTCTACTACCAATCTGAGCAGAAATTTGAGTTAGTAATATCACCATTTAATAGCCTAACATGCAATAAAAAAATACTTCTAAGTTTCCCATTAGCCAAAAAACAACAACAAAAAAAACTAAAATCAAAAAAGTGCTGAGAGAACTGTGAAAGCTTAGAAAAAAACCTAGCCACTTTCAAAAAATATTAAGATGATGCTTACTAAATACATCTATGCTAATTTACCCAGCAATTATTACACAAAGTTTCTATTTGGTAAGCAGTGATTGTACAATGTTGGCATCTTTTCTTTTAAACAATACAAAGCTTACAAGGATATACAAAATAAATGTGTTAGGTATCTTTCTATCTTTTTTTTTTTTTTTTTCCCCACGAGTTTAATCTAGCCAATTAATGTCACTGAAACATTTCTTCTTTGCACTACATTGATGTTCAAGGTCATTAGGAAATGGATGACCTGCAATGGGATCAAAATAAACCTTCTGGAAGTGGGTAGGAACACAGAGTCAGTAAGTTCCTACAAGGCATGAAGAAGGAATCATGAATTCAGAGTCAAGGATAGAGGTGCTTCTTTTGACAGTACCGCTAGTTTCATGCAATCCAGTAACTGATTGCAATGAACTGCTTCTTTGCAAGCATGTATATAATTATGCTTTCCACCTCTGCAAAGAAACATAAGGAAAAAAAAACACATAAAGTAACAACTAATTTATAGTGCTACCTCAGGTGTAACTTTCAATAACAGATGGAATGTCAGTTTGTCAAAGTTCAGATTTGGGCTGACCCCTAGACGAATGGCAGATGCTCTCTGTTAATCCCTCTCCAAAGGGGAAGAGAAAGGGAATAAGGGAGACAGTCAGATGGATTGGAAAAGAAAACTATAAGAGCTTTAATGATAATTAATTTAATGAAATATATACAAATATACACAAAACCAGTATAAAACCCAGCCCCCCTGATGGCAGTTATGTCACTATCTCCACTGATGTGGAACAGGTGCTGGGGATGTCCCAGGCTGGACTAAGCAGCAGACAGGAAACAGATTCAGGAATTGGATTCAGGAATGCACACATCAGGATTAAAAGTGGAACAGAGTCATCCTTGGACACTGGCCATTGAAGAATAGAGCTTGAGCCTTGTTGTCCCTAAGCTTTACACCGAATATGATATATATAGGATGGAATCCCTTGTTGGTCAGTTTAGGGTCACCTGTCTTGTCAGATCCTCCCTGCAGATGCAGCATTTTACTTTTTGCACCCTCAACATGGAACACAAGATTTAGCAGTGACCTTGGTTTGCATACCAATTCTTGGTAGCAACTCTAAACATTGAGCATTATCACTGCTACAAGCAGGCACTGCCTGTGAAAACACACTGTTAACTTCAGAAAGTGCAGTTAGTTAGAAGAGACATAGCTAAAAAGTAAAATCACTGAACAGAATTAGTTCTATTCTAACTCAAACCAGGACTTATTTATATCTACATGTTCCAGAACACTTGTTTGGTTTTGTGTTTATTTTTTTTTAATTGATGATGTGTAGGTATTTTTGAGTTTATAGTGGGTAGTTTTATAGCAGCATTTTTAAAGAGTGGGAGCTGCAAAGATGAAAATTCAGTATTTTTGAAAGGAAGAGCCAGCCCAGTTTCCAGTGGAGAAGCACAAACTGTGTCTATCAGATGTCAAATACCACTATTTTGGCTAAAATTCTCATTTGAGGAAGCAGATTGTTTCCGTGAACAATTCTTATTCAAGTAATTTATTTTTTCATATGAGTTTATTCAGAAACAAAACAAAAGGAACATCTTCAGTCAGTCAAAATCACAAGCATTAGTGCAAAATATTGGACAGCAGAGAAAGATTATGAATTTTTGTCTTTTGGCTCACTGATGTTCTGAATCTTAGAGAATAGCTTAATATTTATACAATGAGATACAGAATATTGCATGTACGCATTTCCTTACATACAAAGATGTCCTTTCTGAATCAGTTTGGATTCTCCCTTCATTGAGGGATAGGCATTAGAAATAGATTTTTCATCAGTTTCAAGCTTAAGTCCTGGCCACAGAAAAAATCTGAAGTCTACAGATAAGCCAAATCAAACATTTTCTTTTGGAAGCCCTTGAGGTACATAGTGGCATCTTTGAGAATAAATAAAATACAAACCTCTACTACAGTCTTTAGTTGTAACAAATAGTGAAGCTTATTGCTAAATAAGTGCAATGCAATTAAACAAGAGGAAACCACAGTAATTTTCATCAACAAGAAAACAAAAAAGAAAAAGCCTCTTTAATTGTGCTATTACTTGTCTTACAAATCCTATACATACAAGAGACTTAATCTAGATCAGTTCTTCATCGATCAAGATGAGAAAGAAGCAAGTGTGATTTGTAATTTGGACGAAAGCTTTGGAATGAAACTCAGTTTAACTTCACACAATGGCTCACATATGTGGCAGCTGTATTTCTGTGTTTGCAGCGGTAGCACTGCAAACTGCAACTGATTTTGGCTTTCCTTGGCAAGTCAGCTTCACTGAAACATTGAAGAATGGGCTAGTTTGTGATAAGCCACCTAGGAGGGGTGGGATCTTAGGCCACAGTGAAGTTAGGTCTTCCCCTAGGGTCACAAATCATCAGTAAAATGCTCAGCTGAGTTACTTGAGACCTGGCTTTGTTAGCGTTGATCACATGGGGAATTCTGACCACTAAGGCTAATGTTCCTACTTCTACAGCCTAAATTTCCAGTTCTTACTGCTTCAGAAGCCTTTCTGATGTGAGGAAAATGTCTAGTTATCAGAATCAACAGAACAATTTGACATGTCTCAGAGAAAGTATCCTAACTTAGACAACTGGGTAGACCTAAGTCATTGTAGTGAGTCATCCAGTTTGCCTAGTATGACTTTGTCTATGGAAGAAAAGCAAAGGGTAAAAGTTCTGGCACTTCTTATAATGCTTCTATTCTCACTAACTCTTACTTCTTTTTTTTCTTTTTTTTCTGTCTGTCATTAACAAAACACCTGACCACTATTTTAATTTTACCAAAACGGACAAAGGAATGCTGAACATGAAGAGGGGTATCATGCTGAAAATAAATAAATAATGAAATTAGGTATTCAGTCTTCATGAGTGAGAAATCACCCTCAAGAACATAGTTTGGTAGCTGCATCAAAAACACACTCTGTGCATCTGAGGTAGCACTGCTTTCAAACGTTTTTGTTGACTAGACTGAACATTTAGAACTGACATACAAGTGGATGACTCATCCTTCTTTCTAAAGGGTCACAAACATTTAGTCACACTCATTGCATTTTCTGGTACATGCACATAGTCACTCCCTGTCATCTTGCTACACTGAATAGTTAAGTCAAGTATGTATTTGCTTTCAATACTGTGATTTAAAGCTGTAGCAGTGGTAAAATCCATGCAACAACATCTGAGCTGGCTGGTGATCGTTTTCACTGGGTGAAAAGGAAAGGCCAGTATTTCTTTGTTCGCAATGGAGGTTACTCCATTAACTTAAGTGACAGGGTGACTATGCTAGTTCTTGCTGTCCTGTGTCAAAACCCAGCTGAGCAGGAGGATTTACTGCATGTGTGTTACAATCAAGGTCTGTTCTGGGAGTTCTACACCCACTGTACTTATTCTCAAGAAGCTTTTAAATATTATGCTTAAAAAAGCAACTATACCTACTCTGCTTGAGCTCAGGTAGGAGTTTAAAAAGGGTTCTTCCACCTTTTTCCCATCGGGGGAAGTCAAGCATAATTTTAGAGAGACTGAAAATCTGCCTGTAGAAACTAAACACATAACTAAATGAATATTTTTTCCAATACAGTCCACTCTTTGGCTTAAAAATTCTATGCAAGATATACAGTTCATTACCTAAATGCAAGTAGTTAATTTTTATTACTAAAACCTCAACCAACTGTTGCTTGAAAGAACTATTTCCACTTGAACTACTACTACTAAAATCTAGTAGTCTTCTGTAAAGACCATTGTCTGTGTGTAAAATTTCAAGATATCCAAAGGAAATCAGCAGGAAATGAGGACATTCAAAGACAACATCTGTTTCTTCCAACAAATTCAAATTTACACATATGGCAGCCTGCTAGCCTGTCAACAACAGGCTCCACAGGATGAGCTGAGTGTGGCACCACCGCTGCTTCAGGTTGTGCTACCTCTGCTTTCTGTCACTGCCACTCCCTCACTGCACGACAGGTCGGTCTACCCCTCCTCATTTCACAACTATTCTACATTTTACCGTACATGAGTGCTGAGGTTGATTTTTAGATTTTTATGAATCGCATAGTTGAGTTTCACGTTACACGATATCTTTAAGACTCCAGCACTCTTTAAAACCTCTATTTTTATTCCCCCATATTGGTACCAATACTGTGATCTGGTATGTTCAAGAGGTGTAAAAAATGTAATTTCTGCAGGTAATACACACATTATATAGTTTTCTCACATTGAAAAGAACGTAAATTTTCAATTTTTCCTTCTCACTGTCCAAAACTCATCAAATCAGATATAATTATTCATATGGCAAATAAATGAAATAATAACTGCTCTCAATATTAGAAGACATTTTGACTAGACACTGAATTGATATCTGTGGCATGTAGGTCTTCTGTGCTCAAAGAATGATTAGTCCTAGCCTTGCTATCTCTAGTGCAATCCAGAGGAGTGGAGACTTGCCTGGCTATCACAGGATGCAGAGAAGGAGCGGGGCCTGTGGAAGCAGGACACATCTGCTCTTCTGGTCAGCAAGGCAACAAGATAATAGCAACCTGCTAGTTGTTTTTGAGAAGAGGCCACCAACTGTGACAGATAGCCATCTGCCTCATTATCTATAAAATGCATATTAATGTTGACACTCCTGCATATGCTAATGAAGATTATAGATATCATGCTAAACATTTATGACTACAGCACTTGTCTCTCCACCCAAATCATACTACATGTCACCTGCAAGAAGAGAAACCTTGTAATGTGGGGGACAAAAAGACAGAGAAAAATGGTTGTTAAATTGGGAGAGAACTTTGGTATCTGATGGACCAGTCGACGGGCTACGTTCTCTTCCTCCGCCCCAGGCAGGGACTCCTCTCTGGGTAGCGCTTCACCTTTCACCCTCTGGTGAATGTTAACCTGGGTTGTTGGTGTTATTATTACTGTCTATTATTATTTCTGCTAGCAATATTAACCTTGATTAGTAGCACTATTGTAGTTAGTGAATTTATTAATGGCAATCTCGAATCTGCTCTGTTNTATCTATCTTTACATATATTTATATCCTTTAAAATATATATATATATATATATATATATAATTTTGTACTGATAATAGAGGGTTTAATTCTAATCTCAATTGTTCGCTTGGCACTCATAAAAATAGTACAGTGAAGATAGTAGCACCCTGTCTGAAAATATGCAAAGGAAACGGATGACCAGCAAACAGTATACAAATACATAGCAGCCTGAAGATAACAGAATAAAAAAGCTTCCAAGAGGCAGCACTCATCTGAACAAGCTAGAACAGACTGGTTTGTACAAATGGAATAGAGGAAACAATTCTTTAGACCATGGAAAATCACATATAAACACCAGAGATATGCAATGGAGCTTGGGGAAGATGGTTTTAGCTTCCTGACTGGAAGTGCTGGTGTGCCCAGCCAGCTCAGTCTCAGAAAATAAAATCTGTGGCCATCAGGGCTAAAAATGAGACATCAAACTCACAGTATCATAGAACTACGGCCACAGCTGATCAGTGCTTGATTCTCAGTTATTAACCTACTGATTGCCTAGTAGCTGAGAACAAACAAATGCTTTCCAAAATTTTGAAATTTGCCTGGTGTCTAGGTCTCTCAGAATACTCCTCTTAGAGTAGTCCACAAGTCTAACAACAATTACAACACATTAGTATCATGGTTTTCCCAATGAACAAGGATAACCAGTAACAGCTGATAAAAGTCCAGAAGGCAAAAGTAAAAGACAGTCTATTGGAGTTCTACACATGCACTGCAAATCTTACCATCTTCCAAACTTAGCATCAATTTCTGAAAGTGAGAAAAAAATATTCACAAAGGTATCTCTGAATGCAGAAATCAAGGCAGTATAAGAAAAAAAAAGACATGGGTCAATTCTATTTTTCCTTTCAAGAGTTCAGTTCAACAATTTACTGAAAGAAAAGGAGACTGTGCTTTGACATGAAGGAGTCATAGGGAAAAAAACAAACCAGAAGTTGCATCTTTTTTTAGAAGAATTCTGGACAACATCACCTACAGCAGATGGCACTACCCTGCCACTGCAATCTGTCTGTACAACCAGTATCCCCAGTGTTGATACCAATGTTAGGAGTCACGGAAGTCCTCAGATCTTAATTGTCCCTGGGTACATGAAAAGGCGCCTTTGTAGCATAGGCACCCTCTTTCGCTTCCCTGGATGAGGTTTCCAATGGCTGGACCTGGCTGAAGGGTCACACAGCATTTCTGCTAGGATTACTGCAAAAGGGGACATTATGTCTGATTTAAAATATTCTTCACAGAATTACTGGGCATTCAGGAAGTAGTTATGCAAATGTTAGCACAATGTTTCGACCATTTATGGACAGGATGTATGCAATAGTGAGAGAAAGTAGGTTACACAATGTGTGGGTTTATATAGTTCATGAAGTTTAACCTCAACTTCTGCTCTGCATGTTAATCAGATAGTCTCCAAACCACATCCACATTAATTAGAAAGTGTTATTTCATGTAGAGTGTAGGCTTGCTCGGGAAAATGTCTGACATTAATTATAATCTGAATGCTGGAATTTAAACCAAGAAATGTAAAAAATGTACGAGTAATGCTGGTTTCATTTAGTGTCACACAGTGTTAAATCAATGAGGACTGTAATGAACCCTTATTCAGAGATACTTACAAAATAAATAACAGTTTTGCTGGCGTTCATTACTGCTTACTGCTTCCCCGATTTTCTGTTACTCTCAAAGCTAGAAAATTTTTCATACAAGTTATAGGAAATTTAGCTATCTTAGTCCTGCTAAATGATTTAAGCCCCAAAGAAATATGGGGACAAATGTTGCCTTCAGATTTTCATTTTTCCTGTCATGGAAACAATTTTTTTTTCAGATTCTGAAGTATTTATAGCAGTTTTAATAATTTTGTTGAGCAATGTGGTGCTTCCACTTAAAAGCTCTTCTGTGAGAGGACAGAAGGAGTCTGCAGCAATAGGACAAGGGATAATTGTTTCAAACTAAAAGAAGGTAGATTTAGATAAGATAGAAAGAAGAAGGATAGTGAAACACCAGAACTGGTTGCCCAGAGATGGCAGAAACCCCATCCCTGGAAACATTTAAGATGAAGTTGAATGTGGTTCTGAATCATTCAATGATTCTACATCACTGGAACAACCTGACAGCAAGTCTCATCCTAGATGGAGTTCTGCTGTGAGAGTCCAAGATGAAAACTTCAGCAGGCTACACAGTAGGAAAATAAGTTTGAAATGCCACAAGTATGCTTTTGTTACCCTACCAAACTGACAAATGAGAGAAACAGCGCTAAAGCTCACTGAATCTCAAACACCCACACTTCACTGAACTTTAATGAGTTGTAGTTGTATGTAAATTTTGTGAAAACCTTAACAGAAATATTTAAAACACACTTGATACTCAGTTCTACTCAAAACAATATAATTTGTGTAATATCAAATCAGAATTAATTTCTAGAATGCATTATCTTGAATGCAATAATTAAAAGATAAAAATGAAATATTTAAACAGAATATTTAAATATTCTTAACAGAAATATTTAAAACACACTTGATACTCAGTTCTACTCAAAACAATATAATTTGTGTAATATCAAATCAGAATTAATTTCTAGAATGCATTATCTTGAATGCAATAATTAAAAGATAAAAATGAGATGATACAAAGAATGTTTCAGCAGAAATATGACTGTTTCCTGTTTTAAAATCATATTTGTGTACTTTTAATTAGCAATAAACTGAAAAGATATCAGTAATCAAGTATGCAATTAAAAATTTAAGAGGTGTTTTGACTAATAGCTTGCTATTCATTCAAACAGCTGGTCTCTATCCTATGTTTCTTGGTTCACTGACGTGTCAGAAAAACTGCGTGTCTTGAGAGCTCCAGTAAAAAGGAAATGAATTTTGAGTTGATTGCAAATAATTTAAAACATGTACATTTAAATGCATGGGAACCAAACCTTTCGCAATAATCTACCTTATGTTAATTAAGTCCTCCTTTAAAGGATGATAAAGTTTATGATCAAAGCTCGCAATGGTCCATATGTGCTGCCTTGGCTAAAAAGATAATGGTGAGTATACTCCTACCTGGATTGCCGTGGAACTAAATAGCACTCCAAACTCTTTGAGTATCTTTCCCTATACAGCTAAGTATAATCTCAAGACCTCTAATGTCTGTATAGTTCCACATCCAAACAGAAAGCATGCAAAGACTCATTTCACTGGAAGTGGAAAGTGGCTAACTTAGCACCATAAAAGAACAGAATTAGGGTTCTGTGTAAAGTAACTGTGTTCAAACTTGGGGACTAAGGAATGTCAGGAGTGCTGCTCCTCCAAAAGTAACCATAAAATCCTAAGAAAAGTGAACAGGACAAATAAAAGAACTACAGTGCTAGTTTTGAGAAACATAAATTTAGTTTTGTTCAGGAATTACCAGAGACACTCAAGACTTGAGTGGACAATGCACTAAGCGACCTGATCTAATTTGACCCTGTATTGAGCTCCAGAGGTCCCCTCTAACCACAACTATTTCACGATTCTATGATCTTGCTCCTTTTGTGATGGAATTATTTTAAGTCAGGGCTGCATGCTGCCTAGAAAATAAACCAGGTTCCTAACTCTCACTTGGTGGGAATACTTTTCATCAAACATGACAGTTAATGCATTATACAGAAAAGAAGTTTTTAAATAAAAATTGTATTAAAGCTCCAGTTTCACCTGAATAATTGTTATAAGACCAGATCTTGGAGATGGAATATTTCAGATTTATGATGATGGAAGTAAGCCAAAGGTCTTACACGCTAAATGCCAGTCTACAAACAACATTCATAATTTATGTGGATAAATAATTGATATGTCCATATTCAAATAAGTTAGCAGAAGAAAACTTACTCTAGGGCTGTTGTCAGAGAGTTCATTAACAAAGTAGGGATAAGAAGGGGGAATAAACATGCCTGAGAACTTCTAAGACAATTCTAAGCATAAAGAGATGTATATAAGACTCTCATTTCACATTCTATGTGAAAATTATCTCAATAAACTCAAAATACAAATCCTGTTTAGTACCAGAATTAGCTTTAAAACATTTTTAGTATTATCCCTCCTGCATGTATAGAATTAGTCTGCCTCCAAGCTACAAACCAGTGAATTAAATTCATGAATAATTAAAATAGATTTCTATTTTGTCATAAATCAAATCACTCTTATGTGGGTAGACCACACTTTGCACCAAATTACCACTAATGACAGCAGAATCCTCCAGACACAGAAAAGCAGCTGGCAGGGACAGAAGCACATATCACTCTGCCACATTATTGACTTAAAAGCGAGATATAAAGACTAAACCAGCAGAACAAGGAGCTGGTCAGTCATACTCATACAAGCGAAAAGGTAAGCAGTTCAGAGGTGCAGCGTTTTTTTAAAGATCTGTTCAGTCATAAATGATGTCATCAATGAACAGTGTTTAATTGCACATTGCATCATCCACTAAAAGAAGCTGGGGAGGAAGCCAGAAGGTGGCAGCTGCAGCAGCTGCAGCACAAGCAAGGGGATTCATTTCTTTATCCAGTAAGAAAAGCTGAGGAACCCTTTGCCAACAGAAGGCTGCAGATGCAAAAGGTGACCTGAATTTAAGGAATTACTAAGCAAGTTTAAAGAAGATAAATTCTCTAAAGCTTATTAAGTTCCAAAAGCCATTGGTGGATCAGAAAGTCCTCGAGTTACAACTGTCGGAGACTGTAAGGTTATGATTTGCTTGATCTACTGATACATTTTTCCTTAATCTTTTGCTTTTGAACTCTGCTGGAGGCAGGATACTCAGCTCAATCACCTTTGTTTTTTATCATAGGACTTTTCCATATTTGTAAAGGACTTTTCTATATATGTAAACTAAACCTGCAGCTCTCCGTAGTTTTTAGCTATGAGACCTGACCTGGTTTTGGCATAAGATTACTTACTTCCATGTTCTTCAAATTGCCCTCTATGACTTCACATTTTGGAGTTACATGTAGTTTTTTCCAATATGTGCATTCCAGGGCCCCAGCAAAATCCATCTTGAATACTGCATTCACTTTGACAAACATCTACCCTGTCAAAACTCCTAACATACCACATTTTTTCCTAATTTATCAACAGCTTGTCCAAGCAAAAGAAGGTTTTTACTTTTTTTTTCTTATTTTGAGATTTTTAAGCATCAGTAGTTTTCAAATAGGCAACTAATTGAAAACAAAGACTCACTGCTGAATCTCCAATAACATACCACACTATTTTGCAGCTATTTTGCCTAATGGCACCAAAATTTCTTAATGTATGTGATTCAAGAACATAGTTCTTTAAAAAAAACAAACAGATGTCATAAGCTTAGCTTACTAAACATGAAACTGTGTAACAACAAAATGACATCTTGGAATCTGAGTATTCCCAAATTTGTCATGTTAAACTCTTAGAAACTAAAAATATATGCATTTGCATAATAATTTGAAAACCTTTACTGCACAGTAAACTACTGTGCCTATCTCCTTCTTGATAGCAGGATCTTAAAACTTGAGGTCTTAAGCAGCTGAAAATGATAAAACAGAGAAAACCCTGAGTTGCAATCTCTCCCATGCTGAAATTGCCTCAAATGTAGCATTTGAATATCTGTTTATTCACTCGGAGAGAAGGATGCTATAAAAGAGGTTTGTTTCCATCACTGTATGAGTTCTAACAAATTAGTATTATCTACTATGAGGCCTTGAAGAACATAATTATAAATTCCAACTGTTTGTGTCAATGCCTCTTGAAGACAAACTTCCTCACAGCTGCTAATTGGCAATATCAAAGTGCTTCTGAAGAAAGCAAAGTCACCACTTTTACACAAAAGCACTCTCATCCTCAACAAGCCACCTACATGTCACAGTGGAAAAGAAATATACAGTCAGCCAGCATTTTAATTTCTGTAAGATAGAACACACCAATATGCAACAGCCAAACAAAAACGTGGAAGAAGGAACCAAAGATAGTTTGAATTGTTTGGAAGTACTACATTTGAAGACCTCCTGCAGGTAGTGTGATACTTTTCTGACAGCTCAATCCACTAGCTCTGTAAGGAGAGTTTACTTACAAGTATGGTGCTACAACTTTATACTAAAGGTGTTTAATTGGTCTTTATTAGTATTAGCATTTGCTAGTATTCCTCTGGCATCTAAAGACTTCAGGCAAGCACTACAACCACGCTCACATTTTCGCTTGTGCAAAAGAAGTAATAATGATTGTCCTGAAGAGCCCAAAATCTAACTTCAAATAACATGTGTTTCCCACTGGCTTGCTTTCTTTGATGAAAGTATATGTTCCTGAAGGCCAAGTATTAGCTTTATGTTCCTGTCAGCACTGAGAATACTGTTCGTGAGAAAGAGGCATACTGTGCTTATGATGATGATTGCAAGCAAGACGCATCAAGGATCCTATCTCAGTAACTGCAGAAAATCAGGATGTTTTCTCTTGGATAGGAACTAGCTCCAGTTTTAAGTCCCAAGCTTGTATAAAATACCTGTATATGAGTCACTTTGTAAGTGAATCTGTAGCAATGTCTTTATTGTATTTCATTCAGATAAAGAAGACAACTCCAGTCTCATCGATGTCCCTCTCCTATTTTCTATGGAAACTCACATAACATGTAAAAGCTTAAATCCTGTAAAACATGTTACATTCATTTAATCACACAATTTAGTATAGAGGAAAACCTGTACCTGCCTTTAGAATCAGACATCCTAATGAATGTTATTTTCCTGCTTGGAAGGCAAAATAATGTCAAGTTTTTATAATAGTTTCAGTAGGAAGGGTGTATCATAAGTTTCCATATTGTCTCTATGTCTAAAGTCCCCTCTGATATATTCCACATCCCACAGCTGCTTCATCATACCTTAACAATGTAACAGAAATGGAGTTCACTGCACAGGCATAGATGTGGTTCACCTTCTTCTTATTTTTGTTTCAGCATTTTGTTTTATGAGTCTTTTGCTTGTTTTGGGTTTGTTGGGCTTTTTTTTCTGAAAAGTAGGTTCATACTATTTTTATGGGATACAAATGATTAATAGAGATACAAACTACAGCCTGAAATGTTTTTGTTTTCATCCGATTTTTTTTTTTTTTTCAAAATGTTTGGTAATTTCTTAGCAATGCTACTAAGAGAGAATGGTATTGTTCCATTCATCAGTTTACTAATAGTGGATTCAAAAAGCAATGATGGATTAAATGAAAATTCAAAATGCCGAAGAATTCCACAGATGTTTCTTTACCTTAAACTCACATTTTTATGGTTAGACATTAAAATACACATAATGCCTCTTTATGTCTGCAGCATTAAGACCCACCAGGGAGTAATTTGGCACAACATAAGTCCACACCTTAGATGCACTGAAAGTCTTCTTGGGTCATCAACATGTGCATTGTACACTAAGGGACTACTAAAACACATCCGATACAGTTCTAACAGCATTAAAACGTATCTACTTAGAGGGAAAGTAGGTTAAACACACAGAAAACTATACTCCTAAATCTAAAGCCAATTCTCGTATCACTTGAAACCAGCATACTATCTTTTTAGGTCTAGTTTAATTTTATAAATGGAAAGTGAAACCTAACCTTCTCCCTGTGCAGCAGCATTCTGAAGATAACACTTGATTCACTCTCACAATTTTAACTTCAAGATCATGATAGCCATATAACCTTAATCTGTAAATTACACACCAAAGTCTTTATATGGCTGGGCATCTTAATATCATTTCTATGTACCTGATGGAGCTGAGAGTCTAAAAGCTCTGTGTGTGCTTCCCCAACAGAGGATTATGAGGATAAAATGAGAATGCAGATGAGTTGTAGAGTCCCCACCTGCTTAGGATTCAAGTGGTTCAAAAGCCCCATACTCATCCTCTTCCACCAGTACCTGCCATAGCCTGGTCCCTGGAGCCAGATTTGAGCTGCCTAAGCACTTTGGCACCTTAAACTCATGACCTCGCAGCCATGTTTCAGATAGCAAAATACTGAATGAAAAAATAAAAAACTCACCAGTGGATCTGCAGATAAAACAAAAACATTTTGGGGTTACTGTAAAAAAGTGGCAAGGGAAAGAGATGTGTGTAAAATGTTTGCCTGCTGTAACATTTTAAATCCTTGGAAACTGAGTATTGCAAGGACTTTGAAAATGAAAACGGGGCCTGTGGATCATTTCTTTCTAATATTTTTTTAAATTGTTCAGAAAAAGAAATAAAAATTTAATGCCCTGTTCTTCCTTTGTTCTAATCCATGACAGCAGTCTATGAAGCAAATATCCATTATATGAATTTTCTGCTTCCCAGTTATCCAAAATGTTTTAAAATTCCTTCTGTGAAAAACCTGGAGGTATCTTGACCTTTAAAATCAGGCATTAAAATACTCAACAAACTGAAATTATAAATATTTCTGACTAGGTGAGGGGAAGGCATTTTCCTTATTGTCTGGTTGAATCAAATACTGCTTATGATGGTGATAAAGTGTCTTTTAAAAATATCTTAAGCCCTCTCCTATACACTGCAGTTGTCACATTGGCCTGTTTCATACATCTTAACCTAAAAAGTTAATTGAACAGTAAACATCTACCAAGATAATTTGTAGACTTGTTTTAATTTTTTAAAAGAAACAATAAAATGCTAGAAGTCAGTTGATCAAGAAATTATAAAGAACACAATGGGCCGTTCTTTGTAAGTATAAGGTTCTGGTGTTTATTAGTAGGGAGTCTGCAGCAGGTACACGTTATTTGTATCACTCTGAGGGATTATTTTTTTTTTTCCTTAACTTGCACAGTTGTTATCTCTTCCCTCACTAGACAAGTTTCAGTAAGAACAAAATTTTTGAAACTGTATTTTTTTTATTTAAAGCCTTTTAATATATCATTAAAAATACTACATGACATCATTTTTTGAGTAGTTTGGTTTTGTTTTCATTTTAATATATACAAAATTAAACCCACTCACTTGAAATCCACTGTGACAGGCGGCAAACTTCACATCTTTCAAAGGCCAAGTCAGTCAGTATAATACAGCTGTAGATCAACTGTCCCCTAATCATGATGCAATTTAGAGTGCAAAAAAAATTAGCTAAATGACAATTAAAACCTTTATTTTGAAGTATTTTATTTCCTAGGTTTAAATTTGGCCTTCTGTGTTGGATTTCTTTTAATAGGGAAGTGGGAAAAAATGTTTGAAGGGTTTAAGCTTAGTCTTAATACAAATTTGTGGGTCTCTGAGGTATTCAGATTAGACTGTGTCAGTACTTAATATTTAAAAGGTCCTTAATAAAGTGAAGACTCTGGAAACTGCTTTTGCAAAACTACATAGCCTGGCTACAAGGACTCAGCTTCATTAATACAAATGTTAGAGCTCTTTCATATCTTAATGGGAAAATCTCAATGGAAGACTTTCCAAAAGAATGGAATCAAAAGGATTTATTTTAATAACACACGTCATTGGTATTGGTAGAGGTCATAATCAGTGAGCAAGCACATCACCAACACTATTTTTGGGGATTACGGTAGTGATATAACTCAGGAAAACTGAGTGCTGGAAACAGTGCAGCCTCAGGCAAAATCCTTACTGAAGACACTGTGATACTGAATATGGGCTCAGGATAAAAAGATTTAGACAAAGACTTCTGGGAAACCATGGAAGATTAGCAAAAGGACAGATCTTGCACTGCTTCATGAGACAAATGTGAAAGTCCTTCTCCTAAAAGAACTCAGGGAATTTCATTTGACCATGTTGGTGAAGTCCATGAAAAGAAAATGAGTATGCCTCAGTCAAGAAGTTTTTTTAAAGAATGTTCGGAAAGACTCATGAAAATACAAATGAGACTGGTACTACCACTAGCTTCCCATTGCACCGGAAGTTAGGCACAGGAGTCACAAGCTCTATCTGGCATATCAAAGCTGCAGTACATCCTCCAGGCTGCTCTGAATAAGGATAACTGTTGGTATATAATACTTGCCAAGAAGCATTTTCTTTCTTTTCTTTTTGGTACAGGAGCGCATACTCAAATACTGTACATTACTGAAGATAAAGAAAACTAAACCATCCACCTAGCAATTAGTAAAGTTCCAATTTTCTTTCCTAATGATATTCTCTATTTTTTATTTATTTTTTTTTACCACAGAAAGGCTAGTTCCAAATGCTCAGCTTAATGTTGTCATAACAGTATCCAAATTCCTTACCTTTACACATGGACTCCAACTGTCAACTGAACAAACTATTTAGTCTTATGAAATTACATCTTATTGTTTAACATGATGAATCCCCTCTTTCTATCTCTATGTGTTCAATGGATCATTTGTCAGTGGTTACTTCACTGTGTCAATGAACCCTCTGACCGAGACAACTAGACAAAAATTTACTTTTTTGGTAACAATCTTCCCTGCTTTAGACTGAAAGCCTCATGTTGCCGAATGATAAATTAGTCTTATCTAGCTATTTGGCCAACACAGGGAAATAAATTTTCATACTCTCTTTTCCAAAGGCTTATAGGAAATTTATCTTTTAATGGATACTCCTACTCCATATAGAATCAATAATCTCCACTTCCTCAATACTTTTCACCAGTTTCAGTCATGCAGGTAACATCCTAAGTACCACCTCTTAAAGTCTTGAATAAAATTATATTAATATACCCCAAACTAAACTGATGTTACCACAATTTAACAAATGCATCTAAACCAATATCTTAAAAAATTGGAAGAGTAAATTGGTTCTGTAGTAATATTCGACCTGCCAAGTTTCCACCCACAGCAATTGAAATGTCTGGATTATAATTAAAGATTTCTGGAAAAAAAATAATAAAAATGACAGAATACCATCTAGTAGAAGGGCTGTCATAGAAAGGCTGTCATTATGCCAGTTTTTTCAAATGCTAAGCTACCAAAAGCACCTTAGGGATGACTCCTGTCTTGGCAATAAATAATACAATACAGAAAACTCTGTGTGTCTCTCTATATAATATTTCTATAGTATATATTACTATTGTATTCATTTTATATTATTGCATTACACATATGTTTCTTATACATTTATTTTACTTTCATTATTATATCAATAATATTAAATTTACTGTAGGCACCCAAATAGTTTGTGCTGCTGCTAAGAGAGAAAATTCTGCTGACCACAGAATCCATACTTATCACTGAGAAACGAGTCAGGAGTCCCAGTATGCCTACAGCATCAGTGCTCTACTGGTATAAGAACAAATTATTCTCTGGTGCAGAAACTGTGCGTAGCACAGACCATGGATACAAAGAAGCACAAGCCCTAATTTCATAGGTATGCCTAGAGAAGCACAAGGAACAGGAGCAGCTGTTTCAGCAAAACCGTGTTTTTTACAAATACTATTAGGATTACTCAGAAAGAACAGTTTTCTATACCAAGAGAAACTAGACTTTTGCCAGAAAGGTAGCTATATCTGTGTCCTGGTTTGAGTGAGAACAGAATAATACTGTTCAGTGATTTTACTTTTCAGCTAAATTCTTCTAGGTCTAGCAGGCTGACCTGAGCCTAAACCATGACAATCTGAAGAATATTAAAACCCTAGGTGTGACCACAGCAATTTCTGTGGCCACTATATAGAATTAGAAACAATAAACCTTTTAATTTAATATGGTCAAACTTTCTGTGAACATATGACCATGTAGATGGAATGGATCCAAGTATTTGAGCTGCATTTTGAGGTAATAAAAAAAACAAAACAACACAACACTTTGATAAGATATAATACTTCATTTCTTTTTTTTTTTTTTTTTTT
>VWZK01010360.1:0-24435 GCA_013396935.1 Baryphthengus martii | reverse complement strand
AAAAAAAAAAAAAAAAAAAAAGTAAAGCTATATAGCTGTCATTTGCCAGAGGCTTAAAACTGTATTTTAAAGGTTGGGTTTATTTTTTGGGGAGGTTGGAGGACGAGTTTTTTTCAGTCTTCTTTTCTTTTAATCTCTTTTGGATATTTACTATTCAGCTGCATACCAGAGTGCTTTATGCCTTTTACATATACCAGCATATTCTGGTCTAAGTTTATCATTAGTATAGAAAACTTTCAATAGAAGTTTGTACTCAATTTGTAAATTCCTCTAGGCTGAACTGGGTTTGTTTTGCATTTATATAAAGGTGTTCTTAAGCCACTGGTTAAACACCCGACAGTGATTCACGCAGGTCATCTGTTTGTAGCTTGAAAGAAAATAAGTATTATGTAACTGTATTTATTTATTACTTTACCTCCTTTATGTTTTCTACATCAGCATATTTTCATTAACAACTGTGAAAATTCTTATACGAATCTCACACAATGAGGAGGTATTTCTGGTAATTCCTTCACAGTTACAGTAGTAGAGAACAACCTCTACTGAACTTCTTAACAATTATGGCCTGCAGGGCTTAGCTACTGTGTTCAGAAATGATTTTTTTTTAAAAATCCCTGTGCTTTAGTAATGATTTTTTTATTATTATTATTATTCTTGTTTTGTTAACCATATGCACTACTAGAATAGAAAATTTATCTAAGGTAAATTAAACTAGCTAATATTAATCTACTGCTTTGACTTCAAATGGCTGAAATCCATTGTCAAGATTACAGATATATGTAATTTTTAAGAAGGTTCAAAGAGAAGGACGAGTAGTTAATAAGTATTTATATATATATATACTAGCTGTCCTCTATATATATGCTAGCTGTCCTCTATCTGAAGTTTACCATCTAAACCGAAACTTGGCCTCTATGACCCCTTTTCCAAATAGTACAGCTTTTCACATAAAATATCAGGAAAATAAACATTCTAACTGATTAAATAGTAAATTATGTTAGTTTTAAGCAGTAATCTGTCATTTGATGAACATAGTCTCGAATTTGAAGGGCCCAGGTCCTAGGCACAATGTACGTTAATTCGTTAGAATTAAAGTAGAAGGGGCCAGTCTCTTTTCAGTAGTGCCCTGTGATAGGATGAGGGGCAATGGGCACAAACTGGAACACAGAAATTTTCACCTCAAGATGAGGAGAAGCTTCTTTACTATGAGGTGGCAGAGCACTGGAACAGGCTGCCCAGAGAGGTTGTGGAGCCTCCTTCTCTAGAGACTTTCAAAACCCACCTGGATATGTTCCTTTGTATCCTGCCCTAGTTGACCCTGCTCTGGCAGGGAAGTTGGACTTGATGATCTCCAGAGGTCCCTTCCAATCCCTACCATTCTGTGACTTTGCGATTATCAATTCTAAGAAAACATGCAAATTGTGTTTTATGGCCAAAAGCCAATTAAAGTAAAACATATGCTCTTTACAGTTCTCCAAGCCTTATTCTAGCATTATCACAGAGTTTAAGAAACAGTGAAAACAAATAATTGCTACTGAAAGAACAAATGAGGGGGTGGACAAATGGGACTGAACAACTAATTAAATGGTTTTAGAAAACTTTATGATGATTTTATATCATTAATTTGGGCAAAATTTCAGTTCTTACTAGCCTACACTCATCATATGTCTTGTATTTCTAGAAAATTATTGGAGCATAGTTTACCTCTCTGATGTTTTTTAGAATAGTAGATCATTAAATAAACATATTTTTTAACTTTTTTTTTTTTTTTTTTACAGTAAATTAAAGGGGCCAGTTGCTTGTAGAGATCCGGCCATGGCTGCTACTCAGCTGAAGGCTGTTATTAGAAAAACTGTGGGCCCCCACAGAGGCCCCATGCAAATATGGATGCATCTAGGCCTCTGTCTGTAGAGAGTGACGGAGCCTGGCACTTGCAACAGAGGGTAGCAGAGAAAACACCTGTGTCAGATGTGACCAGATGAATGATCTGCTCAGCCAGGTGGCTGAGTTGAAGGATGAAGTGGAGAGATTCAGGAGTATCAGGGAGTGTGAGAGAGAGATTGACTGGTGGATCCACTCCCTGAGAGAAAGGAAACAGGTTGAGGCCCCACATAAATCAGAGGATCCCCTCCCCTCTTGTCACCAGGCAGTAGGATGGGACCTCAGAGAAGGAGGGGAATGGAAACAGGTCCCTGCTCGGGGAAGCAGGCAAATCCCCTCCCAGCCTCCCCCACCTTTTCATCTACTCTTGCACAACAGGCATGGGGTCCTGCAGGACTAACTGGCTGTTGGAGAAGAGGATGGTACACCCAGGCCAGAAATTCCAGAAAGACTAAGTTGCCATAGATCCCGCATCACAACTGGCTTCAAAAGGAAAAGCAGACGGGTCATTGTTGTGGGTGACTCTCTACTGAGGGGGGCAGAGACGTCAATATGCTGTCTTGACCCACTTCACAGGGAAGTCTGCTGCCTCCCTGGGGCATGGGTTAGGGATATGTTGAACAAACTTCCTACCCTAGTAAACCACTCTGATTGTTACCGTCTTTTAGAATTTCAGGTAGGTAGTGATGAAGTGGGTAGAAGGAGCCCAAAATCAATTACAAGAGATTTTAGAGCCTTGGGACAGCTGCTTAAGGGATCAAGAATGCAAGTTGTGTTCTCCTCTATCCCTTCAGTGGCAATCATGAATGAGGAAATTAGCAGGAAGAGATAACAGATCAAGTCATGGCTCCTGGACTGGTGTTATCAGCAGGGCTTTGGGTTTTTTGATCATGGTCTGCTATACAAGACACCTGGCCTGCTGGTGGCAGGTGGGATACACCTGGCCCAGAGCACGGAAAAGATTTTGGGGCAGGAGTTAGCAGGGCTCATTGACAGGACTTTAAATTAGATATGAAGGGGGAAGGGGAGATAACTGGGCCTGTTAGGAATAAGCCCAAGGGAAGCATGCCAGGGCTTGGAGGATGGTGGACTAGTGAGGACTCTCGCTCTGCCATTTCATTTGAGAGAACAGATAGACATTTAGAAATCATGGAAGCACCTGAGAAGGATCTGGTAGGAAATGGGGCCCAGACTCACAAAAAGGTGTTAGCTCATCTGAAGTGCATCTATATCAATGCACGCAGTATGAACAATAAACAGGGGGAGCTTGAAGCCATGATGCACCAGGAAAACTATGACATAGTGGCTATCACGGAAACGTGGTGGGATGCCTCACATGACTGAATGGCCACAATCAATGGCTATAAGCTCTTCAGGAGAGACAGACAGGGAAGGAGAGGAGGTGAAGTGTCCCTGTATGTTATGAGAGCTAGTTTCTAGACTGTTTGAGATGAAAATATTGCTTCATTTTATACTTTTATGTTGTGTATGTCTGAAACATTATTATGACATTCAGCTATTGAAAAATATCTCCACTGTTGTGTGCACAAGAACAAAGGAAAGACTGGTAACATACATGAGTAAATATCGTCAAAGGTAAAATTAAAGTGGAGTTATTCAAACACTTTTATAGGAATACTTCTAAAGGACATCCACACTTTGGCCTATCTCCTCCAGGACATATCTAAGCAATAATGGACACTTACACTGTAGGAGCAGTCGCATCCTATGGATTAAACTATATGATTCACCAGAAAGGTTTTTAAGCTTGCCTGACTAAAACACTGGCAGAGGTCTTAAACTGAAAGAAAGCTGGTTGCCCCTTGAATATTCTTAACAGAAAATTGCCCCTTTATTTTTTTTTCCTTAAGGGCAACCTCTTCAATACATTACAATTATCTGTTTTATTAATAAGACTCTTAGGTAATTTGAAAAATGTTATAAATTTATCAATGATTGCAACCTTAATCCAATAACTACGTCATTGTACCTTTTATTAGTTTCCAGAACTAATAGGAAATTTGCTCGATTACATGTCTGAACAATTGAAAATTTACTTTCTTATCCTTTTTCCTAAAATCAATAGAAAGTGTTAAAAGACAGGTTTATTTCATGAAATTACATGATTCATGAAATTTGTACACAGAAGTCATGTAAGGTAGGAAGGCAGAAAGTCTGCAAAGACCTTGCACTTATTTCTAAGCAAATACCAAAGTTCCTGGAAGGGAAAATTTAATATAACGAATACTGAAGAACAGGTGGAAAAGACTTGTGATGTCTTAAGACTGCTATTAAAGCACGGCAACACTCTCTATTATTAGTATACAACTGTTAGCAGTCCCAGTAGAAAATAATTAATCAAAATAAAATAAAGTATGCTTTCCTAGGTCGCTATATTTATTATATTATTCTCCATTTTGTCTAATGTTCATATCAGTAGAGGGAAATTGTGGAGCTAATTGCTAGAGTGTTTTCCAGAATCCAACGGTACAATCTTGTTTGACAATAAATAGAGAGAATTCATGCTTAAAGGGCAAAGTAATAACTGTTCTCCTTGTGCCAGAAAAGTGGAACTTGAGAACTCTGGGGTGATGACAAAGTAAATTGCACAAATAAAAATCAATGTAAAATGGAAAGTAGGCTGAGTAAACTCTGGAAGAGAAAGCACAAGGAAAGAGGCACCTCTATTGACAGGGAAAGATATTAATTTTGCTGTCAGCTGTGGTGTATTGCAAGTCAGGGAACAACCGAGGAACAATGAGTAGATGAAGTATCTAATTCTACTGAGAGTGACTCTTCACAGGTAATCATAAACTGCAGTAAGAAACAGTCAATCAAAATCATTGCTGTTACATGCCTGGAAACTGCCCACCAAAATATAACATTAGTGAAACCGTAACAGGCCAGTTCGCACAAGGTTGATAATAAAAACATTTTTATGACTCAGGTTTGGAGTTGTAAGAGAGAGACAGCCTGGGAGACTTGTTGCATGTGAGATCTCTGTTCTTGTATTGAACCTCACTGACATAATGACCTCAGAGCAAATGGAAACATTTCTGAGATTCAGGCTACATGAATATTTCAATTAAAAAGTAATCTTTTAAAACTGTTGCTCAGCAATTGCATGGCAAAGTATTAAATGGCTCCAGCACGCTCCCAAAGTCACAAAAGATAATGGCAGGGGCTGGAAGAAAGAACTGCCCATTGTAAGTGAAGATCAGGTTTGTGACCTTATGAGGAACCTGAAAGTGTACAAGTCCATGGGACCCAACAGGATACACCCACGGGTACTGAGAGAACTGGAGGATGAGGTTGCCAAACTGCTCTCAATTATTCCAAAAGTCATGGCAGTCTCGTGAAGTTCCCACTGACTGAAAAAGGGGAAACATAACCTGCATTTTCAAAAGGGGAAGAAGGATGATCCAGGGAACTATAGGCCAGTCAGTCTCACTTCCATGCCCAGCAAGATCATGGAGCAGATCCTTCTGGAGGCACTGCTGAGGCAGAAGAGTAAGGAAGAGGTGATTGGGTACAATCAACACAATTTCACCAAGGGCAAATCATGCCTGACAAACCTGGTGGCCTTCTATGAAAATGTCACAACATCAATGGACAAGGGAAGAGCAAACGACATCATTCACCTGGACCTCAGCAAAGCTTTCAACACTGTCCCGCACGACATTCTGGACTCCAAGCTGGTACAACATGGGTTCGATGGATGGACCACTCAGTGGATAAAGAATTGGCTTGACGGCCGCACTCAAAGAGCAGCTGTCAATGGGTCCATGTCCAAGTCGAGGCCGGTGACAAGTGGAGACTCTCAAGGGTCAGTACCGGGACCAGTCTTGTTTAACATCTCCATCGGCGACATGGACAACGACATTGAGTGCACCCGCCNGGGTAGTGATAGGACAAGGGGGAATGGATTCAAACTAGAGGAGGGTAGATTTAGACTGGACATTAGGAAGAAGTTCTTCACCATGAGGGTGGTGAGACACTGGAACAGGTTGCTCAGAGAGGTGGTGGGAGCTCCATCCCTGGAAGTTTTTAAGGCCAGGTTGGATGGGGCTCTGGGCAACTTGGTCTAGTGGGAGGTGTCCCTGCCCATGTCAGGTGTTGGAACTCAATGATCTTCAAGGTCGCTTCCAACCTTGATGATTCTACGATTCTACAAGTCTAAATTTTACTCTATCACTGCAGTAAGTGAACAGACTTTCAAAATGTAAGCCTGTTTACTTGCGGGTTTTCTGCCCCAGCCTTTTTTCCACATGGGATGGTGATAAACACCACAGCACTAAGACAGACTACATCTGGATGACAAAACAGTGAGGTGATAGGACTTGGTTTCTGACCTCTGATGTTAAGTCCTGTGGTTATTACTCTGAGCTCAACCAATATTCAAAAGATCCATGCTGATTAAAAACTCATTAAGCATAAATGTGAAACAAAACCCAACCAACCAAAAAAACCAAACAAACCCCAGCAACTGCTATAAATACATATATGCATTTGTGCATTGGTATGGTGTTGTAAGAAGAGAAGTGCTGAGGAGGAAGCAGATGATTCCATCAATTCAGGAAAGTATTTCAGCATGCCACACAACACTATCAGACACAGCGTCACTGCAAACCTTATAGTACTTCACCATGTGTATCCAAATTAATGTCTACGCCTATGGTTTATATATAGCTCCTCCTATTTTTCCAAAACAATAAAGATTATACAGATAACACTCAAATATGTATCTCCGACATCTTTTTGAAACTAACACACATAAATTGTCTGGTTCTTCACATCTACCAGTAAAATATCGCTTATTTGAAGCTTACACTTCACTGTTAATCCTACTTAGGTAAACTGTATTAAAAAAAAACTCTAAAAATAATTCTAGTGCTACTTATCCCCATATTTGCCAGCATAATCATAGATTACCTTATGGTAATTTCCTGTGAAATGTTTACTTCCTACATCCCTTTCATTCAGCAATCTGCACTCTGCTTGAAAAGACTCTAGCAAGTACTCCTAGAAAGCTCACAGAAAGAAATTTTCATCCTCCAAACAGAAAAGTAAATACGAGAAAAGATTAGGGATTGAGCTGTCCCTGGTTTAACGCAAAAGCCACATCCTGACACTGGAAACTATGCAATTCCACATTGTTTTAGACACAGAGTTTCAATTCATTGTGTAGAGGCACACAAAACCACAAAACATGGGTTTGATAACTAAATTACAAAAATCAGATGTACTTCATACGTCATTTACATTTAAATAGTGATACAAATCGCAGAAGTCATCACACATACTTTAACATTATATCTCAGTCAGAGTGTTCTTTCATCATCCTCACACATTAGTCATTGTCTTCTTACAGTAGCTTTAGGGAAGCTGAAATTCTTTTGACTGAAATGCTAGGGCTAATTGAGAGTGTGTTCCTTTGAACTCCATATTACTTATGGTTTTAGATATTCTCATTGAAAAATACCCTTTAAAAGTCCCCATCGGTAACTGTGGATGGTAAGAAAGTTATCTGAGACCAAACCAACTGAAACACAGATCCCATATAGATCCCAACTGGTTACGTTCAAGATTCAGTCCCACCAAGTTAATTTTAATTTCTGTTGTTTTCTTTATTCCTGACTGGGGAACAGTGAATTTCAAATTGCTCTACTTTGCTGATATCTAAAATTAATTTGCAAACAAAACCTGTGGAGAATGTTTTAGTGAAAAGTCTTACTGCAGATACATTTTTTATTAAAAAAAATTGTAAGATGTATCATTGCATACAAACCAGACAATGTGTTTTAGGGGAATGGAATGGAAATTGCTTCACCCTAAATGTAATGAATGCATGAAAGTTAAGATGTATATATAGCTAGTCATGAGTTAATATTTGCTAAAACCCAGTTATATTATTTTCTGTATTTACATTCCGATGCCCTAGATGCTCTATAGTCCCTGGTAATTGTGCCCTCCCTATCTCATCCTAAATTAAAAGTATCTATATAGTTATAGTAATCTGGCATAAAATCCAAACTTGCAATTAGAAAAAGAAAAAATAAAAGCCAAGGTGACCTACATGATTATGTTGTAATGTATCAGCATTCTGCACAATAAAATCTGTTCTTTTGACTACACTTCAAGGCATTGTTTATTACTAACATAACTGAAGATGTATTTCTTTTATAGAGCACTAATTGGATGTTACTTCTGTCCAGATTTCTAGTCACATGAAAATTAGCAAGTAACCTTGTACATTGGTCCCTGCTTTTATATATGCATATTTTATTATTTGAAACATTTTATATCTCTAAATGTAGGTCAATTGCTTATGCTTTGCTCTCATCACTTCTTTGAAATGCAGACACTGCTCTTCTCAACTGCTTTGCATTTCCCAGCAACTAACAAGGGTTCCCAGTAAAATTATTCTTTAATTTAACAATGACTCATCGTAAACCTCTAAATGACTTCTTTCAGTATTATGAAAATATACGACTGTATTCCTATATCTGATGTTCTGTTTCAGCTGGAAGTAAAAGCATCTGAACCTTGACTTAAAATGTCTTCCGAATTTTATCAGAAAGTATTAAACTACAGGAAACACTTTGTAGTGAAGGAAGAAAACAGATAATATTCACATATTAAAAAAATATTTATGCTTTATGTGAACATTTATTTCTAGCTAAACTGGATAATCTTTTCGCACAAAAAAAACCACCCTGTTTCTTACCAAATTTCAGCAACTAGAAGCATATAAGTACATTCATTGTTACTACAACAGACTTCTGTTATAAAATATATGATAGCGTTCAAAGATCACACTCAAAATAGTACTGGACTTTTTACATGAAAAACTGTTTAGGTATATGATAATGCTATACTGAAAATTGAATATTTTGCCTTTGATGGAGAAAAGATATTACTTGAAAAATCATCTCAAATTTTCCATTAATAAAAATTTTGCAAAGTAACAGAAATGACAGATATTTTACTCACATTTATTGTCACTCCCAGATTTTCAAATATCTTTTTAAAAAACTGCAGATGACTAATCAATGAAGGAGGAATTAAAAAAAAAGAATCATTCTTTGGAATTTTTCAATATAGATGTTACATCTCCAAAGAAAGTTTTCAAACATGATTGTAGGAAAACAAAAGCTCGATTTTTATCTCAATAAACCACAGGAATTGATTTTGAAGCTACTGTTTCACAAGCAAATCTCTGTTATTCAGGAGGAGAAGTGCTAAAAGAAACTACAAATATTTCACTTCTCTAGAGAGACTGCAGCAATAAAAATATACTGGACACCATCAGAACTACTACACAATCCCACCCATTTGCTAAACCAAGCCAAATTTCCAATATTTTCTGTAGGGGGGAAAAAAAAAAAATAAATCCCAAAACTAAAATCACAGTTTGTTTGACTGTCTGAATACTCCTTCCCAAGTAATTCGGGTGAAATTTGCTGTAATTGCTACACATGCTTACGGGAGCATTCAACTAAGACTGCTTAGGGCACCTTTTTCATATTTTTCATCAGGAATGATGAAATGGTAAGGGTCAGATTTTGAGAAAAGAAATAAAATTATATTTTGCATTTATCTTGGATTCAAAGGGACTTTTTGTTAGGCATCATTATTTTCAATACTTATGCACAGTACAAATCTCATTTACCTGCCCTATAAAGGCAGGGATTTCCCTTCTGTACTTAAGATTTGAAAGAGAACAAGTATAGAGTGAAAAAATATATCAAAATACTCACTTTCAGAAAATATTTTAACATAGATTTGAAAAAGAGGGCAGTTTTACACTTCAGTCTGTCTTTAGAAGAGAAACTTAGAAAATATTTTAGTTTTGAAATCTTACAATTTCTTTTCCCATTTCATATGTCACAAATTGATGAAAGCATTTGAGAAAGGAAGCTGAAGAGCAAAAGAATATATAGAATATCGTTATTTTTCTTACTGGAACATGATGGAACTTGAGTTTAGACTTTATCACAACATATATCAAAGATTTTTTTCACAGAATACACTAGCTTAAAGAAGCTTTAAACACTAGCAAGACTTACAAGCTTATAATTTTTCCCCTTAGTGAATTTTGAAGTATTCTGAAATGCATCTCTGTGATCCAGCAATTCAATTTTAGCAACAGAATCATCTTTTAGGTTAGAGTTTCTAGTTTCAATCTGCTTAAAATAACAATATCTGTTCCGTGGGAGCTTTCAATATCACAATCCTTACAATACCAAAATACCACCATATATTTTCCTACTTGTATGCTGCAATTAGCTCAGAAGGCTGTGATCTAAAGCATATTATATCTATATGTGACTGGGTCAGAAAACAGTAAACTATTTATTTTCATGTTACAAATAGTGTCTTAATGCTTTTAGCTTCAAGTTCCTTTTAACCTTGAAAGTTCACAAAAGCTTTTAAAAAGTAACATGACTATATTTCATGCATCTGATCATAATTATGAATATTTTTATTTGGCGTTCAATTTAAAAATATTATTTATTTTATTGCAATATCATAATTTATTCAAAATCTTTTTCAATCACAGCTGCCAAACAGCAAGAGTGCTCCTATACCCAAAAATGTAAATAGAAAGTAGTAAAAAAACCTCTAAAAACTATGTAGAATTTTTTCCATGTTTCTGTCAGAGGACTATATACATACTAAATAACAATAGAAACAGTACATACAATTGTGCTGATATTAATGGAAAAAACTTGAATAATAATAATAATAATAATTTAGAAAGTGGTACTTAAACAGAATTGCTTTCCAAAGAAACCTCAAAGCCTTTTAAAAAATAAATATTGTAGAGATTGAACAGAAATCACTTCAACGTGCCTAAGCTCAAGTAGTATTCAAAATCAGTAAGAAAACAAAACTAAACCTTTAGTCTGAGAATCTACTCTTAGAAACATGAGGAAATGGAAAATACCCTAAATGCTTAATATTAATCCTTCTCTAAACAAGTTCAGCTTTATTTGACTTCAGTCAGTTTTCACCAAAATGGTTCTAAAATTGCTCCGTCCAGCTTTGTGTAACTCAGATCTTGGCCTTCATTCATATCATTTCACAATTTTGCTCGTCAGTATGATGCATATGGAAAGAAAAACAAACAAAAAAAACAACAAAACTAGTTCTACTTTCAAATCTAAAAATATTTACCTCTGACATGACCATTACTGCCCAGGAACAAGGTCCAGGAGTTACAATACAATATACTGTATCAGCTCAGTACTGACTAGTGATCATAGAACTGTTTGTATTGGAAGTGACCTTTAAAGGTCATCTAGTTCCAACCACCTTGCCATGGGCCGAGACATCTTCAACTAGATCAGGTTGCTCAGAATCCTGTCCAACCTGACCTTGAATGTTTCCAGGGATGGGACTTCTTCCACCTCTCTGGGCAACCAGTTCCAGTGTTTCACCACACTCATCGTGAACAATTTCTTCCTTATATCTAGTTTAAATCTACCCTTTTAGTTTAAAACCATTACCCCTTGTCTTATCACAACAGGTCCTGCTAAAAAGACTTGTCCCCATCTTTCTTCTAGGCATCCTTGAAGTACTGAAAGATTGCACTAAGGTTTTCCTGGAGCTTTCCCTTCTCCAGGCTGAACCACCTCAACTCCCTCAGCCTATCCTCATTGGAGAAGTGCTCTAGCCCTCTGATCATCTTTGTGGCCCTCCTATAGACCTGTTCCAGAAAGTTCATGTCTTTCCTGTAATGAGGACTCTAGAGCTCAAAACAGTACTCCACATGGGGTCTCCTCAGAGCGGAGTAGAGAGACAGAATCACCTCCCTCAACCTCATGGCTACAAAGGCAGATCAGTGTTTAGAACAAGGAAGACAGAACAATTCAAAGAACGTCTTCAGCAACATAGTGTGACCTGCTTATTTAATATCATGTGACCTTCTTATCCCATTTGTGTCAAAGAGGATATATTAAAACTAAAAAAGGTCCAATGAAGGACAGCAAGGATGATCAAAGGTATAGGAACAGACAGACAGACACTTCACCAATGGAGAGAGAAACCCGTAAGCAGGGTATGAACAAGGACTAGAAAATTTTGCAGTACTGAGAAGGAAGCTAACTGTTAACATTTACCACTTCTCCTAATACAGGAAGTCCAGGCATCAAAAGAAGTTACAAAACAACATGCTTAAAAAACACAAATGAGTTCCTCAAATAACATGTACTTAAGATGCTGAATCCCTTCAGGACACCATGAAAGCTAAGAATTTGCAAGAGAAAGCTGGACTGAAAGAGAAATCTGTTGTAGACTACAAGATATACCTCTGGGCAAGAAAGTACTTGAGATGGAAACACCAGGAAGTTCTGAAGATATTCAAAGTAAGTTTCATGCAATCATAAAGTAATTTATGTCAGAATGGCCCACCAGATGTCCTCTGGATAAAACTCTTTCCACAGCTGGGTCAGCTTCATGGTTTGACCAGATTTCTCAGGGTTATGTCCAGACGAGTTTCCAGTATCTCCAAAGATGAAGATCCCACAACCTTTCTGAGTACCTGTTTCAGTATTTGACCACTTTCAGTAAGATTTTTTTCCCTGTTTAAACAGAATTTCCTGTGTTCCAACTCGTCCTTGTTGATGTGTGCTGTCACTGCACACCTCTGAGAAGAGTCTAGTTCTATTGTCTCTTCACCCTCAAATTAGGTAGTTGTAGACAGCAATAAGCTTTTCACCTTCTCTTCTGAAAGATGTACTAGACCATATTTCTCAGTCTTTCTTTGTGTTTTCATGCTTCAGTTTCTAAATCATCTTGATTGTCCTCCACTCGATTTGCTTCAGTATGTCCACATCTTTCTTTACCAAGGAGCCCAAATTGCATATAATACTGTAGATGCAGTCTCATGCGCTCTGAAGAGAGAGGAAAGATCACTTACCTCAACTTTTCAGCTACAGTGTATCAACAAAGCCCCCTAGGTGGCTAGGTTTTCTTGGTGCCAGGGCACAACCCTAGCTCACTTCCCGCCCATGAAAGCTCCTCCATCCTCTTCGGCAAAGACGCTTCCGAGGTCTTCTACCACCAGCTCGTTTTGCTGTATGGAGTTTTTAGATGGCTTGTGCAGGACTTGACCTCTCCCTTTGCTGAGCTTCCATGACATTTCTGTCAGACCTTTCCTCCATTAGTCAAGATCTCTTTGAATGACAATTCTGTTCTCCCATGTATCAACCACTCTACTCAGTTTGGTATCACCAAAAACTTGTTGAGCACAGACTCCAGTCATTAATGAAGCCAGGTCATTAATGAAGACTTTCAGCAGTACTGGTCCCAGTATTGATCTCTGAAGGACACCACTGATAACCTGTCACCAGTTGTACTTTGAACTATGGATCTCTATCAGCCTTGTAGACATGTAATTTTCCCACTCAAATTATAGTAAACTTTTCCAGACCCTATCTCACCGATCTGGCTACTTTGACAGAGGAATTCATGCTAAAAACCTTGCTAAAAAATCCAAGTAAACTGTATCTACTACCCTCATTTCTGTCACTTTCATATGGCTTCATGTGCCCACAGGTAGAACTTAATCTTATCAGAACTACAATATGGACTAAAAAGGGCAGAAGAAAAGATGAAAAAAGAAAAACCAACTTTCTAGAAAGAAGAATTCCTAAAACCAATTTGAAAAGCAACCAACATTTTGGAAAGTATGATTTTACCCAGATATTTAAATGAGTAACAACAAAAATAGAATAGGAGCAAGTATATCACATATATTAGAATACACCTATTCCAGGCTGCAAAGATGTTAAAACGATTATTAAAAGTTATCCTAAAGCTACAGGAGAAGATGGACACATAGTTTTGGTTTTTAATGGAAATACATATTCAGACACCTCAGTGAAAGCGCAAGGTCATGAGTTATCTGTATTTTAAATAAAAGACATCTTGGCAGCAAAATATGCTAGCCTCAGAAACCTTTACAGCAACCGAGTCATGACAAAGCAAAGACATGTATATGCAATGTTAAAACCTTTGTCCTTCTTGTTGAGCAACAAGTCGTTTTCTGGTATTTTTTTAACTAATAAAACTAAGTATAGGAGGAACATTCATCACTATAATTAAAAATACAAATTTTAAAGATAATTGGACAAAAAAAAAGATATTTTAAGAAGGCAGCGATACTTATTGGGAAACAAAGTAAAAAATGTGTAAATCTTTTACATACCTTCTCCAATAAATAAATTAATAAAATAAAAACCTACAGGGATAAATGAGCTAAGTTGGTATCTATATTTGGCATGAAACTACCTACTGCTCTGTTGATATGGTTCAGAAAAAAAGAAATGGAAAGATAAACTTTTTTATTACTGATTTTAATATTAAATTAGCATATCTGCTGCTTTAAAACACAGATGACATTCAGCAGATCATTATTTTTGTTCCGTCTCAGTATTTTATTAGACATTCATGGAATGAAACAAAATATAAATCAGCAGAGTATATTTTTCTATGAAATTATTAATTAAAGTTAAGGTATTTTGCTGCTATTTCAGATGTCTGCAAAATTATATTGTCCAACATTTTGAATCAAAGAGATAATTCTCATGTTTAGCTTTTATAAAATAACTGATCACGATTGCGGCAACTGGAGTTCATTACTTCTGCATTTTTTGTTTCATTTGTAGTCACCAAAGAAAATCTAATCAAATCTTATTTTAAGGAGGTGTCACTGTAAATAATAAAATACAAAAAATATACCTCCATACAGGCTTGGCTGTCCTGCAAAATTATCTGTCGAAAACCCCACAAAGACTTTTAAAAAAAAAATAAATATATAAAACAATAAAAAATATGCATTAAAGCAACAATCATCCTTAGAAAATAAAGAAGAAAACTGTATTAAAAATTCTTTGTATATTCAAAACTTGGCTAGATATGACCCTGAACAGCATGATCTAACTTTGAAGTTAGATCCAGCTTTGAGGTTGGCCCTGCTGTGAGCAGGAAGTTGGACAGGCTGACCTCCAGAGGAACTTTCCAATCTAAATTATTCTGATTCTAGGCTTGGGAAATAGTAGACAGAGAAAAAAAAGAAGTCTAAACTAAATTAGGAGAGAAAAAAGTATCCTTATTAAAGTTTCAACCAGACTATAATATGAATTTGCAGCAATTTCTGGAAATATGAAAGAAAATTATGTACTCTGTGATTAAAGAGCTTTATATTTGAAATCAATTTTTCAGGTAATATGGATTTCTTAGCATTAAGTTTACCACTTTCTATTATTACGCTCTTTTTAGCAATGTATGTCTGCTAAAAATTCAGCTAGCCAAGCTAAATAAAGATCTCTGGGTCATATGTCCTTGCCCTGGGCGTGGTTTTATTTTTACTTACAGCTAGAGGATTTCTGTCAAAATGGCTAATTTTAAATTTTCACACATAGAGAGAGGAAGTAAAGTCCTGTGAAATGGAAATCCCTTTGACGTCATGAAAACTGAGAATACTTCTGAAAGCTCAAACATCCATCCACTGCTATATTAAATTAGTTTACTGAATGTACTATAGATGGATAGAATAAAAAGGCAAAGAAAAAAAAAAAATCATTAAAACCTTGAAATGTGGACTAAAAGTTTTAAAATTATACATCCTGCAGCAAAGTTACATTAGAAAAATAAATCCAAATGCTGTAAAAATATTTTCAAGCCCGCAATAATGTCTCATATACGAGATAAATTATTAATATTATTAAATTGAAAAATTTTATCATTAAGTAATTAAATTTTGGAATGCAACTGCATTAATCAACATGAAAAAGGTCTGTATTACAATAGAAGGTATGTTATTTTAACTGTACAGAAAACTATTAATTGTTACAACATAAAGACTGGATGCTTGGGATATTCTTGGGTATTGTAAAGAGTCATAACATTAACTCATTTAATTTTTATTCTCTTCAGGCATGGTTGCAGAAAGCCTGCCAACATGACACCAACTCCACTAGTACTGTAAAAATTCATTGAAAAGTGAACTATTTAAGATTAATTGGTTTTGACATAGCTTTTCTATAAAGGGTTTTGTTCTTAATGGGCACCTTGTACGGCACATAAAAGTTTTTTGATTTCAGAATCACATAACTTAGATTCTTTTCCAACTACTACCAGACTACCAGGAAAAACTCATCATCACTGGTTTTAACAGTTTTTCCCTTATCATCCGATAGTTATATAATTTATTTAAGGCTCTTCTCTGTGTGAAAATCCATAAAACATGTTTCATGGAAGTCCAAATGAATTGTATCTACAAATTATTAAGTCATTCTGAACTCAACTGATTCCTTAGAAGACTAGTATTTTGCTAGTATTACCTTCAAGAACACCATATTACTTTGCTTTTATTCCATAATACTCAAACAAACATTTTAGCAGTGTAATGAATCATTTGTTTCTAACGTGTAATCTCCTGCTCACAAAAATGGTAGTCAGCATTTTTAATGATTATGATTAATGTCCTTTACAGAGAGAAGACTATTAAATATACTACAAAGATAATGCTTCCTACTCCAGTTCACCAGACCCTAATATATGGTGAGAGTACTCTTGTTATTGTTTTAACTCTCATTACACAGGGATTACCACACTACTTTGTTCTTGTATCCTGGTAAAGCTTGGTGACATAACCTTCAGGTACTATACCCAGGTTGAATTTAAGTTATTTAAAACACCTCAATTTCTCCTCTTAATATGACAGGCTCTGGCAGAACTACATTTTTTCTAACAGATTAATTCAGTTGTTTCCTTAAAGTCTATATATAGATTGATAAACACTTGGGTTTTCCTTCTTCAAAGTAGTCTAAACAATTCATGGATGCATTCTCATATTTCCCATTCTGGATCTAATTCAATAATTTGTGGCAGTGAGGACATTCTTCTGTCTCTTCATTCAGGAATCTTAGATTTTATCTTTCATAAACACTGATAATGTGGATTGACTTTCTATATTTATGTATGCTGTTTCAGTGTCAATACATTATTTTACTTTTCCATTTAACTACTTATTTCTCCTTCTTACCTTTCAGTGATGAATAGAAATCCAAAATCTCTCTTACAAATAATGTTTATTTCTGTCAATTATGGGACATTTCAAATTATGAAGTACTTATTCCAAATTACTAAGCCCTCTCTTCAGCATAAACCTATTGAATATTTTCAAGTTCTGCTTTCTGTTCCCCTCAGGAGAAGTTCTCCTATGACAATTTTTTTTTTTAATTTTTTTTTTTTTATGGAAGCGGTTTGATGCAGGGCATAGACACTCAACCTTGCTGACACCTCCAAGCTACAGAAATCATTGTCATCATTGTTTGTTTTCACTTGCAGATCCTCCTATCTATTACGCAAGACCACCTGGGACGGTGGGGTAGTCACAGAGGAGATGCAGCTGTTGTGCCAGACAGGAACTTGCCACCATTCCCCTCCATCTCTTACATCACTGCATTCTGTCAGATGGGGAAAGGGCAGAGAATTCCCTGTGCCATTCATCTTGTCTGCCTGTTGCATCCATTTCAGAGAACAGGTAGGGTGTGATTCCAGTAGTCTATCTCTCTCTCTCAGACTCCCTTGACCTACTCATCTCTTTCTGGAGCTCCATCAGTAAGTGGAGGGGATCCTCTACCTGGGTGCACCTCCCACAGGTGTGCTCACTGCTGCTGTCCAGTACTGGCATAAGAGCAGGGCACGCCCTGCAGCCTGACACCTGAATGACAACATGTTTCCACCAGAGCTCTATCTGCAAAGCTGCATCAGTTGTGGCAGATGCAGAGCTTAGGGAGGCCATAGCTTTCTGCCAGCTGGAAACCATTTTTCCCTACTTGAGCTGGCAGAGCTTTAGCACCCTTCCTGCATGCCCTCCAGTGCGAACTGCCACACAAACTGCTGTGCCATGCCCTTGCTGACACTCCACACCCCATTTGCCTGTTCTGGTCACTGGTGCTCCCCAGAAACATCTTTTCTACATCAGGAGAGCAAAGCTGCCATTGCTCCTGGCCCTGTCTAGGTCTCATTAGCTGCTGTCATGCAAGCTGCAGGTTCTTGGCAGGTCTCTTGGCTCCCCATGAGGTTCCTCCAGTTTGGGAAAGCCCCCTGTGCACTGTGCCCAGAGCACTTCACTGTGGATTGTGCTGGCACTGGAGATGCTCACCTCAGCAAATGAATTTTTTTCATGAAGATTCCTATTCATTTATCAATTGTTCAGTTTCATCTGAAAAATGCAAATTTTCAATAGAAGGAAATTTAATAGAACTGCCACAGCCCTTTGAAATAAAAAAACCCCGATGATTGGAAACACTGAATTCTGTCTCAGTTAAAAACATACAAGGCAATCCAGAAGTCATAACATAATTATTTCAAACTTCTAACATATCATTCCTTTAATGATGCACATAAAAGGAACAAGTATACTGCTCACTCTGCTGCTGCTGTTGGAGGACAGCAGTTTTTCAGTGGCAATGTATCTCAGATACATGTCCTGTATATAAAGAGTAAGAAATTACTGTTACAAAACACTTACAAAATACTGTTTGCTGGCCTCCCATACTTTTAAAAATAGTATATAATACTTTGAGGCACAGATAAATAGTTTCAGCTTTCTCTCTTTGAGGTGGTCACATTTCAGTGATTAAAAGCTTCTATAGTAAGATGAGAGTTTGTGGTAAAAACACTGTATAATAGATAATAATCAGTCACATTTATTGTTAAAACTTTTTGAGATATGAATTAAGTCTGGTTGTTAAATGGTGTCACAGTCTCAGGACTCATTCTAGGCCAAAGCAACAACTTAATCTTACAGGCACTCTGACTACAGTATATCAAGGTTTGTGTTCCATATAGCTATTTTATTTCTGTTCTCAAGTTGGTGCTGGTGCCCCTTGGAGCATTTACACCCTGCATGGTATTCTACCAGAAGATTTTGGAGGAGCATCATCCCTTAACACATATCAACTCTGTTCTTGAGAACAATACCAAGAATAGCAGTGTCTCAGTTTTAATCTTTTCACAAGTGTGATGCCAGAGGGTTTTACAGATCTCAGCTACTATGTTTGCAGATACATCACTTTAATGTTATTGTCATCAACTTTCCTACCTCCTTGATCAGTATATCAAAATACTCACATGACCTAGAGCTACTAAACATGCTTCTTACCATAAGAAAAAAATTAACAAGGGAGATCTGACAAGAGTTTACAAGCAGAATACGGCAGGTGTTTTTCAGAACTCTAAGACCATGGTCAGGTATGATCTGTTTTCCAGGTGGCTACCAGGTCACTCAGTCATGTCAGTAACACAAGTGTTCCTAAGCTTGATATTCAGATAATGTACCAGCTGCAGATTCTGCTGCATGACATAGATCTGGCAGAGTAAACACATTTAATACCTCCAGTTGCACAAGCTTCTTCATTGGAACTTCACTTAAGTCTTTGATTTACAGATGACATTTCATATATGCAATTTATGACCACTTGTTACCATGAAACTATATTACTTTGTATAACTACTCCATAGATTTTTTACATTAAATGTTATAAAATGTAAGATTTTAAATGTCTGAAAACTAAGCAGTTACAAAAATGTGTTTTAAAAAAATAGTGTGTTTCAGCTCCATCAGTCTGAATCTTTTACTCTGGCATTAATATTTAACATCCACACATAAAAAGCCCTCTGTGTATCTCAAAGGTTTATTGCACTATCAAATAGTATAACCTCCAGAAAAGTTAAATTTACAAATGCCACAGTTTAAAAAGAGTCTAACATAGATTAGAAAAAAAAGTTTACTGCTAAAAGAGTGAGCACATACTCTCTTGATTTATTTTTGTTTGATTTTTCTTTGAGATAAACTAAAATAATAAATCAGTAGGATAACATTCAAGGATATATAATGATCCCTGCAAACAATTTAAATAAATGGTCTGTACTCGGAAAATTTCCAATACATGCCAAGGTTACAGAGTGTTTTTGCACAAGAAAGCAAATCCGCAATCACAGGATTACTACACTATCTAAAATCTATTACAGCCTTAGTTCCCTGATACTTTCACAAGTTCTCACAGTTCAGGATTACTGCAAATATTTCCAATTTTATTTTTTTTTAGAGTTCTAATTCCTGGAATGCTGTAATAACAGTGACAATCTCAGCACTGTTTATTGATGACAGTTTGCATTGTGAAAATGTGAAACATAAAAGCTAAAACAATAACAAAAGGCACAGATATATTAACCAATTATTACTATGTGGAAGTAATGACTCAAGCTTAATGTCCATAAAGGCAAAATAATCTTCCAAAGAATAAGCTGCTCTGACTGAAAATGATATTATTTCTGTGAAAACTACTAAATTCTATTTTTCATTTTTCCATCTGAGTAAACAATGTTACAAAGTTTTTTGATCTACATGTAATAGAAATAATAATGAAAACCCTTTTTAGGTCATTGAATAATTGCTACTACTACTTTTTCAAAACAGAAATAAAAATTTGCAGAATTTATTAATTAATTCTTAATTTAAAAGCATCTTTCAGCTGAAAAATACAAAAAGAGTGACTGACATATTTACATTGTTCATCACAATGCTATGAAAACATATCCTATTACCAAGAACTTTCAGACAAAACGCTAAATAATCTAGTAACAAAAACCTAGAGTGACTTCCCAGAAACAGACAGAAACTTTGAAGGCTATAATTATTGTATTAGTGAAATCTGAAATGAAATTAAACAACATCAATACTTAAAAGTTTTCTTTTTGAATTCTAGTGCACAGGAGAGAATAAGTGAATAGAAAATTATAAATAATGCTTTACCAATAAATTGATGTTAAATACATTTCTTTATGATTATTACTAATCTTAAGCACATACTGGTAAGTAAGGAACAGGTTTTTTTCTTCTTGTTGTACTTCTGTCACTTTTTCAGTCCTAAAATAATCTGATTATAATCACTTAGTCGTGTCTGAGACAATATCAGAAAGACCACAAATCTTACTGTACTCCGCAGACCTGCTGAGCACTCAAAAATTACTAAATACACACAGAAATGATACAGATTTTAGAAATGTTGCAAAAGTGAAAACAGGGCAGTTTTACTGACCACTAATAGAAATTATTCAAATCATTTCTACTGTAGTAGCTCTGTAAAGCTTTGAATGGTATGGCAACTGAGCAGAGCAGAGCATAAGCTACTGAACATATAATTACTTAACTAGTCAACAGGTTGGAGAGCAGGCATTTCTGCTAATGTGAGGTTCTAAAAATTGAATCAGTTATCACTAAACAAATTTAAAAGCGCAAAATGAAAATTGAGTTCAAACTATAGTACCTCAAACCATCATGATGATGTGAATGAAACTCAGGTTATTTATTTAAGAATAACTGAATAATTTATTTCACATTATATTAGTCTATATTATTTTCATAAAGATAATCAAAGATATTATTCAAGAGTGATCAAGTCTTGAAAAGCTTTAACTGCTAAAAATTGTGTTCTAAATCCATTTTCAGACTTACTCAGAGTAACCTTTTTGTTTCAGTATAATACAATGGACATCTGGAATTCCCACACTGAGAAGTTTAGTTCTTTCATGTATAGTTGTTAGCTAATTAGTCCAAAATTGCTATATGGGCTAAATAACTCATATTTTGTCATGAGCAAAATATAATTTGAGAATGAAGCAAAATATGACTGCCTGTAAAGAAATCCATGCAGGCTGGGAACGAAGAGGAGCTAGAGCTTCACAAATGGACATAAGCTGCAATATCATTGGCTAACTAAGACATGGCAGACCAGCTCGAAGGACTGGATGCTATGATGGACAGGTACAGACTACAGGAAAAACAGGCAGAGAATAAGGGAGGTGGGTTGCCTTGTACATGAAAAAGCTGTTCAATTATATGGAACTCTTCTACACAATCTGTTTGGCAATTCATGGTGCACCCTTGTTAAAGTCCACCTGGTGCATATGAAGTGGATGAAACCTCATTTAAGAAACTTGAGAACATCTCCAGATGACGTGCCTTACTTAGTACGAGGGACTTTAAGACCCCTGACATCTTTAGGACAATATGAAGGAATAGAGGCAGTCCAGGAAGCTTCTGGAGGGTGTCAGGGACAACTTCTTAACACAGATGTTCAATGGGATAATCCTGCTTTACTGGATATGCTAACAGTCAAGGAAGAAATGGTTGGTGATCATCAATGGTAGCCTTGGCTGTGAAGATCATGAAGTAGTGAAGTTCAAGATCTTAACAGATGTGAGGAAGGCAAGTAGCACAGTAGGAGCTTTGAATTTAAGGAGCGTAGACTTCAGCTAATTCAGCTGGTGTTAGAATAGGCCACTGGCAACAAAAGAACATGTCCCCAAAAGCAACTTCAGCACTGGAAGAGAAGAGAGGCAGAGGAAAGCAGAAAAGGAGGCTCTTCTAGAAGAGCAAGAAGAGAATATGAATTTCAGGTACTCACTGTTGACCATAGAACAACCGTCCAGTACATTCTCTAGATCCCATCTGACTATTCCATACGATTTCTCCATCTGCATTCAGTCTCTCATTGAAGAATCTACTTTAACAGACTTCCTGTAAGACTTAAGCAGATGGTACCCTGGGCTCTGTGACACCAGGTTACAGTGTTAATTTCCTCTCTGCATACCGGTTTCCCATGCAATACACCTCTCTCAACTCATTTTCCCTAGCTGCTTTCTTAATCTCTTCATGAAGCCAGTAAGAGCCTTCATCTTCTTTGTGTCACAGTCTTCTGAGCCATCAGCCCAGTCGTTCTTCATCTGAGGCAATTTCCACTTTTTTTCCTGTCCAAATCCCAGTCCCAGTCTACCTCAACATTATTTCAGTTGGCATCCCAATTGTTTCCATACACTTTGTTACTATATCTTCTGGTCCACCTCTTATTTGTTCAGTAAGAGAGATAAACAGTTCTTTTCTTTTTTTTTAAGATAATGTTTGGATTCACACAGAAGGAGAGAGCTGCTATCACAAGTAAACAGCTATCAGAAAGAAAAAAAAAAAGTCCTTTGGCAAAAAAACACATGTGTTTGCACTTGGAGTTTTTTCAAAGCTGTCCTCTGTTATTTCAGGCATTAAAGCAGTAACAGGACTCATCTAAATCATCTAGAAGAACATCCTGTTCTAAGATTTCCATAACTATCACTGCCATAAAAATCAGTGGTGTAGTTTTTCTGGGTGTGGAGTCCTTTAGTTCGGACTCTCAACACTGCTACAGAAATGCAACTTTCCTGGGTTTTTTTTGTTTGTTTTTTTTTTGCCATTTTTCGATTCCTCTTATTTTCTGCCCTCATAAGTAAGCTGCTAAGTGAGACAAACCAGACGGATGACTGTACGTGCAAGTATCTTAGTGATGGTTACAGGTAGTAAGCAGTGCTGAGTGGATATCTAATGGGCTGTGGTCTTTCCCTTATGTTCATTTTGTACTCCATACAAAAACCAGCTTCATTCTCATCTTTCAAACTGTACCTGACCGAGACCTCATGCTGCCTTTCTCTCTCATGACCAGGTATGATGGTTCTAAGTTTTCATTTGGTAATCTTCTCCTTTTTTGGTATGATCCTCAACACAATTTGTACTTCAATAAGGAAAACCACAGAAAGTTTTGTAACTTCCTGCATCCTATTTCAAGTTCAATACTCACATATGGCAAAGCATGCCACTCAAAGGGCATGTAGAGATCACTCCCTGCTGACCATAAGAAATAGGCAGACGATAGGAAGACAAATTTATGTAAAGGGAATTAATTGGAAAGAATATAAGAGCTTTGTTCCTCACTGCACAGTGAATATTTGGAAAAAACCATGCCTATCTTCAGGTACATTCAGTGAATTTTACTTCCTCAGATTTCACTAAAGAACTATGATGTCTGTTGGAACAAGAAAGGCCAGGGAATTTGGCAGCAGCAAGACCATGCAATAAAGACAGAGGTAGTTTTAGATCTGTCAAAGCAGTTACTGCAGGAAGCTTGGCAATGAGCTATATGGCAAGGAAAAAAAAGGAAAAGGGAAAACTGTTTTTCTCAGATCATTAGTTAGATTGTGTTTTGGCCAGCTGCAAAAGAAAATCTAGCTTTTATGAGTGTCTTAACTGTTTTCACCTTTTTTTTTCTTCCCCTCCTAACTAGGGAGCATTCTACCACTTTCAGAGACAAATTTTCAATAATTGGAGCCTGGATCCCTTAGATATGGGATAAGGATTCAAATCAAGCTAGTCTCCAGGCTGCAGTAAAAAGCTGATCTAGCTCAGCTGAAGTTCAGGTTTCACAACACCAGCATTTCATAAAACTGAAACACATAGGTCAGGTCAACTGATCTCCTAGGGTTTAAGTTTCTAACCTTTCTTCTGATTTCAAGACAGTGAACACCTACAAATTAGATCATTTTAAAGCAAAAATGTGAGTTTACAGAATCTCTGGTAAATCTAAACACAAATGTGCTTTGGCTTATTTAAAATTAGTGTTTTAAAACTGAAATAATTTCAAAATATATTTAAATATATTTTTAAAA
>VWZK01010359.1:0-17756 GCA_013396935.1 Baryphthengus martii | reverse complement strand
AAAAAAAAAAAAAAAAAGCCAAGAAAACCAAAACATTAAAAACTGCAGTAAATTTGAATCTACAATCTCAAATACCTCAAAACAACCTTTGAAATATTAACTATTCTGAGAAAGATTAATATTTGAGACAATGTAAAGGTGAAAGGACATGTAACTAAAAGAAATATTGAGTATTATAGCAGACACTTGATGTGTCTCACTGGTGTTTTAAAATGCTGATAGCTCAGCCACATATAAATACTGTCCTGCACTCTTTGCAAAGTTTGCCCAACTTCTAATACATAATATTTCATTGCACATTTAAAAACTCATCCTCTGAGAACCATAGAACCGCATTAAACTATTCCAGAAAACATTTCTCGTAGAAACAAAAAAATAAAATTGCATTTTACCTGCTCTTTTGAAGAATTCTTGCAGCGGCTCTTTACCTTGAAAATGAAAATCTCCAAAATGAGAAGAAAAAAAAAAAAAAGAAGGTGCACAGATGTTAAAAATAAAAGACTCCGTTGAGCTGAGGGAGCCACAAGATGCCTGATGCTGTCTGACTAGAGAGTTTATTTGAATAAATGACTTTGTCCCTGTGGAATTCAGCTCAGTTCTTCACAGAAAGCATCTCTGGATAGGGAGAGAGTGACATTGCATCCTGTGCACGCTCCTAAATGAAGCAGGAATTCCCAGATTTGCCATCATGTGATTTTCAGCGAGGAACTAGCCCTCGACTTACTCTTGGCACCCGGTACTCTCTGCCCAAACACAAGCTCTTCCAAAGCCTGAGCTGGTTGTAACAAGTGGCAAAGAGAGAAAAAGCAAACGGATCAGGATTAGCTTCGCTGAGCAGAGGCTTCAGGCGCTGCCCTGAGTTCGGGCAGGGAGAGAACAGAGCCAAAGCACCGTTGTTAAGTTGCCATAGAAGTCGTAAAAGAGTAGATTTAATGGAAAAAATCCGTCACATCTGAAAGAGGGGGGAAAAAAAAAGAAAAATACACTTTTTTCCTACCATTAGAAAGTACTAAAAAGATTATCCTGACATTCATTCTCATTCTTTGCAGAGGAATTTCAAAGATTTACGAATTACACTGCAGCACTCAATGTGGTAATTAAGAACCACATCAGACAAGCTCTTTTTTTTCCTGCATCAGACAAAGCCTGATAAAAGATAATACAATCTACGCTCCCCATACAGCAAATGCCAACTGGAGAGACAGATGCTACATTAACATCATAGCTGTGAGCAGGATAACACAAAGAGGGGGGAATAAAATAAATACAAAATTCATTCTTTGCAAAAAAAAAAAATAAAAAAATTAGATGTTATTGACATTTTGCCTTGAAGAGCTGCATGTTATTAAGTAGTAATGATGGCTCCTGCCAGCTGAGCCTTCCTAAAGAAGTGATTGTTCTGGAGAGCTGAGTAACCATTTCTGANTTCTCTTCCCTTCCCTTCTCCCTTCTCTTCCCTTCCCTTCTCCCTTCTCTTCTCTTCCCTTCTCCCTTCTCTTCCCTTCCCTTCTCCCTTCTCTTCCCTTCCCTTCTCTTTCCTTCCTTTCCCAAACCTTCCCTTCCCCTCCCTTCACTTCCCTAGGCTGTAGAGCACCTGTAATGAATGTTCCTTTATTATAAAATACGTTCCAGATTAATCACCATTGTCTAAAAACACCGAGGTGACCATAGCTTAGTCTCTAGGAAGTTATTTAAACACCTGGAACTCAAGAAGTGCCTGGTTGTGTTTTATGAATGCAGATTTTTTTATCCCTGTCCCCCAGAATCACCAGATAGCTACTCCCTGACTGCTCCAACGTGGCAATAGACCTGCCAGACGTTTTAATCTCAGAAAACATTGTTTCCAGGAAAATATTAATTTACCGGTAAGTTATAAACACACAGGTGCCCTCCCACTCAATTTCATGCAGACAAGTGAATCCAGTTCTCCCTTTAAAGATTATTCTGATATATACATATAAAAAAAACCCAAAACAATCCCTTTACTAAGGTAAAATTCAGATGAGATTTAAAGTTCACCTCCAACTTTAAAATCATTTATTTATTTCCATTGCTTAGATGCTTCAGGCATCACTGAGGACTCTAAAGAAGGAGATGCTGTAAAATCCCCCAAGAAAGGGTGAGGTTTCTCTCTGTGCAGATGGTGTGAAACACAGAAGGCAGAAAACAGGGTGAGCAAAATATCTCTGAGCTGTGTAGTACCCACAGGATGGCAAAAGGACACACATTAAAGGGGTGCAGATTATTCTGTTCACCATAAGAGGTCACCAAACCCCCACCACCTCAGGCAACCTACAGTTCCTTTAAGATTTTCACCCAGAACAGCGGAAGGCCAAGCTAGAAATCCCGAGAAGTCAAAAGAAAGATTTACCATGAAGTTCAGATGCTAAAGAAGCAACTTGAAGCACCCCAGTGAAACGGGAAATAATTCAAGTCCTGCTTTTGCACCTGTTCCCTATAAACCTTTAACTGGAGACTTGGTCGTAGAAGTGAGGGAATTACCTGGGAAATGGAGAACTAACTTAAAATCGGCCTACGAATCCGTGACCATCTGGAGGCCGCTGTGCACACAGAAACCACAAGCTCCTGCCGATGCCACGGACTCTCTGTGCTCTCCCAGGATTTCTCAAGCTGCAGCCACCGCTGGGTTGGAAGGAGTGGCAGCAGTTCCCTTCTGGGTTATAAAAAGCCTGGAAGAGTCAAGTCTACCCAAATGATTGTATTTAAGAGATTAACTGAAGCGATGCTCACCAGTCTGCAGCAGCAGAAGGAAGTTGCCCAGCATCAAAAAGAGGACCTAGGGTATCTTTAGGGAAAAGAAATAAAGGACACTGAGGAGGCATGGGACAAAACAAATAGGAGAAGTGCATGAGCACCTTGTGGTAGAAAGGGGTTTCAAAAGTGCTTTAGCTGCAGATCTTGTTCAAACAGCAACTGAGCAGACCAGAAAGACTCCAGGGTTCAGAAGAAGACACCAGCTGCATTTTAGTCCCCTGAGTTCTGTCCTGAGAAACCGAGGCTGATGTCTGAGCGAGGTGAGAAATGGGAGGAAAACGCATCTAGGGCTCGTTATTATTTTCCTAGATCCACGAAGCAAAAGCAGCAGGAACTTCACCACAAGTGTACAAAGCCAGACAGGGCTCACCTCACAGAGCTGTCAGAACAGCAACCAGGTCTTGACCAAAGCTGTGAAACACAAAGTATGGGAATGGCTTTATGGGTTGTAGAGACGCAGGTAACATCACAGAGGATGGAGGTTAAAGGCCGGATTAATGCAGCGAGTCCAGTCAATTGTCTAAAAATTCTGTTCCTAGTAAGGCAAAGGATCACAATTCTGTGATCTCTCTTGGGAGGAAAGGCTGAGAGCCCTGGGGCTGCTCAGTCTGGAGAAGAGAAGCCTGAGAGGGGATCTGATTCCTGCTTCCAAATCTCTGCAGGGTGGGGGTGAAGGAGAAGGGGCCAGGCTCTTGTCAGTGGTGCCCTGGGATAGGCCGAGGGGCAATGGGCACCAACTGGAACCCAGCAAGTTCCACCTCAACAGGAGGAGAAACTTCTTTGGTGTGAGGGTGCCAGAGCCTGGCCCAGGCTGCCCAGAGACGTGGTGGAGTCTCCTTCTCTGGAGACTTTCCAAACCCCCCTGGATAAAATCTGACCTCCACAGAGTATACAGCCCCTTTTCAGAGCAGTCTGTCATCCCCAACGTGGCTTTTTAGGCTTTTAACCCAGAGCAGATACCTTGCAACCCCTCTTGACACAGCAGTGTTCACCTCTTTCCTAAAAGCAGCAGGAAATCTGGATGGAGATGGATAGAGAGGCTAATGAGTCTCCTTCACTGGAGAGATTCCAAACCCACCTGGATGCCATCCTGTGGAGTGTGCTCCGGGCAAGCTTGCTTTGGTGGTGGGGTTGGACTAGGTGATCTCTAGAGGTCCCCTCCAACTGCAGTGATTCTGTGGTTCTGTGACTATTTCTGCAAACACAACTGTTTCAGAGGAGCTTTGAGACCATGAGGCCACCTGAATCTCCCGGAGGTGCCACAAAGCAGTTGCTTTACCATCTCCCATAAGGCCTTAGCAGCAATTGTCACCGCTCTGTAAGGGATGAGAAGGTGATAAGACAGTTTGCACCACTCCCAAACAGAGAGGAACAGCTTGTAGGGCTGTGACCTGCTGCACATGGGAACAAGCTGCCTCTCCAGGCAGGAAAACCAGAGGAAATCCACCAGTGGCAACTAACTTTGTGACCTTCCTCTTCCAGGGTGAGGCTGAGTCCTGCTGGTGCTGTTATTCAGCCACCCATGATATTAAACAGACCGTTGATGTGAAACAAACCCTACACACTCTGTATGGCCACTCCTGGAGGTCTCTAAGTATTTCCTATCGAGCTACAGTTTACACCCCACTGGTGAGCACACCACCGAGCGTGCCTCACCAGCGGTGGAAGAGCCCACAAGGAAGAGCCAGAGCACTCCTGAACTTTCCATCCTTGCTCACAGCACGGCAAGGAGCCGGCTGCGTGTCCCAGCCCCGTTGTCTGCACCCGGATCCGCTGTGAAAGGCTCCGTGCGGCAGGTCATGGGATGCAGTTGGGGAGGGATGAAGACAACAACGGTAGCCTTTCAGCTCTGGGGTTTGAAAGGTGCCATTCACTGCCTGCCCGACACTGCTCCCGCTCCCGGCCGTAGCCCCCGGCAGTCACAGCCACCCCACGCATCAAATCCTGCCCTCCTTCGCAGGCCAGGAGCTACTGGATGTCTAGACCTGGCTTCAGGGGCACCAGGACAGGAGAGAGGCATCCAGGTGATACAGGGAAGCCTCCTGGGACCGTTGCGTGACTCCCTGTAAAAGAATATCCGATTACATGAGCAAACATCCCTTTTGGGCATCAACACGTACCTCAAGGCAAGCATGAGACAGTCCTCGCGGCACAAGAGGAGCTTCATGTTCAAAAGTCATCTCATATCCTTCGGCTTAATCATAACTCAGCTGAGTCAATTACAAAGATACATCTTGATCTGTGCAGATGTCTCCTCTACATCAAGAAACAAACAGGGAGTGGTTCCAAATCTCTCTACACCTCTCCCAGTTTCCATGACTATTCCAGAGCAATCATGCCCGTCCCTACTCCACTTCCTCACCCTGCACACGTCTGGAGTGGAGCAAGAAAATAATTGCTCTTAAAAATAATTATAACTTTCCTGTGAGGGTGGTGAGAGCCTGGAAGGGGTTGCCCAGAGAAGCTGTGGAGCCTCCTCCCTGGCAGTGTTGAAGCCCAGGCTGGATGAGGCTCTGAGCAACCTGCTCTGGTGGGAGGTACACTTCAGTAAAGATCAATAGTGGTTCACAAGGTTTTATCTTCCCATCAAAATTACATATTCCCATTTTTTTTTCCATATATGTATATAATCAATAATAAAACATAATGATAATTAACAATACACACACACACATAACCCCCTGCACTACTACAGGGGAGGGGCTGACCTGCTGGGAAGCAGCTCCATGGAGAAGGACCTGGCAGTGCTGGGGGACAAGAAGTTCTCCACAGGACAGCAACGGGCCCTTGNGGCCCAGGCTGCCCAGAGACGTGGTGGAGTCTCCTTCTCTGGAGACTTTCCAAACCCCCCTGGATAAAATCTGACCTCCACAGAGTATACAGCCCCTTTTCAGAGCAGTCTGTCATCCCCAACGTGGCTTTTTAGGCTTTTAACCCAGAGCAGATACCTTGCAACCCCTCTTGACACAGCAGTGTTCACCTCTTTCCTAAAAGCAGCAGGAAATCTGGATTGAGATGGATAGAGAGGCTAATGAGTCTCCTTCACTATGGAGATTCCAAACCCACCTGGATGCCATCCTGTGGAGTGTGCTCCGGGCAAGCTTGCTTTGGTGGTGGGGTTGGACTAGGTGATCTCTAGAGGTCCCCTCCAACTGCAGTGATTCTGTGGTTCTGTGACTATTTCTGCAAACACAACTGTTTCAGAGGAGCTTTGAGACCATGAGGCCACCTGAATCTCCCGGAGGTGCCACAAAGCAGTTGCTTTACCATCTCCCATAAGGTCTTAGCAGCAATTGTCACCGCTCTGTAAGGGATGAGAAGGTGATAAGACAGTTTGCACCACTCCCAAACAGAGAGGAACAGCTTGTAGAGCTATCTTTCAAATTCAACTGCATGTAAGTTCTAGCTAGGGATTTTGTCCTCCCCACTTCTCCCTTCAAAGCCTTGCACAAAAGGATATCCGAAAATAACGCTTTGAGCCTGCGAGACGGTTCTATGTCAAGCTACTGTCCCATGAAGAGAGGCTGAGAGAGTTGGGGTTGTTCAGTCTGGAGAAGGCTCCCAGGAGACCTTCTGGTGGCCTTCCAGGATCTGAAGGGGACCTACAAGAAAGCTGGGGAGAGACTTTTTAGGCTGTTGGGTAGTGACAGGACAAGGGGGAATGGATCCAAACTAGAGGAGGGGAGATTTCGATTGGATGTTGGGAAGATGTTCTTCCCCAGGAGGGTGGTGAGACATTGGAACAGGTTGCCCAGAGAGGTGGTGGAAGCCCGGTCCCTGGAAGTTTTTAAGGCCAGGGTGGATGGGGCTCTGGGTAACGTGGTCTAGTGGGAGGTGTCCCTGCCCATGGCAGGGGGGTTGGAACTCAGTGATCTTGAAGGTCCCTTCCAACCCTGACAATTCTATGATTCTAGGATTCTATAAATATTTACTCAAACTGTTTTCCATTTATCAGCTCCATGCTCTCTAACTTTTACATCTTTGGCAAACGGTAACCCAGAGCATCATTAATTTGTTTAAACACACATTAAGGCAATCCTACTTGCTTTTCATGGCCATGGTTATGTTGACCACATCATAGAATCCCAGCATCACAGAAGGGAGCTCTGGAGATCCTCGAGTTCAACCTCCCTGCCAGAGCAGAATTACTCAGAGCAGGACACACAGCAACAGATCCAGGGGGGGTTGGAAAGTCTCCAGAGAAGGAGACTCCACCACCTCTCTGGGCAGCCTGGGCCAGGCTCCAGCACCCTCCCACCAAAGAAGTTTCTCCTCCTGTTGAGGTGGAACTTGCTGGGTTCCAGTTGGTGCCCATTGCCCCTCGGCCTATCCCAGGGCACCCCGACAAGAGCCTGGCCCCTTCTCCTTCACCCCCACCCTGCAGAGATTTGGAAGCAGGAAGAATTTCCCCTCTCAGGCTTCTCTTCTCCAGACTCAACAGCCGCAGGGCTCTCAGCCTTTCCTCAGAAGCCAGATTCCTTCCCAATTCCCGTGACACGGTGTGACACAAGTAAGCACAGTCACCTTTTGCCTGCTCTTTCCTTTCCCCACTCAATGCTCACCGCTTTGAGGCTACTTCCATGGACACAGCGATGTGTAGCTCACCGGAGCAGTGAGCATCGGTGCTGTTTGTCCTTGCTCCCTTCTCAGGATGGGAGCCTTTGCCGGGTGGGATGAGCCTGCTCTCTGCTCGGCGAGAACAAAGCCTTGGCTCCATCAAAGAAATGTGTGTAGCACTCCTACGAGACCACTTCTATCAATGCAGCCTATGTTGAAATAGCTGTTCTGTGCAACACAGGACCTTCGATCTCCTGACTCCTGGTCCTGTGCCTTAACCACAGAGGAAGCTTGAAAATCTCCCACGGCTTCTCCTCCCTTGATCATGCCTACACGTGGGTATCTTAACACCACTGTGAACTGCCTGGAACCCAGCAAGACCATCCTGCAAGCCAACATCAAAATGGTATTGACATCCTGCAGCACGCGGAGAGGTTTATCGAACCAAGACTGAGAGAGAAATCCAGAGACTGAAGCCAAAAGTGATTTTGCCTGGAGTCAAGATTGTCCCTTGGGGTTGAGACTGTGACCTGGAGCCACACTTCTCCGGTTTTATGAAGGATTTTATAGCAAACACGATTCTTACTCCCAAAGACTTTCCTCTCCTTACACATATAATGTCCAAGATTTGTCTTCTGGCTGCACAGAAGTGGTTAACCAGACTCCTGCCATTCAAAATAGCTGCCATATTCACAACTAACCGTTTGGATTTGTGCACAACAACGTAGAAAGACGAGTTACCTGACCCTAGGATGGAGTTCTAACTGAAGTAGCCAAGGCCCACAACAGAAAATTTGGGTCAGCTTCATAGTGGCTTCAGGACGCACGACAACCAACCCCATATTGATCTTGATATCAACCACTTCACCCACCACCACAATCATTTGAGCAAGTTTGAATTGGCAAAACGAGTCTACCCACCATTTAGTTATCCGTGCCGTGGGGCCAAGGCATTTTTCATCCAGCAATAAAAGCCTTGAAGCTGAACTTCCAGTTCCCTGACCCAACAGTACCGGGTTATCCTGGCAAAGGAGCTGGTAAGGATGGAAACATGGAGTCTGCAAATGGGATCAAGACGTAAGTCTTCCACAAACCAGAAATACTAAGGGGGGAAAAAAGAAATAAAGTAAAATATATGGATTGGAAACAACAAAATGAGGTGGTTACAAAATGCCAGAGGTGCCCAGGAACCGCAAGGGCTCCGCCAGTACCACCCACTTGACCTGGAGCATCCCTTGTCCATGGCCAACTCGCCTCTTGGGGTGCACTGGAAGGATCCAGCTGCTGCAGTTGATGGAGGCAGTCTTGCCTCCTCACCCTTCCCAACACATGGCCACATGCTCCCACCACTTGCTCCTCACCGGTCAGCCTCTGTCCTCAACACATCCAGTTCACCAGCAGCTGAAGTGGCAGCTGTCCATGAGCTCGTGCTTTGCCACCACAAGTGTTTTCACAACTCAGTCAAGCTTCTCTCCCTACAGCCTGAAAAGAAATGGCCGTGGCCACAACACATAGAATCACAGAATGGTAGGGGTTGGAAGGGACCTCTGGAGATCATCAAGTCCAACCCCCCTGCCAGAGCAGGATCACCCAGGGCGGGACACACAGCAACAGATCCAGGGGAGGCTGGAAAGTCTCCAGAGAAGGAGACTCCACCACCTCTCTGGGCAGCCTGGGCCAGGCTCCGGCACCCTCACATCACAGAAGTTTCTTCTCCTGTTGAGGTGGAACCTCCTCGGTTCCAGTTGGTGCCCATTGCCCCTCATCTTGTCCCAGGGCACCACTGACAAGAGCCTGGCCCCTTCTCCTTCACCCCCACCCTGCAGAGATTTGGAAGCAGGAATCAGCTCCCCTCTCAGGCTTCTCTTCTCCAGACTCAACAGCCCCAGGGCTCTCAGCCTTTCCTCCCAACAGAGATGTTCCAGCCCCTTCCTCCTCCTCGCAGCCTCCCTTGGACTCTCTCTGGTATTTCCCTGTCCCTCTTGAACTGGGGAGCCCAGAACTGGCCCCAACACTCCAGAGGTGGCCTCACCGGGGCAGAGCAGAGGGGGAGGAGACGAGTCATTGCAAGGTTCATCCCACCTAACAGCTATGTTATCACTGAAACAAAAACCCACTTTTTTTTGTTTTTTTTTCCTGTGGCAGATCTTTTATTTGGAGGGAAATTACAACTTTTGCATTTACATGGCACAAATTATATACAGTACACTTTCCATGATCAGACTTAGGCTGCTGTTCACAGAAAGGTATCAAATTTGAGATAAATAATGCGTAAGCTAAAATATACAAACTGGGGGTGGAGGTGAAACTATTGGCCATTTTTACCATCCGTAGAAGAATTGAAAGGAATCATGTCAATTCCATGTCCAAAAATTTTTAACAAACTCCTAGTAAAGTTAATTGAAATATTTATAATACTATTCAGTTTGTTGCACAGTATTTCCAATATACAGTCAAGAAGATGCACAGAACACAACACTGAATATGAAAAAAACCAAACAAAAAAAAAGAAAGAAACGAACCCAAAACCTATTGCACCCACACTTGAAAGGTTTCACTGCCTTTTGGATGCTGCACTACCGTATTTATAGAAACATTTACAACACTTTCAGTAAACACAAAGGTTCTAAACGTAGTGCAGCATTCTGGGGGGGGCCACTTCAGCTCTGAAAAGAAATGTTATGTGCCCAGATACTGTGCCAATTATTCTAAGCTGATGGTTTAAGCTGTAACCCTTAATTCCTACTGTGAGTAGCAAAGATGCTGTCCCCATGTTTCAGAAGATATCGTCCCTCTGACTACAAACTCTTTACTCCGAGACCTAACCCGGCCTTGGCTTCATCGGCATTTTGGCCTTCTGCCTCAGTGCTTGTGACCACTACCCCTTAAAATTTTTATTTCTTTTTTTTTTTTTTAATGTCCTGTTAAATAGTCCTGTGTGGAATCTGAAGCAAAAGAATCTGCATCTTCGTTATCAGAATCGTCGCTGCTGTCGTCGGCCGCCGGCTCTCCCGTCAGCGCTATGCGGGCGTAGTCATCAGTGTCTATAGACTTGCAGAAGTGAATGGCATATTTCAGTTTTTCCTCTAGCACTTGCTTACAGGAATATCTGGGCAGCTTCAGGAGAAAGAAGCAAGTGTATGACTCGGGAAGAAAGTGGTCTGGGGGATTGTATTTATCCAATACCTGTAGAAAACAGAGAGCGTAATATGTTTTATTCACTGTCCAAAGCAGAAATAAATATCATGGAATCATAAAAATCATAAAGGTTGGAAAAGATGTCAAAAATCATCAAGTTCAACCATCTACCCAACATCACCATGTCCACGAAACCATGTTCTGAAGTGTCACAGCAAAATAATACTGGAGATTTTTTTTTAACAGCACGTTGGACTGGTGATTCTGATGCTGAAGTTTCACAGAATCATAGAATGCCCTGGGTTGGAAGGGACCTCCAAAGGTCATCTGGTCCAACCCCCCTGCAGGGAGCAGGGACATCCTCAACTAGAGCAGGTTGCCCAGAGCCTCATCAAGCTTGACCTTGAACGTCTCCAGGGGTGGCGTCTCCACCACCTCCCTGGGCAACCCCTTCCAGGGTCTCCCCACCCTCACAGGAAAGAACTTCTTCCTCATGGCCAAGCGAAATCTCCCCTGCTCTACTTTCAAACCATTGCCCTTTGTCCCATCCCCACAGGCCATTCTCAAAAGTCCCTCCCCAGCTTTCCTGGAGCCCCTTCAGATCCTGGAGGCTGCTCTAAGGTCTCCCTGGAGCCTTCTCTCCCTCAGCCTGTCAGTCTCTTAAAAGAACAACGAAAAGACCAAATCCATTTTCCCTACACTAACTACATAAATAAAAACAGACATATGAGCAGCTTTGATTATGAGTATGTGGTTGGAAACAATCTCTAAAAAAGATCATACCACTTCAGGAAAAAAAAAACAAAATATGATTTGATATTTGTATTGATACAAATTATAGGAAAGCCAAGGGCATCCTGGCCTGGATCAGGAACAGTGTCCCCAGCAGGAGCAGGGAAGTGCTGGTGGCCCTGCACTCGGCACTGGGGAGGCCGCAGCTTGAGCCCTGGGTTCAGTTGTGGGCCCCACAGGGTAAGAAAGCCCTTGAGGGTCTGGAGTGGGTCCAGAGAAGGACAACGGAGCCGGTGAGGGGTCTGAAGAAGATGTCTTGTGAGGAGAGGCTGAGGGAGCTGGGCTGGTTTAGTCTGGAGAAGAGGAGGCTGAGGGGAGACCTTCTTGCTCTCGACAGGAGCAGTGAGGTGGGGGTTGGCCTCTTCTCCCAAGTAACTAATGTCAGGACAAGAGGAAATGGCACCAAGTTGCACCACAGGAAGTTCAGAGGAGATATTAGGAAGAATTTCTTTCCTGAACGAGCAGTCAAGCCTCGGAACAGGCGAGGGGGTGGAGTCCCCATCCCTGGAGGTGTTTATAAAATGGGTGGATGAGGCACTTTGGGACACTTTGGTGATCATGGAGGTGTTGAGTAGACAGTTGGATTTGATGACCTTGAAGGTCCTTTCCAATATTAACTATTCTGTGATTCTACACTTCTCCACTACCAGCTTTTTAACACAAACCACCCCCATCCCATCCCATCCCATCCCATTCCCCTTTACCTGAATAACAAAGTCCCTCCCTCTAAAGTCCGCGATAGTCCTGGGCAGCCTGGTTCTGCCCCACACAAAACGCAGGAAGAGCGATCGCTCCGTGTTGGAGAAGGACTCCATCACTTCCCAGAACCACTGGATCAAGGAAGCCGTGGGTTCAATGCCTTTGTACGTTGCTACAGATTTCAGGAGGTGAAGGGGAATATCTGGGCTTCCACACACCTGGAAAATAAAACACAGTGATAAGTTATAAATGTGGAATCGAATTAATTACGGGTGATTTGTTCCCTCCTTTCCTTTAAAATATTTAATGAGGTTTTACACTGATAAAATGAACATGCAAATATCTGAAGTGCTCTGCATAGTGTCTATGACAATAAGACTAAATATTCATTTTCCCAGCAATAATGAACCTTCTTTAATATTCTTAAATCACACAGAATTAAACATTTTACTCGGGACGAGTATCTCTCCAATTCACCTCCTACATCCCTGTTTTCTGGGTTATTTTTTGGTTTCGGTTGGTTTGTCTGGTTGTTTCTTCCAGAAATACTTCATTCCATTACTGCTCAACTGTATCAAAATAACACCAAGAGGGTAATTAAATATTTCTTCTAGTCTTCCCTTGGACAAAACATTTGTAATCACCGAGCAATCACCATAAAGAGTTATTTAATGTGGATTTTGGGTTAGTAACATCTAAGTGAAGCATCTCACTCCAAGCTAGCCTGACAGAACCAGCAAAGCAGAAATTCCTACCATAGTTTCCAGTTCATATCCTGTAAAGAGCGAAAGCAGAGGAACGGGAACAACACGGGCCATCCCCTCCCGAACGGCTGCCACTTGCTCGTCGAATTCATGAAGCCTGCAGAGAGACAGGTTGAGAGCTCCTGTGAATTGTCACCTCTACCAATGATTTCTAGGAAGGCTTCACCCATTCTCCCCAAGTCTCCAACTGCGTGTCCAGGAAAGTTAATCAACATTTATCACACGAGATACTTGACTTGTAACAGTTTCTACACCGATTCACATTGCACAGCAAGCTCAGGACGAAGAGATCCCTCCCGAACGTTGAGGAGATTTTGTTTCCCGTATAGTCCACGTGGCAGGAACAAACCAATAATCCTATTTGGAAACAACAGGCTCTGGGGAAAAGAGTGGCCGTGCTTTGGAACTCTGTCCCCACACATTCCCAACGCTAAACAGACTGGATGGTAAAAGAAAAATGGGTGGGAACTAAAACACAACGCCTGAGGGGACAGAAGGAGTTGTATTCCAAGACAGATACAGGTGAATTTAACATTTTGCTGCCTCTGCTGACACCCACGATTTGTGTTTTGCTTGTTGTGCCTTTTTTTCCTCTCTCCTGTCAGATGATTTCAGAGATGTTTTCAGAGCAGAGATTTGCATCTTTGACAAGTCCTGCCCTCAGGCTCGTCATTGCCAAAACACACCCAGATGTCCGCACAAACTTGATCTTTTGCGTCCACTTTTTCACATGGATTCTATCCAGCTCCTAGTTTTTCTCTCAAGGGCTTCATGTAATTAAAAAAACAAACCAACTTGATACTTCATCTAAACATTTAAATGTTCCTCCCGGAGGCCTTTTAACTGTAAAATGCTTTAGAATTGCTCGTGTCGAGGACAGCCAGAACTGGCAAGGGAACAAAACCATCTCTTCAAAGGAATGGAAGATTTTATACAGACCTAGCATTTCTCTGTTCCAAATGAAATTTCTCTCTACTGTCAAAAATAGGTTTAAGTCTTCGTTCATAATCACTTGTAGGAGAAAAAAAAATAGAAAAAACAAGATGCCCGTGGTTGCTTCTTAGAGGTACTTGTCTAGAATATTGTTACCTAGGTATTGAAGTAACCAAAAGCTTGTCTTCTCAAATGCCAAACAATTATTTCCCACCGATTTCAGCCCAATGTTCGGCTTTTGGCACCTGTGGGTGAATTTCCCTGTCCGCACATCAGTGTCAGGCTTAGTTTGTGGTGTCCAAGGAATGTACATTTTGTTCTGTGATAAGAATAGAGTAAGAATTCAGCTGGGACTGCTCCTGACTGCAACTGATGATATGAAAACCTGCAGGAGCAGTAGATCTACATCTAAGCTCTCTTCACAAAGAATCATAGAATGGTAGGGGTTGGAAGGGACCTCTGGAGATCATCGAGTCCAACCCTCCCGCCAGAGCAGGATCACCCAGGACAGGACACACAGGAACAGATTCAGGGGGCATCGGAAAGTCTCCAGAGAAGGAGACTCCACCACCTCTCTGGGCAGCCTGGGCCAGGCTCTGGCACCCTCCCACCAAAGAAGTTTCTCCTCCTGTTGAGGTGGAACTTGCTGGGTTCCAGTTGGTGACCATTGCCCCTCGGCCTATCCCAGGGCACCACTGACAAGAGCCTGGCCCCTTCTCCTTCACCCCCACCCTGCAGAGATTTGCAAACAGGAAGAAGATCCCCTCTCAAGCTTCTCTTCTCCAGACTCAACAGCCCCAGGGCTCTCAGCCTTTCCTCCCAAGAGAGATGTTCCAGTCCCTTCCTCCTCCTCGCAGCCTCCCTTGGACTCTCTCTGCTATTTCCCTGTCCCTCTGGAATTGAGGAGCCCAGAATTGGACACAATACTCCACAGGTGGCCTCATCAGGGTAGACTACAGCAGGAGGAGAACCTCCCTTGACCTGCTGGGCACACTCTTCTTGATGCCCCCCAGGACACCATTGGCCTTCTTGACCACAAGGCCCCATTGCTGTCCCAGGGAGAACTTACTGTCCACCAGCACTCCCAGGTCCTTCTCCAGGGAGTTATTTTCTAGCAGGTCCCCCCTCCCCTGTCCTGGTGCAGGGGGTTATCCTTCCCCAGGTGCAGGACTCTACACTTGCTCTTGCTGAACTTGATGAGGTTCCCCTTTGCCCAGGTCTCCAGCCTGTCCAGATCTCCCTGGCTGGCAGCACAGCTCTGGTGTCTCAGCCACCCCTCCCAGTTTTGTATCATCAGGGAACTTGTTGAGGGTGCCCTCCATCCCTTCATCCAGGTCATTGATGAAGATGTTGAATAAGAACTTAATGATCAAGCCTATTCCTTTATCACGTAGGAAGAACAAGAGAGACGGGGCATTTCTCCACCTGTAGAAGTGGCTGCTGAGACTACTCTGTCAGGACAGTTATTCCCATCTAGAGCCATAGCTGCTAGTTCATTTTGTTTCCTAAAGATTAACCTTAATCTTTTCTTTTTGGATAGATTAAAAGAAATCAGAAAATCAGCACCGTAATCACATGACAATATTAAAACACATGAGGTTAAAGCAGTATCTTGTTTAAAAGCTTTCACAGACTTTCAAGAAGAAAATGCTTCTTTATGTCAGTAATTTGCAAGGTTTATTCAACAAACCTGTAGTTTATTGCCAGCCTCACATATTCAGCTCTATTATCCAGCGTAATGTGAGTGTACTTGGAACTCAGCTGAATATCTTGTCCGCTTGCGTTGGGCACGGTGAAGGGAAGGCTCATCGCTTCAAACTCTTCCGAAGTAGCTTCGTTGTCTCGAATGTACATAAGCCCAGGAATAAAATCCTTGTCAACCTTTGGAAAAGAAAAAGGCCCAGTTGCAGTCAGTTTGCCAGCACCACAGCGTCTCGTGAGTCATCTCTCCAAAGCACTGTCCTCCAGCTGACCACAACCCATCAAATCTCATTTCAAAGCCATCAAACGGCGTCGTGTTCTATGTAACATTTCATTATGGTGGGAGGGTGCACGTGTTCTAGACTTCAACTCTTTTGGGCAGCATTTGCCAAGAAGCTGCATTATACAAGGAAATTCATTTAAAGCCTAAAAACATCATCACCTCTACAAAATCCAGTGCTGGTTTTGGTACAAAAGGAAGCACCTCACCGACAAGTAAATGATCCAATGTTTTTCCAGTCAGGACATTCCTACATGACAGTAGTTGAGAAGGAATTCTTCTTCTTAGAGAAGACTTAGAGTCATAGACTGACAGGGGTGGAAGGGACCTCTGGAGATCATGGAGTCCAACCCCCCTGCCAGAGCAGGATCACCCAGGGCAGGACACACAGCAACAGATCCAGGGGGAGCTGGAAAGTCTCCGGAAAAGGAGACTCCACCACCTCTCTGGGCAGCCTGGCCCAGGCTCCAGCACCCTCCCACCAAACAAGTTTCTCCTCCTGTTGAGGTGGATCTTGCTGGGTTCCAGTTGGTGCCCATTGCCCCTCGGCCTATCCCAGGGCACCACTGACAAGAGCCTGGCCCCTTCTCCTTCACCCCCACCCTGCAGAGATTTGGAAAGATGAAGAAGATCCCCTCTCAGGCTTCTCTTCTCCAGGCTAAATAGTCCCAGGTGAAAGACTTCACTCTTACTCCACATTTACTGAGCTCAGTAAACAGAAGTTGAAAGTCTATGATGTTTTACTATGGGAGCACAAACTACTTTCTGCAGTTTGAACTGATTTTCTTTTACTTCAGAACGGAGTAGGTGCGTTCACCCGATCAGTTACCGCAAGTTGGCACAACGGACAGCAACAGCTCAAGAAAGGTCTACTGGCCAAGTAGGAGTTTGACCACAAACACAGAACCATTAAGGCTAGAAAAGACCTCCAAGATCATCAAGCCCAAGCTTCTACCCAACATTATCATGACCACTAAACCATGGCCTGAAGGGTCACAGTTTTCGGAACACCTCCAGGGACATGTGTTTAGTCCAACTCTTGAGAAGATCTGAGAATTCTCAAGAACTGCATGAGCTTTTGAACCGCTTAAATTCACCGCTTGAACCGAGGGAGTACAAGTCATCCTGGCTGAAAATGGAAAAGACCTGTTGAAATACATGGATACAAAAACCAGGGAAGCCAATCACCGGAGAAAAATTTGTACTGAAGTCTGTTTGAAGTTCCTCCTCAGGAACTCCATCCTCACCTCACTGAGATCAGCGATCGTCAGGTTCATTCCCGCCAGCTGTTTCCACACCGGCTCAGCCAGATTGAGGCTCAGAGGGCTGCCAGTCCGGATGGCAATGCCCAAAAGTACCCCTGGAAATTTAAAACAGTATATTTTTAATTTTTTGGGGGATCGTGTAACGCAAGTAGGATGTCATCACGTTCCTAAGAAATTACCAAGGAAACGAAACATGTTCATATGCAAGAGGGACTTGGCGGCCGGATTGAGGAGGAAACAATCTCTGTTGGCGCCGGATTCGTCTCTTCCGTTGGGCGTCACGATTAAAAGAGGGGTCAGCCCGTTCTGAAGCTCCTCGCACATTTCCGCGATGGACTCGCTGTAACCTCCACCGCAATCGTCCACGGATTCGCCTTGGAGAAGGAAAAAAAAAAAAAAAAAAAGGAAAAAAAAACACCAAACCTCAGAATTAAAAGAAAAAATAAACGAAGTCTTGAAATCGACTGAAATTTGGAATTGAAATTTTCTCCCGCAGAGAGGAAAATGAATTCAAAATTTTCTTCTACAGAGGTGACTGAGGGCAAGTACAAGTTGACTAAAGTCTACACTGTCTTATCAGTTCATGTGAAAGTCCTTTATGTTTTGCATGAGATTGGGAATATTTCCAAATCATTGAAAAAAATCTCAGGATTTAGAAGATTAGAACACACCCCAGTGTGAAAAATATTATTTTGCCAGAATATAACCAAAACTTTTCTGTTACGCACTCAGCAAAATAAAATGATGTGGATAAAGTCAAAACAACTCCTAAGTGACATCTAAAGCAGATATGGTGTATTTAAAATACATAGATTTATAGATCATAAATAAATATATCTTTATTTATATATA